>CM060474.1:19704897-20159897 GCA_030544235.1 Lepturacanthus savala
CTATTAAAACACAAACTCTGACTTAAGACACTAAGACCACCGACTCACACCTCCTCTAAAGTGTTATTGAGATCTGGCTGAAAACAAGCCGTTTAGAAATGGCTCCTGTTGTGATGTCACAACAGGAGTGAAAGTTAGTAGTAGCCCCTGAATCCATGCAGCCTCCCTCTCCTTCCAGAATGCTTCTACAGGTCTAACAAGGTGATTTTGGACTATAAAATCAGTTAATTCCTACAAATTGGCCTCAATAATTAAACATATTAAAGTGTGAAAATGTCCCTTTAAAAACCGTCAGCTGCAACCTGCTCCAACTC
This sequence comes from Lepturacanthus savala, assembly GCA_030544235.1. Classification (NCBI taxonomy): domain Eukaryota; kingdom Metazoa; phylum Chordata; class Actinopteri; order Scombriformes; family Trichiuridae; genus Lepturacanthus; species Lepturacanthus savala. The sequence continues at coordinate 19,705,212 of CM060474.1, forward strand.
ATGGTTCTGACCTCAAATCTGCGACTGAATAATTGATTCATTGGCGGAAACAATGCTCGTTCCATCTGTAAATATAATATGAAAAGCTGCAGGAAAACTACTGTCTGCTGTGTTTTCTCGTGTCTGCAGCTCTCTGCTGCTCTCTGCTGGACAAATGTCACATCTCAGAGTTTCTTCACTCATTTAGTTTGAAGACAATGTGGAAAATTCACGTCACAGTGGGGAAAAACATGGAGAAGACAAAAAGATTTTTCTTTTGCTGTGTTCCTTTCAAAGTAAAAGCATAAGTTGAAAATTCCAGGTGTTCCGATGTTCTGGAAAATTCCTCCTCCAGTTTTATCCTTAACTTAAACTGATAAAGGGACAAACGCTGAAGCACCTGGTGTGGTCATGTGACCTCATTTCACACAGCTGGATTTTTGTTAATAAAGGTGAGTTTCAACCCATTTAATAATGTTAACGTCCTATATTCCAGTGGTTCTCAAATTCTTTCTATGTCAAGGAGCCTTAAACTGACAAAAACTAGACCACAGACTGATAGGATCCTTCTTTAGGTGTTTTATAACAAAGTGTAGGACAAACATGGACAAAACTATGGAGGGAAAAAGAAATAATTGCACATATTTATTAAATTAAATTTATTTATTTATGTATGTTTCTCATTTACAAATAACTGCCACATTTATTTTATTTACCATTTTATTTATTATTTTTTTGTATATTTATCTATTTTTATATATCCCCCTATTTATTTCTCTCTGCATTTTTATCTCAGTATATAAAATGGAAAATAAAATAAAATTAATAAATGACTCAGTTTATAAATGAATATAACAGTATGGCAGTAAATGCACATATTTATTTAATTTAATTTATTTATTTGTGTATGATTTTCATTTACAAATAAATGCCACATTTATTTGATTTACCATTTTATTTATTATTTTTTTGTATATTTATCTATTTTTATATATCCCCCTATTTATTTTTCTCTGCATTTCCATCTCAGTATATAAAATGGAAAATAAAATAAAATGAATAAATGACTCAGTTTATAAATGAATATGACAGTAAATGCACATATTTATTTAATTTAATTTGATTACATTTATTTTTATTTGTGTATGTTTTTCATTTGCACATAAATGCTGCATTTATTTGATTTTCCTTTTTTTAAATTAATTTTTTAAATGTATTTATCTATTCCCCCATTTATTTCTCTCTGCATTGCTGAGAAATTATAGGAAATAAATGTTATTTAGGAATATTTTCATGTCAGTCCTTACCTTCTGTCATTGTTTTACTTATGAATGGAATTAAAGGGAAATTCTCCTTTTTTCTGGGGACCGCTTGGCCCATTTATATTAATTAAAATTAGTCTAATCTGATGAAAAATGAAAACTGACCCAAATCATGCAAAAAAAATTGGAATAAATTAATTATCTGCAAGTGAAATGATATAATTCTACTCAATAATGGACTAATTGTACCAAAAGCAAGATGTTTTCAGCTGTTACGAGTTCAGTTTTTGCAGTGTGTGTGTGTGTGTGTGTGTGTGTGTGTGTGTGTGTGTGTGTGTGTGTGTGTGTGTGTGTGTAACGTGTCCGTCTGTCTTGCAGCCAGAGAAGCAGGAGGACGGGACAGTGACAGGGAAGGACAGATGGAGACAAAAGCTGCTGTCTGCCATGGCTGCAGGAATACCGGTAACCTTCCTCCTCCTCCTCCTCCTCCTCCTCCTCCTTGTCCTCCTCCTCCTCCTCCTCCTCCTCCTCCCCCCCTCCCCTCCTGCAGGCTGCTGCCTATCTGTTCTTCTCTTCCTGTCCCATCCTCTGGCTGCAACAGTCTCCACTCCTCAGGTATTTGTGGGTGAAACCTTCTGTGCATCGTTTAAAATCAACCTACAGCAACAAAATGAGAATTATTCATTTTTTCCCTATTGAAGCTGTTGGTGCATCATGGAAAGTCGTTTATATTTAGATATTGTTCAGAGTTTTTTGCAGAGATAACATTTGGCTGCAGGGAGGGAACAGGACGAACCTGCTGCTGCAGGCTGTGGAAATATTAGCGTTCAGCCGGCTGTCGCTGAGAGTTTAGCAGCAGGTGGAGACCAAACAGGTCAAGTAATCACTCGGCTGGTTTCTGAGCTTGATTAAGCCCTGCTACTAGTTAATGACATGTTTAAGGAGGAGTGATGAGTCACAGCTGGTGATAATGAGGATTATCAGCAGGACAGAAGAGAGAGAAAACACTAAATCTGCAATAAATCTACACAAAAACATGGCTCAGAACTGTACAAATGCTTAAATGTTACTTTAAAATACAAAAAAATGGAATGTAGGCAAGAAAATATCTTGTATAATTAGTCCACAATGATGATACTTAATTATAATCACTTTTATTAGCTTTTATCTTATAATTTTGACTTTTATCTCTTAATTTTGAGTTTAATTTATTTATTTTTACTTTTGTTTTATCTCTTATTTAGACTTCATTTGTTTGTTTTTTTACTTTTTATTTATTTTTTTATATTTTATCTCTTAATTTGGAGTTTAATTAATTAATTTTTTACTTTTTATCTATTTTTAGACTTTATTTGTTTTTTACTTTTTATTTATTTTGTTTTATCTCTTAATTTTGACTTTTTTAATTTAATTATTTTTTTATTTTTTATCTATTTTTTATGTTTTATCTCTTAATTTTAATTATCTATTTTTATTTTTTATCTCTTTATTTTTGACTTTTTATCTAATACACTTTAAATTAACAAACTAAAACAACAAAAAGATAATAAAGTGCATCAAAAGAGACAAACAAGAAGAATTTAATTTCATTATGTCAAGTGATTGTACAAAATTAATTTAAATTAATTATTAATAATTAATCATTTAAATTAAATTAATAAATACATTTATTTTCAGTAGAATTTTTGAGTATTATTAGAGATTTCTACTTAAATCCATCAGCATGGAATTAATTCTACTCATTTATTTCTGGTAATAAAATGAATTATGTAGATTAATTTAATGTAATAGTTATACTACTAATAATACTTGTACATATTTAAATTAAATCAAATTTAATTAAACCTTGTAGATGTTTTCTGTATCTTAAACTTCAATAAATTTAACATTCAGACATTGAACTAAACCAGATATTTTACTTGTCTGCACAAATTAATTGATCATACTTCTTTTCTAATTAAAATCTATAAAATAAATCAGACAAATATTATTTTATTTCATCCAAGCCAATAATAAAGAGACAGAGAGAGAAATATAAAGAATGAACAGAGAGAAGTGCTGGTGTTTCCTCAGTGGAACTACGAGCCAAATATAAAACCTGACCCATTTACTAGCCTGCTCTGTGATGGCTGTCCCCAGCAGCACACACACACACACACACACACACACACACACACACACACACACACACACACACTGAAGGTCTTTTTGTCCTTGATCCCTCAGGTGGTTCAACTTTCAAAGCGTCTCATAAAGAATGGAAATAATTTACTATGATTCTGTCATTTTATTCATTGTAACACAATGACAGGTGTTGGTCATGAGTGTCGTCCACTGTTTATAATAAAAAAATGAATAAAATAAAAAAATAAAGGAAAACTCACAAAATTGTATCAATAGGGAGTCGTAGGTCTATTTAATGTCACTTTAGGGATCCTTGATAAGACAAATTATCTGCAATGTACCGCTCTGAGTTCAAAGGTCAATTATTTGTCCATAAAATGCTATAAATCCCACTGAGGATCATTCCAGAACATGAAGAATATATTCTGTAAGATGTTTATTATAAAGGAGACAATTAAATAATTACACAAATTAAATATCTAAATAGTCTCTACTACTGATATTATATTAAACTATTTTATTATAGTATTGATGATGTGGATATTGATGATATATATTGATATAGGTAAAATACTTTATTTAATGTTGGAGCTGAGGTTTAATACTGGGATTTATTAAGAAAACTCTGTTGCACTGAGTGAATATTTCCACTAGATGGCGATGTTGTTCTGTTAATTTATATATTGCAGGACTTCAAATGAACAAATTGATCAGGGTCTATGCCCGTGTGTGTGTGTGTGTGTGTGTGTGTGTGTGTGTGTGTGTGTGTACATGATCAGATGAGTGTTTTCTTCCCCTGAACCAGGTCTCACACACACTCTATGATAGATGTTTCTACTGCAGAAATAAAATCTCTACAGGTGAAAATATCTTGTTTTTGGTCCAATAGTCCAATTATTTTATTTCACTGGCAGATAATTTAGCTTATTTCATTTTTTCCTGATTTGGGTCAATGTAGTCTTTTACTTAACCTGCGGCATTTTCTTAAACAAGAGTAAATTGACTAAAATCAAGAAAAACTTCTACTCAATATTCGACTAATTGTATCAAAAATGTGATATTTTCACCCATTAATCTTGATTTTAGTCAATTTATTCCTTATTTTTTAAAGAAACAAGACCAAATTGACACAAATCAAGAAAAAAATATTGAAATAAGCTACTTTAAAAGTTTAGTTTGTGCAGTGAATACTGTGACTTAAAGCAACTTTAAACCTGAATTAAAGTGTCATAAACTCAAAACTGACATTCAATTAAACTAATTAACCTGATTTAGGACATTTTTCTTAACAAATAAGATTAAATTGACTAAAATTCAAGAATCAGAGCTCAATTATCTGCCAATAGAATAAGATCATTTTACTCAATATTGGACTAATTTTACCTAAAACAAGATATTTTTTGCAGTGTAGAAACATCTGAAAACAGCAAAATAAGCCGTGATGCTGCCTCCCACATCTGGAACACTCAGACTCGTTCTTTTTTATGAATGAAGCAGCTTCTTTCTTCTGTTTTGGCTTGTCTCGCTCATTTTCGTCCCCCACACACATAAAAAAGGTATTTGAATCGTTCTGCAGCTCATTAACTGTCTGTTCCCTCCTCCTCTCCTTCCTTTAGCCTCCTGTAGAGAAGTTGACGTGGAAAGATCGACTTCCTGGATACTTCATCAACGTTTCCTCTATTCTCTTCATGGTCAGTGCAGAAGAATCAAACCTGTCACGTTACAAACTGTTACTGGGCTCAAATAACACAAACTCGATTAGTTGTTTGGTTCATTAAATGGTGTAAAAAGCTGCAGATTCAACCTAAAATGTGGAGCAACAGTCCACAACCCAAAGATCATCAGTTTACTATAATATACAACAATGGTTCTCAATAAAAATTTTATTTTATTGATGCAAATTATAAAAAACGTATGTGGTTCTTTTATTGCATTTAAAATTTGATGGTTTGATTGGTTAAATTGGACGAAATGAACCTGTATATATGCATTAGAAATGTCCTCATTTTGGAAAGAAAATCACATTTTTTTTTCAATAAAGATAAATTTAAACTAATCAGAAATACACTCTATACATTGCTAATGTGGTAAATGTCTGGTTTTTGGTGCATCAATATCTACATAGGTGTATAGAGGCCCATATCCAGCAACTATCAGTCCAGTGTTCTAATGGAACCATGCATTAGAAGCTAATGGATGATTAGAAAACCCTTGATGTTACCTTTTTAGCACAGCTGGAAACAGTTTAGCCGCTTAGATAAGCTAGAAAACTGACCTTCCTTTGATGAAAGCAAAGTTTGAATGGGGAAATAATTATGTTAGTGACCTACATGGACGTTTTCTCTGAAATATTAATTCCAGTAGAATCGGACCGATCCGACGGCTGCGTTATGACTAATTCATTTTTCTGCTCCGGCTCAGTTCGGGCTGACGTTTTCAGCGGTTTTCAGCGTCATCATCTACCGGATCACGGTGTCGGCTCTGATGGCGATGAGCCCCGACCCCGAGACCAAGTCCAACGTCAGGGTCACGGTCACGGCCACCGCCGTCATCATCAACCTGGTGGTCATCCTCATCCTGGACGAGATCTACGGGGCCGTGGCCGTGTGGCTCACAGAGCTAGGTACACCCATAACTACAGGACAAAACCTGTGTGTGTGTGTGTGTGTGTGTGTGTGTGTGTGTGTGTGTGTGTGTGTGTGTGTGTGTGTGTGTGTGTGTGAGAAACAGAAAGAGTGTTTTCCGCCTCAGTTTGATGAAACTTTGATGTTTCCCTGCTTCAGCTGCACCATCAGTCGTCCCGGGAGGTTTCAGACGTTCATATTCAAAACCTTCTGAAATAGAGGAAAATAATGGGAAAAGTGTGTGAGGGAAGGAAAGTGTGTGTGTGTGTGTGTGTGTGTGTGTGTGTGTGTGTGTGTGTGTGTGTGTGTGTGTGTGTGTGTGTGTGAGAGGACATTCCAGTATTTTAACCTACTTCCAGCACAGTGATCATGTTCTAACTCCATTACAAGAGACACTTTTACCACTTCTGCACTGCAAAACTGAAAACAGGTGAAAATATCTTGTTTTTTGATGCAATTAGTCCAACATTGAGTAAATTATCTTATTCAACTGGCAGATAATTTAGATTATTTAAAGTTTTTTTGACCCAAATCAGAAAAAAAGAAATAAACGTCTACTTAATATTCAACTATTTGTACCAACAACAAGATATTTTAACCTATTAATCTAGATTTTAGTCAATTTCTTCTTTTTTTTTTTGAAGAAACAAGACTAAATTGACCCAAATCAGGAAAAAACTAACTTGAAAAAAGATAAATTACAAAACAAGATTAACAAAAACAAGATATTTTCACCAGATTTCAGGTTTTGCAGTGAAAAATAAAGTGACTTTAGGCTGATTTCTATACATTTTAGTGCCACTTTAGGCAACTTTATACCTGGATTAAACTGTCCTTCCATAATTTAAGTAATAAGTCAAGGGTGCTAAGAAATGTTGGTGCAAGTTTAGTGTTTGTGTTTTAGGTTTTCATTTATATTTTTACTGTTTATCATTAGGAAAATATGGTTTTTGCATATGTTTTAATATCATTTTTTATATTTTACTTCCCTAAATATGTGTTTTAGTCCTTTTCATTTATCAGTTAAGTGCATTTTTGCACCTGGTCTTTTGTTCTGTTTGTTCTTCCATGCTGCTGCTTTTTGCTTTTTAATCGCTACATTACAAATAAAGTTTGTATTGAATTTAATAGAACAAATAATATTAATAATATAATTTAATGTTTTCTGTCTTTATCTTTTTTCCAGAGATTCCTAAAACAGAAACTAACTTTGAGGAGCGTCTCATCTTGAAAGCCTTTCTGCTCAAATTCGTCAACGCTTACGCTCCCATCTTCTATGTGGCTTTCTTCAAGGGAAGGTAAGTGTGTGTGTGTGTGTGTGTGTGTGTGTGTGTGTGTGTGTGTGTGTGTGTGTGTGTGTGTTACACTTGACGCCTTAACGTAACTGCTACTACAAATAGATTTGTGTGTGTTTTTGTAGGTTTGCTGGTCGACCAGGAAGTTACGTGTACGTCTTTAATGATTATCGCATGGAAGAGGTTCGTTTACAGTTATTGAACTTTTTTATCTACTATTTCTATCTGTAGTAAAACATGATTTTAGATTTTTTATGCAATATTCTAACTATATTGTCTCTATAACAGCATCATAAATAGATTCTGACTCTTCTGTAGTCACCTCACATGTTGTAGATTTATTTTAATTCCAGGTTTAAGTCCAATAACCTTTGTGTTTGTAGAGATATTCAACATTTATTATCATTTATAGCAGGAAAACTGATAAATAGCCCTGGGCCTTATATGGTTAACTAGTTAACCACAAGAAAACAAGACTAACCTTAAAAAAATAACAAGTTTAAAAGGATTCAAGTCAAACTGGAATGTTCAGAAATTGTCTTAAAGTCACTTTATTCTGAAATTTTAGCTTGTTTTTGTGATCTTGTTTTGTATTTTATCTTATTTCAAGTTTTTTTCCTGCTTTGGGTCAATTTGGGCATGTTTTAGGAAAACAAGACTTATTATTTATTTTATTTTGTTTAAAAAAAGATTAAATTGACTTGAAATAAGCTAAATTATCAGTGGAATAAGAGAATTGTGCAAAAAACAATATATTTTCACTTGTTAAGATTTCAGCTGTTTGCAGTGTAGAGATATGATATTATTATCATTTATAGCAGGAAAAATAAGTGTGTGTGTGTGTGTGTGTGTGTGTGTGTGTGTGTGTGTCAGTGTGCTCCAGGTGGCTGCCTCATTGAGTTGTGCATCCAGCTCAGCATCATCATGCTGGGGAAGCAGCTGATCCAGAACAACATCTTTGAGATCGGCATCCCGTAAGTACGCCGCCGCTTTGATGGATCCCGTCGTTCTCTCGGATCCAGAAACACCTTCACCGACATATTTCTGGTGGTTCTGGTCTGGATCCAGACTCCGTCCACCTGCAGGTGACTCATGTTACTCACAGCCACTTACAACATTCCCTCTGGCCTTTCCTGCGCATTCCTGCCGCGCCCGTACAGTGGCACGGCTTTTTACGTGGTAATCCCACAGGTCAGAGGTCGGCTCTGTTTATAACAACTGTCACACAGCAGAGGTGAGTCCCGCCTCCAGGCCGCAGCGTTACTGTTAGAGGGACTTGACCTCCTGACCCGCCGGGTGAGGTCAGGTGAGGTCAGGAGTTTGTCCAGCGTGGTTTCTCCTAAAGGATCAGAGAGGATCTGCATCTGCATCTCATTCATCCAGGAGAAGAGTGAAACTCACGCTGTTTTATGGGTTAGAGGGGTTTTATTATGGGCTCAAGTTTCTCTTGACCCTAAATGCTCCTTCTACGCTGCAAAAAATGCAATCTGATCGGGTGAAAATACAGTCCATTTAATCAAATTTATAGATTATGTCACTAAATTATTGACACTGCACCTTTAAAGCTGCATCAAACTGAATTTAACATTTGATCACTAGAGTTTAGTAAAGATTAAAATACTTGTCGGGTGAAAATATCTTGTTTTTGGTACAATTAGTCAATTATTTCAAGGTTTTTTTCGCTTGATTTAAGTAAATTTAATCATTTTTTTAAACACTTAAGCCCCAGGCTTGTTGTTTATCATTTATCAATTTAATTCTATCAAAAACAAGATATTTTCACCTGGTCTGATTTGAGTTTTTTGCAGTGTTATACCAGTGTTATACCAGTGTTATACCGGTGTTACACTGGTGTTATAAAAGACCAAAACTCCAGAGGAAACATCCACATCTGTTTCCTACCAGATGTTTGCTTTTGTCCTCTTACTGTGTGTTTGAGTCCGTTTAGACGACACTAAACATTTATGTGTTTTATTCTACGTCTAAAACTGCCCATTCCCATGTGTGTGTGTGATAACACTGTAAATAATGCAGGGAAACATTTTAGCTGCTTTTATTAGAGCCTTTTACATGCTGCACACACCAGTGAACACACACACACACACACACACACACACACACACAACCTCCTTCCTGTCTGTGTCTTAGTTTGTTACAGTACCATCACACAGCTTCTGTTTTAGTGATTTATTTGAATATAACTTTATTGTTCCAGGGTTTTTGTTGGTATTTCATGTGTTAAATTTAGAATTTGTATTCCAGCTCCAGGGTCCATGTGATATTTTAAAGCTTAGCTTCATTTGGGAAAGGGAACATGTTTGTAAAAGGTTATTTGAAGCTAATATTAAGTATATTTATATATCTTAATATTTTCCCGTTTCCCTCCATCCTGACAGGAAGTTGAAGAAGTTGTTCCGGGCTCTGAAGGAGAAAGGCAGCGCCGTGCAGCAGAAGGAGGGGGAGCGGCGTCCTCAGCAGTGGAACCTGGACTACGCCCTGGCTCCTTTTGAAGGCCTCACACCAGAATACATGGAGATGAGTGAGTCCACACACACACACACACACACACACACACACACACAGCACGCAGAGAAAAAAATAACCTGGGGGAACATGTGCAGCCATTTGAGCTCCACAGATACGTTACGTAACGTGTATCTGCTACAACCTGATGGACCAGGATCAGTTTGTGTTTGTTACTCACATAAACTGTTTTTTTGGCACTTTTATCTCATTTTATCCATAAGCAGTTTAATTATTTATTATCTTATTCATTGTATGTACAGTAATAGCAGTTCATTATATTTTTTATTGCTCTGTGGCAGATAATTTAGCAGCAGGTGCAGTAGATTCTCAGAAAACCCAACATTCATGATATGCACGCTCTGAAGGATGTGCAGTTGGGTAATTAGCCAATTTATTGCATTAATTATTGTCTAAATTATTATAAAATGGGGTTAACAACCAGCCATGCATGAAGAAATACCATCAACTACCATGACACTGATATTAAAATACCACAATATCAATTGTTGCTCTATTATGCAGTAATATCAGTTTGGTGTGTGGGTCATTGATAAATAATGTTTGGCAAGATGAGAAACTTCAAAAAAAGTCCATTTGTATCATAATTTTGTGCATTTTTTTTGTTTTTTAACCAAAAAAGAATAAGTTTTGAATCTATAATCCACCTAGAATATAAAACTAGTTGATATCATGTGTTTTTAATGTTTTAAAACCTTTTTAAGAAAGTTAAACTATACTATTATATACGATATAAGCAATTTAACATTTTAGATGTTATATCTAGTTTGTTCTTATAACAATTCACCATGAAATAGAACAGGCATTCTTAACATGCACTCGTTTTATGTGGTTTATTTTATTATATAACAGACAATAAAGAATTCTATTGTAGTTGAGTTCTAGTTTGATAAATAATCAGAGCGACTGATTGTTTCCAGTCTCCTTCTGTCGTTTTTCCACCGTCTAACATGTTTTTTTGCTCAGTTTGAGCGACGCGGTGTATTCATCCACATGACAAAATCACGCACGTACAGTCCTGTAGATGTAGAGAAGAATTTACATTCAATCCTTCACACATAAACACCGGAGATGCAATCACAGATTAAAGGTTTCTCCTGCTGCTGCATAATCAATCTCAGCTGTGTATTTATATCCAAACGTCTCATATTTAAGCTCCAGTTGAGTGGATTTCAGTCTCCAGTGCTTCAAGTGTTTGAATTCTATTTGTTTTTCACTGTTCCAGGTGATTTTCTCAGTTATAGAAATGGGAAATTTATACGTTTGTACAGTTTCTGTTTGATCACAGGCGACTGTGACCGGATGTTTGGAAAATCCTCTATCACCATACTACTATAATAATCTGGCCTTATCTTTTACACCTTGTTTTATCAGGTTTGAGCCCTAATATTCACATATTTTAAATAATGTTATTAAACTAATAATAGTAGTTATAGCAATTTTATATTTATATATAAATCAAATGAATCAATGAGGGGAAAAACTAGGAAAACAACAGATTTTCTCTACAATCGGTAATTTTCTGTCGGTCGATAAGTGATTTCATCATTTTAACATGAGTTTTCCTCAGAAAACAAACAGATCGAAGGATGAAAAACAATAAAAACCTTTATTACTTCACCCAGTTTAAAGACATTGTTAAAAAAAGACCAAAATTCATCATTATCATAAAAATGTGGCTTAAAACCAGATAAAAACAGGATGATCATTATCTTGACGTGACTTTATAGACAGAAAATATTAAAATGAAGAATTTATTTGTGAATTGTTGCATTTTAACATCCTATTTTTATAAATACAGCACATATGTTTTAAATATTAATGTATATTGCACTTAAATATCAAAATGTTTCTGCTACACTGCTATTGCTAGTGATTTGCTGTAAATTGCAGGTTGTGTGTTATAGAGTAAAAACCCCTTTTAAAGTTCCAGTTAACTAAAGTAAATCTCACTTTTATTAGTTATTTAATTCCACATTTAAAGTCTGGCGCCTCCTGGGCTCTTTCTGCTTGGCACTGCCAGTCTTTACTGTTGTTGGCACAAATATCGGAGGGAAAAATCCAGCGAAAATCAAGACAAGACAAGATCCTAACGCAGTTAAATCAGGATGGTTTCAAACATGTTTCTCTAGACTTTATCCATGTCGGCTCTAAGGTCAACCCTGGGTTAACCAGGTGGGAGGTGATGTACCAATAAAGGCTGATGAAGACGAGGCGACGGCATCACTGCCTCTGAGGGAGAAGTAATTATATGGAAGCTTGTTAGGACAGGTGTTGGGTAGTTATGTCTGAGGACACACACACACACACACACACACACACACACACACACACACACACACACCCTATATGTATAGGGGAATTGACTACAAAGACAACTTGTTCACTATAATGTATCAAGGACCTGTACTAATTTAATTTATGTTAATTAATTTATGCTCTGATATCATTTTAGCTTAATCACTTAAGCCCCGGGTCTATTTGCCTGGTATAAATGATAATAAAAATGTAATATCTCTACTCTATCTCTATGTATTCATTTAATTAATTCTAAAATGTACTATCCTTCCTTAAAACAAGCTAAGTTAACTCAAAAGAAATTAGAAAAAAAGGATGTACAACCTAATTTGTGTATGTTACTTTTATTATTATGCTATTTTACTATTGAGTTAAATTATTACATTGACTGAATGTGAGTAGACTAAAAATAAGAAGTATAAGTAGATCTATAATGTATTTAAGTAGAAATCTCTTGGAAAATTAAAATAAATATATAAAATTACTTAAAAATAAGTACAATAAAAATATAGTTAGATAAATGAATTTTGTGCAACCTTGAAATTAAGAAAATTTTAACTTAACTAATTTTAACAGGTTAATAACTAAAAACACACAAATTGACTTGTTCTTGTTTAACTTCTAGAGCTGCAGAGAGAAAGAACCCTGAAAGGAGACGTAAAACTACATTCAGATGATTTTTGGTTCTTAAAACAACAAAATATATCTTGTTAGTGACATCACAACTTCACATAAACAGGAAAAGGTGTAAATATGGGCCCTTTAATGTGTCTAATGTCATGAAAATAGGAAAAACTGAGGCAGTAGCAGTTTGACTTAAACAAGCTCGGCTTTCCTGCAAAGGTTGATTGATTTTAAGGTGGAATGAAGGGTGAAACCATAGCAACAAAGTGATGGCCACCCAGCTGCAGCTTTTATAGCTGCACAGCCTGATAGTTCTCAGACTTTCCTCCTGGTTTGTGGAGTCAAAGTGATGCAAACAGGCAGCAACAAGCTTGACTTCAGGAACTGTGACCTCCCCCTTAAAAACTGCAGACACAACACAAATAACAAGTGTAGTTTCTTTGGCAAACATGGATGGTAATATTTCTTGTTAATGTGCTTTTCAAAGCAAACGCAGAAACCTCTAAAAGATGAAAGTAAAACTCTTGTCTCCATAACTGGAATCAACTTGTTTCTATGCATGATATGTAATTATACTATAAGTGAGTTCATCATTTTAACTTGAGCTGATTTTTCCTCAGAAAATAAACAGATCCAGGGATTAAAACATTTATTTTTAAACACAATTCAAAAGGAAACAAATATTCTTGTGGTACTCAGTTAGTTGCAATCTGCAACCTCGCCACTAGATGTCTCCAGAAACCACACACTGCACCTTTAAGAGAAAGTAGAATTCGGATATATCGCAGCTACTTCCTGTGTCATTTAGTCTCATCCAAACCTCCGTGAGCATCTTTAGAATGGTTTTTGCAGCAGTTTTAACTGTTGAGAACATTTTATATGATCTAAACCGAGCAGGGTCAGGAGGAGACAAACAGAAATAAAGACCAGAGCTGCCGTGGCTGCAGGGCACACGAAGGAATGTCAGAAATGTCTGAGCTGTACATGCAAACCCACAATAACACGTAGTCGTCAGTGTGTGAACGGGCTGGCTGTGGGCTCGTGTGTCTGGGCCGTCCTTGAACCCGTCGACCTGGGCTCAGGTGGATGGCGAGGTTATTCTGAGCTCGCCCTATGGCGCTCACCGCCCCTTCGCTGCCGTATTTTCTTCCTCGCCGCGTCTTTGTCTCGGCGTCCCGAGGTGAAGCCGCCAGTCTCCGGCTCGCTGGAAACCCCCGTTCCCACACTGCTAAAGTTGCAGCGGACCCGGGCCTTTTGTCTTTCTCATGTTTCCGTCCTGCAGTCTGAGGAGCGGGAATATATGTTGTTTTGATCATTTATTAATCAACCTAATAGAAATGTTTGATAAAGCTCAGATGTTTAAACTTATAGATGATTCAGAGACTTTTATGGCGGGTTTCAACCTGTTAAAGTCCAAAAAACCTCCTGATACTGGGGCAGGATTGAAAACCTCCGCTACAACACTAAATAAAGTTTTTTTACTCTTCATTCCCCCTTAAATTAATCAACCTGCTACCAGGCTCGTTAATGGACGTTCAAGTCAAACTCTCGCTAATTCCTCAGTAGTTTTCATGTGTGTTTGGTTCTGTTTTCCAATTTTCATGACTTTAGACACGTTAAAGGTCCCATATTTACACTTTTTCCTGTTTATTTGAAGTTTCAACATCATTAAAAAGATAAATTTGTGGATTTAAAGACCAAAAATCACCTGAACATAGTTTTACGTCTCTCTGCAACTCTAGAAGTCAAACAACAAGTCGATTTGTGTGTTTTTAGTTAAAAAAATAAAAAAAACCCTGATACAGCAGCAGCATTGAGTTTTATTCAGAAATCATATTAAAAAACCTCAGCTCCACTAAATAAAGTATTTTATCTGTAGTAAAACACAATGTTACTGTTCCAGCATCAATATATATCATCAATATCCACATCATCAATATAATAAGATAATAGTTTAATATAATATCAGTAGTAGAGACTATTTAGATATTTAATTTGTGTGATTATTTAATTGGCTCCTTTATAATAAACATCTTACAGAATATATTCTTCATGTTCTTTAATGATCCTCAGTGGGATTTATAGGATTTTATGGACTAATAATTGATTATTTTATAAATCATTGAACTGTGCATCACAGATAATTTATTTATCTTCAGTTTTTTAACTATATTTATTCTATAACAGCAACATAAATTGATTCTGACTCTTCTGTCTCTTGTAGATTTATTTTGAGTCCAGGTTTAAGTCTAATAACTTTTGTGGTTGTAGAGATATTCCACATTTATTATCATTTATAGCAGGAAATATGAAAAGTAAGCCTGGGGCCTGAGTGGTTAACTTGGAGGTCGGATAAGTTTCTGTCACCATGTAAAGTCTTTTTCATGATTGATTGCAGGGTATTTTTATTTTTTATCCATAATTCCATCGTCTTTACCGAGGGCTAAACTCTTATAATTAGTTTCTCCATTTTTATCAGCTTCACAACAACTTAAACATTGTGGTATCGCGGTGGATATATAAGACATGTCTATTCATACGAGAAAAAAGCATGATCATATTGTAAAAAACACATGATTATAAGGGGAATTCCCCTCATGAACACGAGCAAACTCTTTGTTCCAATCATACCCTGCAGTAGCAGTGGAACTATTATCTTTTTACCCTAAAATGTCGTTATTTATGGTAATTTCAGCTGTGCAATTTGTACCATGCTCATCTTTTTCCGTCCCTGTGAGCAGCTGGAAGCCGTCAGACTGTAAATGAAATGTCGTAGAAATTAACTCGATGCTCATAAACCCTTCAGCGTTGTTTAATGACCTGCTATCTCCCGTTCCTGGCAGTCATCCAGTTTGGTTTCGTGTCTCTGTTCGTGGCTTCCTTCCCGCTCGCTCCGCTCTTCGCCCTCCTCAACAACGTCATCGAGATCCGACTCGACGCCAAGAAGTTTGTCACAGAGCTACGGCGGCCGGTCGCCGCCCGAGCTAAAGACATCGGTGAGCTAACGCTAACACAGGGTAGAGGAAAGAAAGACATTTGACAAGACACAGCCAAATAAATAGATTGTGATGTATATTTTATCCCAATCAGGCTGATCACAGGTTCACGGTGAGTTCAGGTATTGTTGGTCCTAGATATTTGACAGAGGATTAGCTGTAATTTGCCTGAAGGATGTTCCTCTACAGTAAAATCTGATTTTTTTTCCCATTCGAACTTTGCTTTCATCAAAGGAAGATCAGTTTTCTATCTTCTCTAAGCAGCTAAACTGTTTCCAGCTGTGCTAACATGTTAGCATCAAGGGTTTTCTTATCATCATCCATTAGCCTCCTGATGCAATGAGCAAACACATTGTTCCATTAGAACACTGGACTGATAGTTGCTGGAAATGGGCCTCTATACACCTATGTAGATATTGATGCACCAAAAACCAGACATTTGCAGCTGGAATAGTCATTTTCTGATTAGTTTAGTTACCTTCTTTCAAAAATAAGTAAATTTCTAAGTGAATAGTGTATATTTTCCCAATCAGACTGATTTTTATATCATCCATAAGGCTTTTTAAATCCCAAAGGTCATGCTGTGAGTCAGTTGAAGGTAAAACATGTTCCTGTACAGTAAAATCTGAAACACCCTTTTTCTGAGTAATGTAAATCATGCTTTGTTATGCTAAAATTTAGCACCTTTAGCACCTAACTTAGCAGCTAGTTAGCTACAGTATGAATACATTTTTGCAACTTAAACATTTATACTATTATAGATAAAGTATATTTAGAAGAATAAGAAAGCTTACTTCACACTATGAGATGATAACAGAACGTTATCACTTTCCCCTTTTGAGTATCTTTTATTATAATACGCTAATTAAATGAACTGTTTTCTCTCTCTCCCTTCAATAGGTATATGGTACAACATACTGAGTGGAATGGGGAAATTCTCAGTCATTATAAATGTAAGTATAAATGCACATGTCCTGTTTTTTACCATCTGCCCATTGAATTAATGATGAAGGCAGAAATATGAACGATGGCAGATATTCTACAGTGGGATATTTAATTAGCGTTAATGGACATTGGTTGAGCTGATAGGAGCCTGTACATAGATTATTATATTATTTGGTTGCATTTTGGAAAACGTCCCGGACCGGATTCGAACCCGGGACTTTGCAGTTATGTGGAATATTTGTGCCTCCCTGTACACAGCAATTTAAGCTGTAAACGCTGTCAAAAAAACCCCAATGAATGATTCTTTTGTGCCGATTCTTTTACGATTTGTTCCGGGTCCACTCTGGTATGTGCCACGTCCAGGAAAACGGCGTTTATATAATCTCCAAGTCATCTCGTATTTGTGCTGCTGTGATGAGTCATCGGGTCGAACCCGGGGACAAAACCGCTGGACGTCAAAAAACAGGAAGTTTGAAATTTCACAGTGTGAAATCAGGTGTCTGCATATGTTTAACAAGTGAAAATGTCTGGCAGATAATCCCACTGGCAGATAACTTAAATCGACTAAAATCAAGAAAAAAAAGCTTGAAACAAGATAAATTAACTGTTATTTTCTACTCAATATTGGACTAAATGTGGGATAATGTCAAAAATAAACCAAACCAAATAGTTTAACTCTGTTAAAAAGGTTTTAAAAATTAAAAAGCACATATAATCAACTAGTTTTATATTCTAGGTAGATTAAATATTTAAAACTTCTGTCTATATTTATGGTTATTAACAACATAAAAACTTAAAATTACTTTCTTATTAGTTCTCTATTGTATGAAATATTACTTAGACATATTACCTGAAATGGCCTAAGTAGTAGATATATTTAAGAAATATAAGAAAAAGGTGTAAATATAGTCTGAATATAGTTTTATGCTATGTAAGTCAATGGGACTCCATTATGTTGTATACACAACAGAAAACAGGATATCCTGGTCATGTGACCTCATAAATTGTATATCCTTCAAAATAAAAGCCCCCTTTTCACACCTAAAAACAGAAAAAAATAGATAAATAGATATGGCAACACTATGCAATAGAGGAATAATGTGTAAAATTAGCTGGAACAACTACATTTTCTGAATAATCAACGGAAAAACGTATTTTTATGCTCGATTATTACTTAAATATTAGGTAAAACACCAAAAACTAAATATTTTCACTTGTAAAGATTTCAGTTTTTTGCAGTCTGTTTTACAGCTACTTATTCTTCATTATTACAAGTTTTACTCCAACTTTAAATATTTACATTAATCCTAAAAATGCATGAAAATGAAAGAAGAAACTGCTGCATGTTTGATGAATTTAGAATAAGACTTTCGTCCATTTTAAGAGAAGAATAGACCACTATTGTGAGCAAATACAATCCTATTTTGATGCCTGAAATCCATCTTTCAGCAGGTCAGCTGTGTGTTTTCTTCCCTTCCTGCTCTTTGAATTATTCATTGCTTTTATCGCTGCTGATGACAGGTTATAATAAACAGAGATTAAAACTCTCCAAAACCATGATGAGGCATGGCGGTGAAAGCCTTGCATGTCTCTACTGTGGAAGTTATAGAAGTTGTGCTTTTTTATTTGTCCTTGTAAGGCTCATAATCATATTCCGTTTACTTTTAATACTAAACAGATTTGTGGAGGATTCAGAAAAAGAAACAGCAGCAGAGTTATTATTATTCATGCTGGAGTTATGCACTGGACAAACATGCACACATTTAACTCTCTGAAGTCTGATGCTGGGATATAGTTTCATATTTTTCTTTCAGTCAGTATCAGCTTCTGTTTTTAAACATCTTACAGAATATATTCTTCATGTTCTGGAATCATCCTCAGTGGGATTTATAGGTTTTATGGACAATTAATTGATCTTTGAACTCTTATTAATTATTTAACTTGCAGATAATTTAGCTTATTTTAAGTTTTTTTCCTGATTTGGGTCAGTTTGGTCTTGTTTTAAGTTTTAAATAAAGTATTTTTATCTGTAGGACAATGGACAAATAATTGATTTATTAATTATTGAACTTTGCATTAAGGATAATTTACACTATGCCCAATAAGTGAGGGATATTGTTATTTACATGAATTTTAAGTATCATTAATAAACGTTCTCTTTTATATTACTAATAATGAATGAGAAGAAACAGGATTTTCATTAGTTTAATATTTATTACCTCAGAAATGTATGAAATCTACTGAGTCTCTCACAATAATCATAAATTATTGTGAGTATTGTAGTTTATTTTAAGCTGCTTTGATTTGGGTCAGTTTTGTCTTGTTTTAAGTTTTAAATGAAGTATTTTATCTGTATTTTTATGTCTTTTTCATAATATTCTAACTCTATTGTCTCTATAACAGCAACATAAATAGATTCTGACTCTTCTGTAGTCACCTCACATGTTGTAGATTTATTTTAATTCCAGGTTTACGTCCAATAACCTTTGTGTTTGTAGAGATATTCAACATTTATCATCATTTATAGCAGGAAAACTGATAAATAGACCTGTGGCCTAAGTATTAACCTGCCCAGTAGCTATAAGAGGGAAACTATCACCTGTTTCAACAGCGGAAGGAAGAAATCTGTCAAATCCTCTATTTTAAGAGTTAAATCTGTATATTTTGAGAATCCTGTGGACAGAATAAAGTTGTGTGTATTTTCTTGTTCTCCGGAGGCCTTTGTGATTTCCTTCACGTCAGACTTCATCCCTCGGCTGGTGTATCAGTACATGTACAGTCACACCGGCACCATGCACGGCTTCATCGACCACACACTCTCCTACTTCAACGTGTCCAACTTTAAACATGGAACGGCACCGCAGACCTCCGAGCTGGGAGATATCACCGTCTGCCGGTAAAACGCACACACACACACACACACACACACACACACACACGCGCACGATAACACTTAAACATTACTTTACATCAGAGATTAGTCAATTAATCAATTAATCGATGAGTTGTCAACTATTTCCTTAATCACCAACTATTTTAACAATCTATTTGGTTCATTCTCTCCCTCCTCTGGCATTTCCTTTTTTCTTTTCTGGGGTTTTAACATCCTAAACTATCAAAACTATCAACCTGTTCTCAACCTGCTTAAAACTACCAAACATTTAGGCCTGAAATCATTTTCAGGATTGAGATTCCAGGTTCTTTAGGTTGTGGACTGTTGGTCTGGACAGAAAAAGACATTTTAGGTTGAATCTTCAGTTTTACACCATTTTATGAACCAAACTAATCATTTAAAAACTGATTAATCAACTTTCTAAGTAGTCGTTAGTTGAGTTTCTACTCTACAAAAAGCAAAGTAAAATGTTCATTCTTAGCATTAGCTAGTTTTTCTATACAGATACTAAATACATTTTATCACCTCTTCAGCCAAATTAGATATAATATTTACATATAAACACACACACATTCATTCATCCATTTGCACTTATTGCTTTCTTTCGTTTTTTTCTGTTCAAACAAACATTGAGGTCAATTCATCTATTTTTACATCAGATAAATTAAGTTTGTGTCTAAAGTGGATAAAACAGCATTACATGTCTCGACCTTAACAAATACATAAAAACACAGCTTCAGTCTGTGTGTAATCCACCAATAAGCAGCATTACCACGCTTATTTCAAGGAAACGCGGCTGTTTCTTCTCTGGTTCTTCAGGCTGACGTCCGTCTCTAACTCAATCTGTTTATTTTGGAGCTTTTTATTCGCATCAAGAATTTCTCTGCAGTGATGAAGACCTTCACTTTGTTTATGAGAATTATCTCAGAATCCAAGTGAAAGTAATTTATTGATGGCACATGTGAGTTTTCATGATGGTAAATAATGCAGCAAAGCATTTAAAGCTGTCTAATTAAAACGAAAAAACACTTTTTCAGAGCTTGTGTGTAAATATTTTGCGATGAAATAAGTTCATCTCATTCATAACATTAAATCATTTTAAATGTGAGTGTGTGAGAAGGCAGACTGTATTGCACTCATAAAACATGCTAAAACATTTCCAAAGGAAAACAAAGTGAGAGAAATGGACAAAAGTCACATTTTCTGACAGTTTGGACACGTGATTATTGTCTTGATCAATCGATTAGTCTGTACATTGTCAAATAATGGCTAAGAAAACTCCTGTTTTACAGTGAATATCATCTTGATCAATAATCCAATGTATGATCAGCATTTATGCCAAGATAGATGCATGTAACTTGAACCACTGCAATTTTAGAGGGTTTTTTTTAGAACCGTTGAACCTGTAATTTGTGCCATTTGGACACCTAGTGTGACCTTTGACCTTTTTTTCATATGTCAGATCGAATTGTGCTTACTACAGTTAAAAAATACTTTATTTAGCGTTGTAGATGAAACTTTTCTCATGCAATTTATGTTTTGGATGTAATGATTCGATACTGTTCCTCGGATATTTGAGGATTTTATCAGGTTGCTTATTCACCCAGTCACACACACACACTTACATCGATTTTAGTTCAGCATCTTTCCCAAAGACACAGATTGGACGAAAACACGTAGGCTGGAGGAAGAGCCATTAAGCTCCATGTTATTAGCCACAATGGACAGTTGCACTATTGTGTCTCCTATGCATTTCCCCTCATGCCAGCAGCAAGCATCTCTTTCATAATACCAATATGAAGCCCTCTAGCAGAAAAGGTCATGGATGCCAGCGCCCACAGACAGCTAAGGCCGACCTGCTGTTGCAGCAAGGAATTATAGCGCAAGAATGCGTCCTTTGTGCCGGCGCAGCGCGGCGCGAATACGTCACGCCGCAAACACGACGAAATACCGTACGCCTCGAGTGCTGTTGCTTATAGGCGTGAAATCGCCTGTAAGATATTACAAGAAGGGTGTGTTTGTCTGAGGCGTCTGAGTCATGGCGTATGTAGAGACTGGATCCAAGCTGTTAGCTGTCGAGGTTTGTTGGCGGCTTCTAGGCCCAGGGCGAGTGATTCAAACGCCGGACGTTATAGCATGTGGGATGTTCCAGTCAGTTTGTATGGATGAGAGCTGTATATGCAAGGCGGGATGAAAAGGGGTCAAGAATGGAGATGATGGTGTCAAACATGGGGGGGAAGTGACAGATGAGGGCTGATGAAGAGATAAGGATGCTGGAGAACGATGGAAGGAAGGAGGAACTTTCAAGGAAAGTGAGAAAAGGGTTAGGTATAGGTTAGAATGGAAGGAATGTAGGAATGTAAAAGAGGAGTGAAGAGATGTTCTGTAGCTGGACGGATGGACAGATAGATGGATGGTGTTATAGAGGCCAACCAGAGGTTTTAAATCTTTAATCACGTTTAAAACAGCAATGTGAAGAACTTGAGGACGGTTTCTGCTTCAGTGGACAGAGCGTCCCCGTACATCTCTATTGCTGTAAATCCTCAGTGTTGACATGCAAAACATGTGTATAATGTGGCTAAACTAGGAATTGCCCAGTGGTTACACCAGCGTCTGCAAATATAATTTAAATCCTATTTCCCAAAGAAAAATATTATCTTAACCTCTTAAAACACACCCCTTTTTCAGTCTTATTTCCAAAGATGGTATGTCCAATTTGTAAGTAGCACAGTTCCCACATGTCATTTTAAAGCCTCGGGCTATTGGCTATCAGATTTGGATGGTCTAATCATGGGAAATTAAACCATCAAACTAAAGGTGGTCAAACCTTCATAGTTGGTCCTCATTGTCTTTCAAGCTGGTTATCTCCTGACCACATGTTTCCATTGGTGCCAGAAACAACTTTAAAGGCATGATTGTTGCCTTATTTGCACGTAGAAACCAATGACTGAAGTGTAGTATTGCTGTAAATGACCCACTGGATGGTTTCATAATTGGAAACTTCCATTGAGTCGCACTGCTGTCCATCAAAATTGGTGGTCGGTCCTCATTGGTTTTCCAGCTGTTATCCTGACCCCGTGCATCAATTAGCTTGTGCATGGTGTCAAATCATGTGAAATAACTTTGAAACCTTATTATTTGCACATAGAAACCAATGACTGCAGCGTGGTATTGCTGTAAATGGCCCCTACCTCTCCATACTACTCACTGTCCTCTGTATCCTAAGAGGTTAAAGCCTATTTCCAAAAGGTAATGGAACTCTCTGTCTCTCTCAAAATGCCTTTTGCAAAATTAAGTACAATTACAGTTTAGCTTTCCAACTTAATGTGATTGTTATCTGAATCATTTCTCTCTAAGTCTGAATGAAGGTTTACACCCATTGAGCCACAATAGCCCCATTTATGGTCAACTAGCGCAGTGACCCATTGGGAGTGGGATGATTTTTTTGTGCTGCTTGCAGCGTTCTCAAGAAACACTTATCAACTTCTCAAGAAACGCTTATCAACTCAAGAAGTGTCTATCAACAACCAGAATTGATGCTCCCTTGAGCTCTCAGCAACACACCCACCAAGTGTGAAGATCTTAAGATATGCCAGAGACAGTCATATAGAGATGGCTTCCTGATGCAGCGCCCCCTATTGGCCAAATAGCGTCAAATGCTATCTTATTTACACACGTCCACCAAGTTTGGTTGGAATAGCACAAAGCGTTCAGGAGACATGACATATCTTCTAATATAAATCCCCCCTAGAGCAAAATGGGAGGTTCAGCTATGGCAAACCTGAAAAGAAAATCGCCAAAAATTCAAAAACGTATATTTTTTTAGACTTAGTCCAGAGATGTGCTGTACTGATTCTTAACTTATGCAAGAAAAAAAAAGAGCTTCTTACTTTATATAGAAAAATGCAACAGGTTGGAATAAACCTGAATTTAATTATTTATGTTTAATGCAGCAGAAACCAAAGAGAAGCCAGATTAAAATAAAATGTAAAGTAGAAAATTTGAATGAAAAGTCTTGATTACAGCAGCTATTTTCACACCACATCTCATTGATTCCTGTTGCAGATGTGACATATCATCTTAAAGTAATTTAATATCCATAATCAGTGTTAATGTTTATAATTAGCTCTTTCGGACTCTGGGGGTAATTTTTCTTTTGTAAACCACAGAGGTTGGATTTCAACTGGGAATCTGTTGGATTACTTTACCACCAAAAATAACGACTGCTATCTTCCTCTTGTTTTAAGAAGAAAAATAAAACACTTTTTCCATGAATGTCATTTTGAGAAACGCTAAAAATAGCTTTGTAGTGCAATTAAATGTGCTTGCTGCATTTCCTACAGTGGTTCAGACAGCTGGGAGGAAGCTTTACAGTTACTTATCAGAAAATCACCCCAAATATTATTGGAACATTCCTGCATTGTGCCTGGTATTAACCTAGATTTCGCTAACACTCCAGCATGTGTACACAACTAAACTGTGATGATAAAATCACATTGAAGATGATTTGAGCAAATTATTACATCCTATCGCTGGCATAGCGGTTTTTGGCTTTGGGACCTCTGAATAGACTTTAAAATACAGGGAAACACTTTAAATCAAATGTGTGGAGTCAGGAAACTTCAGAGATTTACAGAAAACTCAACACAAATAGATAAATCAGAGATAATGAAAACAAAAGTCAGGATGAGTGAAACCCAAGCTCTTGTGGTTGAAATGGGGTTTTGAACTCGTGCGTCAACGTGACTCGGGGCATGTTTGATGATGGCGGGAATTTAAAGCTCCTACCTGCTTCGTGTCAGGACGCCACTTGTTCCCCGGGCTGACAGGAAGTTGGCTGGAGCCGCAGTCTGATTACCAGGAAGTCGAGCAAAGGCCAAGGACGTGTGATTGGATGTTTCCTCTTAGCACATCAAAACAAAACCCTTTCTCTCATGCAGTGAGTGGAGCGGCATCAGATGTTAATAATTAAGATTATGGATTATTATTATGTCTCTTTAGATTTGAGCTGCAGCTAAATTAGTTGGAGAATTTGCACAAGCTGCAAAAATGGAAGTCTTAATGGGTGAAAATATCTATTTTGGTACAATTAGAAATTGTACATTGGGTAAGACATGGACATATATTGAGATAAGGAGAAGAATCATGCAAAATATAGATATTGTAAGAAAAAAGTTATAATTTATGTTGAAAGTGCAGATGTCAATCTACATATCAGTGTTTAAATTATGTTCATAGGCCAAGAAAAACGTTTTTTCTGTATAGTGTAACAATCTGGGCATATTACTATTATATGTGTTTATAAATAAATGAGTTTAGTTCTGTTCTGTTAGGTGATAGTGCTGTGATTTCCTGAGGGTCTGTGAACGCATCTATGTTAGCATGAGGAATAAAGTAGCAGCTGAAGCAGCTAATGTCTTAGAATGTGTTTTTTGAGAGACGTTAAAATACTTTTGTTATGCCGTCTGCACGATTTTGTACCAAAAATATGTATGTATATATATACCTGTTAAGAATTCAGTTTTTGCAGTGCATGATCCATTTCCAAGCTGCAATAGATCTGCAAAGATGTAAAAGCTGTGACATCTGTAAAACATCTGTGCACCAGAAATATTTAACCGTGCAGGTCTACAAGTTACATAACAGCACCTCAATTAATTCATTTATCCTGCAGGTCTCTTCAGTCTGTTTATACTCAGTAAATCCAGGCTGGAATTTCAGCCCTTTCTTTTATTTTATAGGGTGATTTTGGATTTTTAGGAGGAGGTGGGTGTAGGTGGACGCTTCCATAGTTTGTTAAACAAGCAGGAGGAGGGATCTCACACTGTTGGAGATCTCAGACATTAAAGGAACATTTTACTGTCACGCTGGAACAATTTGGTGCCATTAAACATTATTGTAGTGTTTAATCCCCTTTCTCTAACACTAACCAATTGTTTTTTTCGTGCCTAAACTAAACTTTAAAAACCTAATGTTAAAAATGCAGAGTAGCAGAGTATCTGGGGTGTAGTAGAGGAGGTAAGGAACATAAATATCTGCTTTAGTGTAAAAGTACCTTAGGACCATAGGAATAAATTCATCCAGATCACCAACAACGCACTAAATACACTAAAGCTCATAACTATTCATGTGTAGATAAACTGTTTATTTCTCTTTATAATAAAACTCCCAATACAACTGTAAATATAGTATAATTCAGTCGATAGTTCCTTTAAAAATCTGCCATCAAATGTTGATTTTTCTAATAAATATGTGCAGAAATTGCTGCTAAAATCCTGATTTGGATAAAGAAATCTCTTTATATAATGAACCTTAACGTTTAATATGCAGGTTTGCATAAAAAATGAATTTAAAAAATGGAATCTTAACAAGTCAAAATATCTTGTTTTTGGTAGAACTTCAAATATTCTTGATTTTAGTCAATTTAACCACCTTTTTTAAGAAAATGTGTTGCAGTGTTGCCATTTTGAAAAAAAGATTTCTGAAACAAAGGCTGATCTGACTTGTGTCTTTGACTCTTTGAATGAATTTATTTATTTATGAATTTTAGGTATTTTCACACCAAAGCAGACATCTGTGTCGAAATTTGCAGTAAAATATCCTTTAACGTCATTTTCTCATCACCAGAGGAAGTAATAAACTAGGCTGGAAGTGGTGCTGGGTCACCTGTTGTCACCTTTTCCTGAGAAAAACAAGCTACGTGTGGAAAAAGAGGTGCACGGAAAACTGATTGGTCTCAATGCTGTTCTGTGATGAGGTGTTAGCATGAGTGTGTGTGTGTGTGTGTGTGTGTGTGAGAGAGAGAGAGTGTGTGTTTTAAGGATGGGAATGGTCTGACCCTTGTGTGTCTGTAAATAAGTTCCTGCCTGTCCTCCCTGGAGGCTGTGTGTTGGCAGAAGGAAGTCTCACACACACACACACACTCACACACACACACACACACACACACACACTCACACACACACACACGTCTCTCACGTACATAATCTCATTGAGAGGTCTTATGAAAGAATATTGAGTTAGATGCTCCAGTTGCTGCTGAGCTGCACTGTTATAACCAAACATGGAGCGGCGTCCCGATAACACACACACACACACGCACACACACACAGGGAGATGATATTTTATATTAAATGTCAGCGAGTTAGGTTAAACTGGCTGAAGCTTGAGGTGACAGGAAGTCTTATTTCCCAGTTTTTTTGACATCGGGAGTCAACGGCGTGACGATAAAATACTGTAAATTATCAGCGACGAAGGATGAGCAGATTAAAGGAGGAAAAAAGGAGAAAGGGAGAGAGAGAAGAGCCGAGTCTCACATGCAGCATTCCTCACTCATGACTGTATAAGGAGAAGGAATTAGACACCATAAGACGCTGCTCACACACACACACACACACATGCAGTTTGCCCTCTTCTGTTATTTCCATACTGATAGTCAAGTACTGTACTTAGTGAAACTGCTCAATCAGGTCGTTACATCTATTTCAGCTTCAGAGGAATTTTCTTCATGAAGGAGTGTGTGTGTGTGTGAGAGTGTGTATGTGTGTGTGTAGATGTGAAAGACTTGTTGTATCTTGTCAGTTGTTTCATCGTCAACTTTGATCCACGCGTCAGTTTTATCATGTTTGTTTTCTTTTTTACTGATAGCAGCTGGTGGGGAAAAAAAGTGTGATTGACGGAAAAATCGATTTCAAACAAACTCAGTCAAGGTGGTTGGAAACAGAAAATGTTCAGTCTGGTTCCCCGAAAGAGCAGCGAAAAGCTTTCCAGGAACAGCAGCTGTATTTTGATAAAATCTTCCCTGGTGTGTGAGTGAAGATAAAAAATGCTCTCAAAGTACAAAATAAAGAGCCGAATTGTAATTTGTCAAAAAATTCTGACAAATTATAAGTTATTCTGATCTGTGGAAGCTATTTTCAGTTTTTCCCTTAAGAAAAAATATACAAATAATTATATTTTCAATGTATATAACCCATTAAAGCCTATGAGCCTTTATGTCATTTTATACTTAAAATAAAAAACAACTAAATGTTACTCATGCAGCTTTTTACATTGACATTATAGTAGAAAACTTAATAATCCTCTGAAAAAGAATTTTGTAGATGGGATAAATAGATTTGTGTTTATATGTGTATATATGTGCAAGCGGCAACTATAACGGCCATTAAAATGCTATTTTCTGCAAAGAAAAAAGTACAAAATGGAAATGGAATAGATGCATAACATGATTGATGATGAAATTCAAAAAAGGTAAAGGGAACAAATGGGAAAGTAATGGTTTTATTACATGCAAATGGAAATAAAGTAAATATCTGCTGAATTTTTTAACAAAGAAAAAGGTTTCAATATGTTAAAGGCCAGAAAATCATCCTTCTGGTATGAATTAAACAGTATAAAACTTTAGGAGGAAATGATATGAACCATTAAAAACTGGTGATAAAATGATCATTCACATGTGCAATAATAAAATGTCCAGCGACAGGTGGTTGAAATGTGTCACATGTTAAGAAAATGTGACTGAATTTTTAATAAAAATATAGTTGAATAAGTGAAAATAACCCGATAAGGATCTGACTCGACCTAAAAAGATAAAAAAAGACATCTTTCATTTGAGCAGGATGTAAATGTGACTGTGTGGAGGACATAATGCTCATCTTTGTCTTTAATCTCTCATCTCTTTTATCTCACGTTGGACATTCAACGTTTCAGCCTAAAGATGTTTTCATATTTAACAATGAGGGCGACTGTCTTCCTACTTCTGCCTTGAATCGAACGCTATATGGTGTGTTTTGTATCCCGCTGGCTTATTAAAAATAGCTAAATATCTGAAAAAGTAACTGAAAACATCGCCTGATTGGACTGGAACATGGAGAGTTTCTGCAGACTCCACAGAGATCTGTGCTCTCCGGGTTCCTGTGCACGATAAAGAGGTCGTAAATGCAAGAAATATGGTTGGAAAATAAAGTTTATGTCGCTGTTTATTGCTTTTTTTTCCCGCATTGAGACATTTGATAATGCGTTGCAGGTTAAACAGCCTGTTTTTGAAGTGCTGAAGTGTATTTTGACTGAATCCTGCTGTGATGTTTAATATTTCCATATGGGAATGAGTGACTGCATCCAAATAGTTTCTGCTATAAATAAACCAGTAAGTGGAACATAGGGTGAGACCCTCTTTATGTGCATTTAACCACATCCTACAGGGTGAATTCTGTATTTTTTAACAATTTAACTCCAGTTTTGACCCTTTTACCATATTTAACATAAACAGCCAACATTGTAACAGCCTATAAATACCAATTTGAACCTTTTTTTTTAGTTTTCAGTAACAGAAAACAACAAATTCACTTGTAAAACCCTTATTTTTTAATAAGTCTCCATCTCAAAAGGCCCAGCTGCAGCTTGACATGTTTCTACTTCCTCCTCTGACTACATATTTTCATTTTTACAGCCTCTTACAGTGCACTAATGCACCACCGAGCAGCAAACCTGCAGCCTTAGAAACGACTAAAACACCAACACAGGAACCGTTCAGCTGCTTTGCTTCAAGATAACAGCCTGCCAGTTACAAATAAGGGAAATATTTGTCTCAGCGAGGTTGAACCAGTATTTTTTTGATGTGAGACAACAAAGCAAAATTGTACTGAAATCTACACAATGATCTGATTCCATAAATAAACAACCGACGATTGGCTCAAGATGCAGCTTTCATTCATGTGGATGGGACTCTCCACACAGCTGGACTTCACATTTCTCTGAAGACACACACAGCTGTTTCATGCTGCATGTGTGTGTCTTACACAACATGACGCCACATCCTCGATCTGCCAAATGAAATCTCGAGTCCGACGGGTCGACCGTAAACTAAACCCATCTTCTACGCTGCATAAAATGAAATTATAACAAGTGGAAATGTTTTGCTTTTGGTAAAATTAGTCCAACATTGAGTAGAATTGTCTTTAAATATTTAATACCGATATTGATTTGGTCCATTTAATCTTGTTTCTTAAAACTTGTTTTACTTAAGACAAGATAATATTGAAAATAATAAGATAAAAAGTCAAAAATAGGATGAAATAAACCTGTTTGAGTGGAGGAGCAACTCCCAGAAATCACCTGTTTGGAATTAGGTGACTCCAGTAGGATCCTACCATTTGACCACAACCAATATGTTTTGTCCCAGGTATAAGGACTACAGGGAGCCCCCTTGGTCTCCAGACGCGTACCAGTTCTCCAAACAGTACTGGTCTGTTCTGGCTGCGAGACTGGCCTTCGTCATTCTGTTCCAGGTAGGGTTGCACAGGGGTGGACAATTTCAGGTCAGTTTCTGGTAAATTACCAGAAACCAGTTTCTCCTCCCCGTTCATCATGCTGACCACCATTTCATCCACCTCTCTGTCGCCCTCCTCTAGAACCTGGTCATGTTCCTCAGCCTCCTGGTGGCCTGGGTGATTCCGGACGTCCCCAAAACCATCGTGGAGCAGCTGAAACGGGAGAAGAAGCTCCTGGTCGACGTCTTCCTGCGAGAAGAGAAGGAAAAATTCCAGCTCATCCAGAGCCTCTTCGCCAAGGACATCACCCTCCCGCCGGGCAGCCACGTCCTCCACCCGGGCCAGGGCGTCCCCATCCCGGGTCGCTACAGTACTCTACCCTCGAGCCTGGCCGGCGACGGGGGAGGAGGAGCAGGAGGTCCGAGGGTGAGGTGTAGGGCGGCCAGCTTCAGCCAGTTCAGCAGGAAGATCCCCCCGTCGCCCAGGAACGAAAACGAGAATTCCAAACACACAGCCGTGTGACACGTGAAGCACAAAACATCTGGAGGGCAGCCCAGTCTCCAGAGGGAAGCGTTGACATCTTACGTTTCTGCAGATACGTTGAATATTGATGTTTCGCTAGGTGTCACATGATGTTTGAGGTTATAATGCGGTTCTGTTTAGGTGCAAAAAACACTTGATTAGGATGAAAGATCATGGTTTGGGTAAAAATAGGGGTAAAGTTAGGGGTAGGGTCCATGACAAAGCACTGATCCATCCACCCAATGCTCCGTTTAAAACTAAACAGGAACGTCTCCTGAATACGTCTCCTTAAACATTCAACGTATCCTTTGGTTTGTAGAAATGTAAAGTTTTAGAGTTTCTCTCTGGAGTCTGGACGGATGTTTCAAGCCGGGCCTTAGAACCGGAGAACATGTTGCTCGGGTGGTTCATTTATTTTTTTTTGTTTTTTGTGTCTGAGGTGTATGAGTGTGAAACTGTGATGAATAAAATCACAGCTGGACTTCAAACATTTGAATTCATTGGTCTAAGTGTGGTTGAATGTGTGTGTGTGTGTGTGTGTGTGTTGTTTCTACCGCGCCGACTGTTCACCTGATAAAGTGTTATCATTTTTACTTTTTGGTAAAACAAAAACGATTTAGCGAGGCACACTAGCTTCATAGCGTAGACAAGCAATAATTACTGTAATAGGCTGAAAAAGTGAATATTTAAAGCACCTGGAAGAGTCTGTAGATAAAGGAAGGACTTTGAGCCATGGGATGGATCCAGTGATGAACATTAACACTGCGGATGGATGGATGGATGGACATTGTGGCTCATTGGTACATCTGGGGGACTTTTAAGAATATTCCTGCTTTTATGTGTTTTATGCTCTGTGTATTTTTATTTTGAAACAGAATTCGTAGCAAATATATTTCATGTACTTTTCAATACATGTTACTGAAAGCACACACGAGCCGCCCTGAGGAGCAAATCCTTTCCTCTTTTTTTTTGCATTATTTACATCATTTCTCTATAGAATTCAGGATCTCAGACTTTAAAACGCCTCAGCATCTATAAATTGTATTATCGGTCACTAATCTGCTGCTAGTTTCTCCACACGCTGCCCTACTCTATGTATTCAATGGATGGAAAACAAGCCAACGTGGTACAATGTCGTACGCCTCATAGAGTTCAGCCCAAGCTTTCGTTTTAGAATTGATGACCTGTGAAGCAAATGTCTTTCCTGTTAGCCATATTGACTTTTACGGCACTGTTAGCTGAGTGTGGAATGACTTCATAACTGGACTTAATAACCTTTGAATGCGAAGAGGAAGCCAACACCAAACTGTGAAATCAGAGTGAGCTAGAAATCAACTCACTGTCATTGTAGTAGTAACTGTATACTCAGACATTCCTGCAGGTAAGTTTAGATTTAGGCTCATTTTGCCCAATTAGAGGAAGCTGCATTTCATTTAAAAGAACCTCTGGTAGCCATATTGGAGGTTCCTAAGAAACACAATACTGATTTTATTTCATAGGAACAATTTTACTTCCTAATCGTTTAAGTTTTAGGTAATTTCAGCCTGTTATTGGGTCTGCAAATATTGCTGTATAATTATTACCTTATTAGCATACTAATTTAGTTAGCTTTTTTTAAAGTTGAACTGAAATTTGAGTTCTCGTCAGGACATATCAGCTGTAATGATGCTGCTGCTATTGTTGGTGTTGTTGCTACAGATTGGTGGAGACCATGAACACTATACTGTACTTGACTTAAAAATGGTGTCTGGTGTTTGAATGACATTTGAATTGGGTTTGGAATTGTGCATGTGCAGTAGGGTTTATCCTGTTGACTCCAAATCCTCCATGGAGTCAAATTAATTAAAGGTAATGTTCCCCAAGGGTACTGGTTTCACTTGTTGGTATCTCATGTGAATTAAAGGAACAGTTTGTAGTTTCTGGCTGCATGTAGTGGCCAGTTGGTTGATTACAGCCAACTGACCATCCCAAAGTGTAGAACCTATGGTGGCAGCAAGAGACCATCTCTAGAGACATTGATTGGGTCGTCCATTCTTGTAGAAAGTGGACGCACTAGATCTTTAAGAGTATTTAAGTTTTCAGAAGGCTGGTTATGAATGTAAGTCAAACATGATCTGTATTTCATTTAGACCAATGATGAGCCAATAGCAGATCTTAAAGGTGCAGTGTGGAAGATTTTGCAGCACTGAGTATAACAGACTTGGCAGAAATGGAACGAGAGGCTGCTCATAAGTCATTATGTATTAAATTTCAACCTATAATTGCCATTTTAGGTCATTTATTGCATAGAGGTGACATATGTAAAGTTGCTGCTCAGCTTGGGTTATAGCTTTAATTCTCCATTGGCTGCAATCTACAACCTCACCACTAGATGTCGCCAGAAACTACACACTGTACCTTTAAATTAACCTGAATGACCAAACATCACATTATACATAGAACCAACTATTCACCTGTAGGAGGTACTATCCTATCTGGAGGGAATCTTTAATTTTCTTTATTATTTTTAAATTAAATTATAATTTCAGTTCAACTTTATCCAGAGCTGGTCGTGGTGTGGAAGCATCAGTTCCTGCTGTTAATGTGTAACTGTGCTGCAGCCCAGCAAACCTTATATAGTATGAAGTACACTTGTTGAGCTACTTTGATCGGAATATACGGACGCCAGGTCCAATTCTCATAATAAAATTAACATGCCGACACGCTGCGATCTTTCACTGCTGTTTCAGAGGCCTTCTAACTACATCTGTCTGCTCAGCTGGACGTCAGCGACTGACATTTAAAACTATTCAATTCTATCACAAGAACAAAGGAATATAGATAGTGGTTTAAAAGAAATGCTTATCTTTACCTGATCCTTACTTTTCTTAAGATGATGTAAAAAAAAACTCCTATATCCATGATTGTTAGATGGATTATGAAATAACTTCTGTGTGATCTGTCTGCTTTTGTTTCATTGAT
The DNA here is from genome assembly GCA_030544235.1 of Lepturacanthus savala. Classification (NCBI taxonomy): domain Eukaryota; kingdom Metazoa; phylum Chordata; class Actinopteri; order Scombriformes; family Trichiuridae; genus Lepturacanthus; species Lepturacanthus savala. The sequence continues at coordinate 19,738,547 of CM060474.1, forward strand.
TCCATATCAGTGAAATTGAAATAAACCTGGTTCAGAGAAATGGTTCACATGGAAATAAGGCTGAAACAGCTTGTTCTGTGGAATGTGAACATTTGTGATATTTCTTTTTTTTTATTTTTTAAAGAAATTGTAACATCATGTTTGTCATTATCTCAGGTATCTGTTTCCTCTTGTAGACCCTTGTTTCGTTTGTCTAAAAATGAGGCGTGAAGGGAAACCTGTTTCTAGGCCGCTGTGTTTTTTGGTTAAACCGCAACACCTACTTTATTTAATATATTCTTGGTAACACACATTCAACAGAAATAAAAGAAGAAAGAAAGACAGAGAGAGCGAATACTTATTAAGCACAAATCCATTCTCATGTTGCACATTAGCTAAAATGTACATCAGAACAATTTGATATTCTATATAAAGTGTCAAGGCTTTATTTCTTAGTGTGTTTAGGAGCCTTTCTGCCCCCTAGTGGCAACAAATGCAGCTTTAAATCGATCATTTCCTGAATAAGCCTCTAAACCAGTCAATCACACATATATTTTGAGCTGGTTTATGATTAAATCTCAATGCAGTGTGTTGGTCTATGTGGATAAAAATGGTGAATAAAGTTGCACTGTTATCACAGCTGTTTCCTCTCTGTAGCCTGTCACCTGCACATAAATAAAAACCTGACTTCTGTATTTATACCGTGTCCTGCTCGGATAGACATGAACCATATCTCGTCTCTATTATTTATTTGCATTTGTAATTATCGATATTATTTAATAACCAAGAATATAATAAAGGTGTCCAATATTTATTAGGCAAATTGAAATTATGTGACTCATCAAACAGCGACTGAAAGTCTGTGACTGAATGGAAATGACAATAAATTTGGTTAAAAATAAATGTGTATAAAATGTCTTTTTTGCCCACAGACAAGTCAGAAAAGTGTCAAAACTATATAGTTTGTGATTTAAATATTTAAACATTAAAACAACAGCAGCCTCCCTCCTGTCAAAAATCAAGACTTTTCAAAATAAATGCTAAATTTGCAGTTTTCGCTCCATATAAATTACAGAAGAAATCAGAAATTAGTATTGATGCTGATGTTGACATTGATGCTGTAACATTAACATTGTGTTTTACTACAGATACAAATACTGAGGTTTTCTCATGCAATATATGAATAAAACTCTGAATGTTTTCCCTGTTTCAGTAGGTTTTTTTATTTTAACAGGTTAACATTATAAGTGTGTGTATGTGTGTGTGTACATATGCCCCATTATGCAATTATGCATATGAAATTGTTTTAGGTTCAGGTACTAGTTTCAGATTAAATGGTCTGTCTGTCTAGAATAATGATGTAAGTTGGATCAATTCTGGCCTTTTGGATGACAGAGGACTCTTAGTTTTCTTATTAGTATTTTTCCTATATATAAAATTAGCTGGCCATCTATGTGTCAGCCCAAAGAGGGAGAGATAAGTGGAAGTAGAGGAGATAATGAAGATCAGGAAGAACCAGGTAAGAAAACAGAGACAGAATATAACATGTAAAACAGTTGTAATGACAAAGAAAAACAGTCCATTAACAATATAATTTTACATAATACGTCAATGAAATTATGTGATCTCACCACACTATCACACACTAAATTGTAAATAATAAGGTCAAACCTATACCTGTACTGCCTTACACCTGTAGCCTGTTTTTTTAAGTGTCCCTGAATGCAACACTGACATCACATCCTGTTTGTAGATTTAAACGTTGAGCCCTGTCTCAGTGTGGTGCTTCATTTAGTAGCTTTTTCTTTGACACCAGGGACCTTTAATTCAGGGAATTATGTCCACCATTTTGAAAGTAGTGTGCTAAATAATGGCTATAGCCAGATGTGGACATAAAAGAGGAAATGAAATGTTCTTAGTTTCCTTGAACGCAACACTGACATCACTTCCTGTCTGTAGATTTGAAATGTTTTTGACAGAGAAATGTTTGTTGTGATTTTTTTGAGCATCAGTTAAATGGTATGTACTGACTTTTAAACAGATGTTTGTAGATTTTAATCATTTTGAATATTAATCACAGATAGAACCATGTTTTATACATAAAAAACTGAACTTTACTGCAGTACTTTTGGTATTAATCTATTCTAAGTATCTTAAATTGGCTCCACATTGATAAATTGACTGAAACAAGTAATATAATATACTATAATAATATAACACATTCCGTATAATGAGTACTTTTGATCCTTTATGTACATTTTGCTGATAAAACTGTATTTTCAGTTCAGTACTTTTATTTCTTATGGGTATTTCTTTTGACACCAGTATTTCTGATTTAACTCAAGTATCTGAGAACTTCATCCACCTATGGACATAATAGAACATCAGGTCATTTTCCTTTTTTGTAGCAGGCTTTGAAGTCAAATTGGCATGAAACCACAACATCACCTAGCTTAACCTCATTACAGAAATATGAGCTGTAGTTAGTGAACACAGGGTGGAAACTACAATGTACAGTAGCCTATGTGTGAGTCTAGCAGCGTCTTTCCTGACATCTGATATGTGCCCATACTGCTGGAAAACACCCTTAGCCATTGTGCTGCACAGATTATCTAACTGGATGATAGCATCTGAAATCCAGGATGTTTAAAACCTTCAAGTCTCTTTTCCATCCATCATCCTTGAGTGTTTAAAGTTAAAGCGACAGGTCTTTAGACTACAGGCTGGAGCATTTATCGAACAACGCCACAGCAAAAACCCAACATATAGGATCGGCAACAACTGTGTTTAATCACAGGCTGCTAACAAAATGAGTTACATGAAGTTAAATTAAACTAAATGAGCTAAATGCTCAAGCCAATCAACTAACTAACAACATTTGCTGTAATGGTAATAAAGTTAACTCATCTTACTACAGTTCTTTACATTTGTAGAGCCAGTCATGGTTTTCGGGGAAATTATTCATTATTTTCAGCGCATGTTAGATGAGAAGATCGATACCCTGCTTGTGTCTGTCCATTCAATATGAAGTTGGAACCAACAGCTAGTTAGCTTAGCTAGCAATTGTGCCAGGCTGTTAGCACTGGATTTTTGAGCTCCTAATTCTGGTCACGTGATAAAGTGATGTCATTTTTATCAACAACGTTGGATTTACGCTGCAACTCCACAACAGCGTTGTCAGAACTTTCCACTCTGGAACCCGTTGTCCGACAACTCCAAAGCCATTTGTACGCAAAAATTGGAATTGGCACGAAAGTTTGTCGGAATTACAGAATTCCATTGTGGAATGGACCTTATACATACAGAGATCCCTTCCTTTATAGATAGATGATGGTGCTACAGCACCACCTATTGGCCAAATAGCACCAAACGTGTCATGGTCACTTAGACATCATGGTTGGGCATGGTACATTGGGATATTGGTACATTGGTAGATGCCCAATGACAATTCTGTCTAGAAAAAATATTTAATTATAGGGCAATTAAGTCTGTTGTCATAGCGCTAAATTGCATCAAATTAAACACTGCAATTGGTCTAGTCCCCAGCAACACACCCACAGAGTGTGAAGTCGATCGGATGAATGGTTGCTGAGATATGCAAGGAACATGCAGAAGGACATTCCAAGGATTCCTGGAATTATACAGAGAGATGCTGAGCTAAGCTCCTCGTCTGCTGGCTCTAGCTTCATACTTATGGGACAAATTTGAGAGTAATATTGATCTTTTAATTTACCTCTCGGCAAGAAAACCAATATGTGTATTTCCCAAAACATCTAATTATCTATAGAAACATGTTGGCAGCCGTGTTTGTTTAAAAACCAACATGTAAGTTCGCCTCCTCTCAGGAAAAAGCTGCTGCGCTCTGATGATGTGATGACCCCTGAAATATTCTGTCGAGATCTCCAACAAATCCGGATGTGCAGCGGATTTGATCCTTTTTATATTCATCAATCTGATCTGTCTGATCTGCTGAGTGTGTGCATAATGTAGATATCTGTCAAAGAGGATTATGTAGGCTTGACTGTCAATGTACAGTACAGTAAAGGTTATAGTCTATTTAACAAAACCTGCTCTCTGGGGCCAGTAAATATTTTGGTTTGTAGAGGCTTAAATTTAGCATGAAATACAGTCAAAACATATGCTCATAGCTCAACAACATGCTGGGATCACACAATGGAAAATGGCTAATGCATAAAAAAGTGAATAAATGGGGCAAGGATATGAGATGGTAGAAACGTAAAGGGTGATACGTGTGGTATTTTAAGAAACACAGGAGAGTGAGGTGAAGCCTGTTTTTGGGAGTCCCACAGGTTTTCCATAATTGGGGTAAACCCAGTGAAAAGCCAGGAATGGGCAGAGTTGGAGAGCTGGAAGGCGAGAACAGTATGAAATGTATTTATAGACAGCAGGTAGCCAGAGGGAGGATGGATGGATGTGAGCATAGGACTGAATTTGTCCTTGCTTATGGAGAGTTTTCATCTTTGGACAGCAACAGGCCTCCAATTCAGAGTTTTGGGCTTGAGTGTATTTCATAAGTTGAGATAAGCGCAGATGTGTTGGTCGGCTTTGAAAAGACAAAATTATACCCTCATAGCATGCACATAGCATTCATAATTACATGTATACTTCCCCTTAAATATCGACCATGCATAATATATATTCTGTTTTATTTTGTTTTATTACTATAATTAGAATTTCAGATCTGATCTGTGTAAGTAATAGGGTTGTTCCAATGGACGATATCGTCACCTATCGTAATGGACGAACCAACATCACGATGGAGCCGCCATCTTAAAGCCACACCCCCTCCTGTCAGAAACACGCACTGAAGGGCGCTCTCTAACATAACTCCTAAGTAATCAGGGGTTGGTCCATCCCCCGATTACTTGGTCCATCCCAATAATTCACTGTAAACATCCTAAACTACCAATTAAGAGGACATTTCCAACCCTAGCAAGTAGTTAATATAAATTGACCAAAATCTTTTCCAACTAAGATGCCCTGGACTTTTAATGAATTCTAAACGTTCATAATTTTCCCAGGTTCCTAGTTTTCTGTGGCTACCTGCAGCTAAAGCAGATATAGATAGAACTGGTTCACATGCCGTCATGTGGTGCATGTCTATAGTGTGTGTGTGTGTGTGTGTGTGTGTGTGTGTGTGTGTTTCCTGCCTGTGGCTAATTCCTGGCCTGCCCTGATTTGTTTAAATGTCTCTAACTTTCCTGCTACTTCTACTTACTTTTCCAGGAAGGTGCACAGACATTGTGAGGAGCAATGGTATAAATACGCACAAATTCTCAGACGACTTTGCAAAACGTTTCCATTCAAAATCAATGTATGGCATGATGACACCCAATGGCGTGGATGGAAGTTGAAAAATTTTAATTCTTGAAGCGCCATTGCGTGATACTGTGTTGCTACATCCAATTAGCACTGACTATTACACCATCGACGTAATTATGGAAGGCACTTATTTAGAAACTGGCCCCATGAGGGTTCTCATAGTCATGCTTTTCGTCATACCATGTCTTACCTCGTCATTATCATACTTCATTATACAACAAATAGGATTTATCATACAAAAAAGTTGCTATTCATCTAGCTGTGTCCATCTCTAGGGGATATCATGCATTTGGGTTTCTGATCGAAATCGGACGTCCGGAATAAAAAAATGCAGCTACCTCAGCTATGGTTGACAAGAGAATATCGGGAGGTGAAGTTAAACAATGGCCTACATGTCCATCGTAGTTGATGTGAACACACCATTAGTCTTGTATAGTAGCCAGACCATGTAGATAATTACTGTAACTATGCTCTGTGCTGCAGGAATGACATTGAATGAGGCTCTAGTGCAGGGGTGGGCAACTCTGGTCCTGGAGGGCTGGTGTGGGTGCAGGTTTTTGTTCCAACCAAGCAGGAACACACCTGATTCTACTAATCAACCTTTTCTACCTGGACCTTCATTAGTAGAATCAGGTGTGTTCCTGCTTGGTTGGAACAAAAACCTGCACCCACCCAAACCAACCCCGGCCCTCCAGGACCAGAGTTGCCCACCCCTGCTCTAATGGATGTGAACACTGCAAAGGAAAAGCACTGACAGTGGGACAGTGGGAGGGCGGGAGGATGAAAAGCAAAGAGAGAGTTCATGTTCCTTTATGTCTGTGTCCTCAGGCAACGCTATACTCTGCATTGTGAGCCATATACTCCTTTTTCTTGCTGTTTTTTTTTCTTGATTTGTCACACTGGCAACTCCTGTTCCTCCTCATCTCACCTTCCTCACCTCTCCCCTCCCTCTCTCTCTCAGTCAACAGCTTTTGTCTTTTTCCCCCTGTAATATATGAATGAAAGACTTCTATAGAAGTCCAGTGTGTGTACTTTCATGTGACACACTGACAAATGCTCCCGGACACACCTTAAACACACACACACACACACACACACACACACTGCATGGACGGTAAAGAACTTAATCGTGTGCGACACATTGTATATGGATATCTGCACACGCACACACACACACTCACACAAGTTTGCACACAAAGCTTTGCAGGAACTTTTAACACCCACACACATGCACATTTACACATTCACTGCAGGGACACACCCTGTTCTCTGTCCATCTGTGTAAATACATTAACTTTGTAGTCTGAGAAAAGGGCGTGTTGTGTTACTCAAAGTCGTTCCAGACCTCTTCCCTCCTCCCTCCCTGCTCAGTCATTCTCCTTTTGAAACACGTCTGGAATCCTGCATTAACTAATTTGCACATTTAATACTTAACATCCCTTCATTAATCTTTTTTAATTGCAGATAACTGCGTATGAATTGTTAATTGTCAATGTCTTTTTGTATTCTCAAACCTCTTAGGCAGTGGTTCTTAAAGTGGGGTCCTTGAAGCAGTTACAGCAAACAGGGAAATCATTAATGTCACTAAAATTCCATTTATAAATAACACAAAAGTTTGGAGTTTTAAATTGAATAGAAAATATAGTCAAGACATTGACAAAGTTAGAAATACAGATTTTTATTTGAAAAATGATTTATTTTTCCTTCAAACTTTGCTTTCGCCAAAGGAAGGTCAGTTTTCTAGCATCTCTAACCAGATAAACTGTTTTCAGCTGTGCTAACATGATAGCACAATAATTTTCTCATCATCCGTTAGCCTTCTGACGCAATGAGCAAACACATTGTTCTATTAGAACATTGGAGTGATAGTTGCTGGAAATGCACCAAAAACCAGACGTTTGGAGCTAAAATAGTCAATTAGCAATGTATAGAGTATATTTCTGGTTAGTTTAACAGTGCTTTTATTTCAAAAATAAGGTTGTTTGAATGGTAGTATATGAAAATTTATCAGTTTCATACACTTTCTGTAATATCTAAAAGCAAAAATCTTATCAGATGGGAGCCTGTGGTGTAATGTTTGGGCTCCTTGACATCAAAAAGTATGAGAACTGTACTTCTTCTATATCATTAAAAAGCTTTTAAAGCCACATTAGTCACTTCAGGCCATTAAAGGGCAGAGGATCTTTAAAAAGAAGCTGACCTATAATCACTTTTAAGTCGTTATGGTAGATGGTAGAAAATGTAAACCTCTAGCAGACATGGAGCACCATTAGCATTCATTAGGAGTAATGTCTCTAGCCAACTGATTAATTGAAATCCAGTATTCACTCTGCATTAGGATTTATTACTGAGAGCAGAAAAGTTACAGATCATGTTTTTATTAAGTGCACCAAACTGACCCGAGATCATCGGGCTTCATATTTATTAATGACACTATATATTTTCTGCTGCTTTTCTTCTTCCTCTGCCCCCACATTTACCATAGAAGGCCACACGGAGCTAAAACGTCAGAGGCTCTTAAATCCTGTTTAGACAGACAGGCGTTCCTGCCACACACATGCAGTTATATGGAGACAAGTGCAAATACACTCAAGAAAAAAAACAACAAAAAAAAACATTTACAGGAATGTATCGACAGACGCACAAAGCTCACACGCAGCCACATTCTCTAGATTTATGTATGTTGGGGATAAATCTCAGGGACCAGGACTCATGCACCATAACTTATCTGTTCTGTGGGAATGAAATATGTAGAAAGTCCTAGAATGAAATATTTAAATGAAGTTTTATGGCGCCCAAAAGGGCTCAGGCCTCGTCCTTCTCTTATAACAGAACCATGGATTTAAAGCACAAATCATGGATTAAGGATCACGACGGGATTTTTACTATATGATTTTCATTTAACGAAGCAGAGATGGTCATAAAATGATGATGTGAGATGTTATATATGGGTTAGTCTTTAAACAATTGTTTGTGAATATGAAATTGGAAATTGAGCTCAGCTTTATTTAAATATAATGGATTGGATGTGACTTTTCGCATTATATCTATTAAAATAAATACATATTTTAACATGAGAGACCTCAAGCATTTCATAAAACTTACCCTTGGTTCTGCATCATCGTATTTCTGACTGTGAAAATATCTAAAGTATTAGTTAACCCTAAGTTTACATTGGTTCTACACCAATTATATACTAAATTAGCTCTTATTTAATAGTTGTTCCTATTAAAATGGAGCTGCAAGTGAATACAGGGCATTTATGAGGCACAGACACAAATTCATGTCAATATCTGCAGCAGAGGTTGAGATATTCATATTTTTAGCTCACACAATAACAAATATGCCATTATGATGTATATTTATGATTAATAATGACTGTTTCATTTTGTGTTGGAATTATGTGATAAAACATCATTATTTAGGCCCTGTGCCAGTTTGTTGCATGAACGGTTTCAGGTAAAATGGGTCATCTTATTAGGTAAAATGGTTTTAGTTAGATTTGGAATACCAGGCGCCATAGAAACCATAAACTAGTCAAATCACCCGTTTCTTGTCAAGCACAGGTATGTTTGAAAACAGTTTGAAATCATTTGTAGTCATTGGCTCTAATTTCCAGAGGGGCTGGGTCCCCCAAACCTCAAATGGTCTATTTTACCTAATGGCCCATTTTACCTGATTTCACCCTGCAGATTAAAGGCTGGATTTAACAACTACAGTCTGTTGAACTGTTTCTGGCACCAGTTGTTGTGCTTTGTGGTTCCTAAAGAGAAAATTCAGAGATCCATTGTGTAAGGTTTAGTTTACACCACAAGTCTGTTCTCAATCCTGCACATAAGGGACCATTGCATTCATTTAAAGTTATGTCTCAGTTGACACGGTGATGATTTATTGGTGTTAACTCAAAGCGCATGCATCATGAGACTTATCTCATTGTGGCCTCTGGCTTTTTTTTTTTTTAATTTAAAGCAACAGTCCATGTTCTCCTGGTGCATTTACATCCTGGTGAGAAGCTGGTTGACTTGGAGGGAGGTGGCACCTCCCTCTACTCCAGCCTCCTCTTCCAGCACCTTCCTCTGGAACTCCTGCAGGAAAAGTGTGAGGTAAGAAAAGTTTAAATCTTTTCTGTAGTAATCCCACAAGCTAACTCCATCATGACACCATTCAACTATTCACTTTTACACCAAAGCATCCAATCGTTTGAGGAGTTTCTGACGGAGCTCTTTAACGAGCACCTGATCAATGACCTTGAACTCTGTAACCTTAGAAGTACTTTTATTGATCCCCATGGGGAAATTCCTGGATGGGTGACATCTATCCAGGAACCCTCAGTGTCTGATAACTTGTCTTGGGTCCTAAAAAAGCTTTGAAACAGTAGAAGCCTTGTGGCTGCTGAAGCCGTAACACTGTGGTGCTGAATATCCGACAGTTACAGTAAGCTGAACATGTCAGACCTGTCAGCAACAGCAGCCGATTGAACTGTCAGCTGTGAAATCAACAGTTGGTTAGTATGTTTCTTATTAGTGTCTGTGAGCGTAAACTTTACCCTGAATTTCCTGAGTCTTATCAGTTTGTCTTGCAGCGCCTTCTCTTGGCTGGAGGTCAGCTCTGCTATATGAGTCCGCCACTGCTGCTCTTTCTCCTGGAATGGACAATGGTGCAAGGGCAACTTCATTGTCTAAAATGCAGACTTAAAAGAACAATGTCTAGTTTATGGTGGCAAAGTTGCAGATATTGACCAAATGAGTATTGTATGATTGTTGGAAAACCTAAAATGGATGCAAAACCGTCTTTGGTTTGTCCATTCTAGGCTTCTGTAGAAACAAGGCTTCAAGGAGGATGGACGAAGGTTCAAGTGCAACTTTATTGTCTACTACATAACTGTATTAATGTGCCCCAACGAGTACCCTAACATGTCTTATTTTGTTTTGTCTTTTCTAGGCTACTGTAGAAACACAGTAGGCTTTACAGAGGGATGATAGCCCAATGATAGCCCAATGATAGCCCAATGATAACCCAATGATAGCCCAATGATAAAACAATGATAAAACAATGATAGCCCAATGATAGCCCAATGATAGCCCAATGATAGCCCAATGATAGCCCAATGATAGCCCAATGATAACCCAATGATAAAACAATGATAGCCCAATGATAGCCCAATGATAGCCCAATGATAAAACAATGATAGCCCAATGATAGCCCAATGATAGCCCAATGATAAAACAATGATAGCCCAATGATAGCCCAATGATAGCACAATGATAGCACAATGATAGCACAATTATACACATTAAAACACACTTATGAATATCATATTTAATTTCTATCAAGTCTGTTTTACTAGATGCTGTGAAATATTCCAACTGTATCTTGTTTTGAGCCAGTTTATCCATCCTCTATGGAGTTTTATCAATGGCACACTGGATTTTAAAATGTCTCGCCTCATGTAGCTCAACTTATATAATGCTTCATGTTAAAGAACAAATATCAGAACTCTATTTTGCAGCTGCACACCAAATTAGGACTTGGAAAAAAAAACAAAGTAAACCAACAGAGAAAACACCCACAATCCTTCACAATAAATCCACTGTAATATTTTAAGATCATTTTGAAGGTCACAAAGTTCCCATGGTACAATGATATAACAGTGCATACATTCAGCTGGTGCTGCACCCTTCAGCTTCAAGTAGGCGGGTTTATGACTGTAGAGAGGTGTGTGTGTGTGTGTGTTTTGTGTGTGAAGTGACATCCCGGTCCTGGAATTGGACTCAATTTTCCTGCTGTGTGTTTGTGTCTGGATCTATGTCTAATTTTCGAGAGAGCATGTATATGACTTTGAATGGTTCAGATAGGATGTGTGTTAGCAGAGGACCAGCGCCTGTCATCAATTAACATTTCTGTCATGCTGCGTGTGTGCCGGGGGACCCGTTATGGAGGCTGATGTGAGCAGGGGAGGCATTTAGTTTAATGTCAGTCAGTTTGAAGAGAGGCGGCTTGCTGACACATATGGACTGAAGGTGAAAGTAATTAAACCGTTACCTCCTCAATTACATACCACACACACACACACTGAGGCGAACAATCAGACCATTCTTTCCAAAAAGGCCTTGAGTGGAAAATTAGCATTTGCACATTGATTCCTTCGTTTATGTTCCCGGTTGCGCGTCAATTACTGACAAGTTGTATTAGTACGTTTTCCGCCTGTGATCCAGTCACAACATGTCATAATGGTGGTGATTTGTCATCTGGCTCGTGTGAAAACTTCTCCCAGTATTTCACACTGTGGATATTCTACATTTGTTACTAGCCTAATGCAGTCTTTCAGTATGGAAGGGTACGGATATAAATGCAGCTCATCTAATAAAGCTGATGTCTAATACTTTGGACTTTGGCTTGTAAAGGTTTATTTTTATCGATAGGTTGATTGGGAAACATACTTTAATTTCCTGGATGTAATAAATTATATATTTAATCCGCATAAACAGCACTCTCATCCATTTTCCTAGTATTTTACAGCTGATCAAGAAAGAGGGACAACTTCCCTCCCACTGAATCTACTTGGATCAGTCAGCGTTAGGGTTAGTAGTGGGACATTCTGACCACTGACCAATATTCTGACCACGCCAGCCCACTGAGACCCAACTGACAACCACTTGGGATGAACCCCATGATTTGTTTTTTGCTGATTTTCTACCCAGGTTATTTTCTACCAATTATTTTACCATCCTACCAAACTCACCAATCAGAATTGGCGTCCGATCAGTGTGAGCCGGTCATCAATTTCTAAAATGGCTGCAGCAGGACTAGAAGTGGAGTCAGGGGTTTTAAACCCAAATAAAATCATGAATGAAATAAAAATCACAATATCTGCACTCAATGGGTCCTACAACAACATGAGGAGGTTGGCAGGTTTGCACAATCAAATGAAAAAGCCACAAACCAAAGCAATGATTTGTTCAGTTTTTGGAACATGAATCTCCACTTTCAGAAGTTGCTATTTATATCTGATATCTGATAAAACTGTGTGTCATGTAATCCCGTGTGGAATGAACTCTTTCTGGGTTAAGGTTTAAAAATGGGAGTTTGGCTAATTCCCTTATTGTTGATGCCAGATGCTGACGTTAGACTTTTACCACAGGAGTTACACAAAAACCAAAATGATTTGGTTTAGCCTCAGGACGACATTTCGGGAAACAATTCACTGTCTTTCTGCCAAAGAACTAACTGGGAGAAAAAAACCCTGTTAGTCAGGTTTGGTCTGCGTGGTTTTGGTCTAAATTCTTAAACAGTTCAATGTGTCTGTAATTCCTCTCACTCAGCTGTGTGTGTGCGTGGTCCAGTGGTGTGTGTGTGTGTGTGTGTGTGTTAGTGACTAGAGGTGTCTGTGTTTGTGTTTGTTTGTTTGTTGGTGTATACTGTTTGTGTCTGGGGTTGTGTTAGGGTTCAGTGGAAAGTACATTCCATGCTGAGGTGAGACTGGCTGTCCTCTATCAGGGTGGATGTTGTCATCAGCTTTTCTTTTTCTCTGTGTGTGTGAGAGAGAGTGAGAGTGTGTGTGTGTGTGTTTGTGTGTGTGTGTGTGTGTGTGTGTGCGTGGCGGAAATGCTGACAGCAGCCTATGTCCCTTGCTGACCTCACACACTCTTGGTAGAAACAGGGCGGGTGCTTGAAGTATCCACAGCTGTGTGTGTGTGTGTGTGTGTGATTCTTCTCCATGAGGATTTTCATCTGTTTTGTCTTTTTGATTGAATCTATAGTATGTTTAACACTCCATTCCTTTCCAAAATTATTCTTCCGGTTGCAATTATTCCAACGTGTGTGTGTGTGTATATCTGTGTGTGTGTGTGTCTATGTTTAGCACAGTGAAGTGCGATCGAGGTTTTGGAAGTTTCCGATAAGCCCGGCAGCCTTGATAGAGAGGGGCCACAGTTGTCTTTCACGGTCTGTCGTTTCCATGGAAGTCAATCTGATTTGGCCGCGAGCGATGAAGTGAAGCTCGACGATAAATTAACAGCAATTGATCCACTCCTGCCAGATTCTTTTTTTTTTTTGTTCACCCCGATTTTTTTTTCCATTAGGTTGATTGTAACAGCCTGGTCTTTTTAACTTGTGGCTTGGGACCTTTTTTTAGATGATGCAAGGACTGCAGTTACAATTCTATGAATCACCAAACTGTATGAACCCTCTAATGCATAAAATGTTACTTAGACATGGTAAAAATGTTTTGATGTTTTTATTAACTAAAATAGCCTACATAGGAGATATATTCATATTCATTCATTTATTTATATAGGAAAAAGTTGTCTCAGGATAGTTTATACAACCATTAGGTTGTATACACTAGGGATTTTCCATATTTGCATATCGTTGCCATAAGGGAAAAAAGAAATCTATGTAAAATATTAGAAAAACAACTTATGGCATCAAAATTGAAGTAAATGTAAAAAAGAAAATGAGCAATAGGGATATCCTGGTCATGTGACCTCATAAATTGTATGTCCTTCCAAAATAAAAGCCCTCGTTTCACACGTAACTGTAAAAACGTAGATTTTATATCACAGCGTTTTATAAAAATGAAGATGTCCACTCAGAACCTGGCTTCCAACAACTAGTGAGGTTGTAATTATGCCATTAAAGTGTGTGTGTGTGTGTGCACGTGTGTGTGTGTGTGTGTGTGTGTGTGTGTGTGTGTGTGTGTGTGTGTGTACCTGCTTGCTCTCCTCTATCTCTCGGAGTCTCTGTTTTTCCTGCTGCTCCCTCTGTATTCGCCGGTGGAGCTGAAACACACACACATCATTTGTAGTTTTCCTGTATATAGTATATGTTTATATATGTTTATGGTAGTTTTGGTGGCTGTGGCTCCTCCTCTTCTCTTACCCTCTCCTCCTTTCTGTCTGTCCAGTCGTGCTCCAAAGCTTCAGCTCCTTCTGTCCATTCTGTCGTCTGTTTGGATAGAAATGCATAGTCCTCCTCTTTGCACAAATATCTCATTGACTAGAATAAAATAAAAAAGAAAATGTCAAAATTGTGCAGGGCTTATTTCCAAAATGAGAAAACCTGTTTGATTTTGTGGTTTCACTGACTCCACTGCTGTAATAATATTGCAAACATTTTTCTTTTAATTATTTTTTCAGATCTCAACAAACAGTTTCCATGATCTGAATAAGCACAAAATATAGAAATGCATTCCTATTTCATCAAATTTATCAGGGATGCAACTAATGTTCACTGTTTCCCAAAGATGAGATAAGATTCAACCTAAAAAAAAAGCATAATCCAAAGATTATCAGTTCATTATTATAGAAGACTAAAGTATATTAATCAGATTGGAGAAGCTCTTTTTAAAAATGATGCAAATCGATTAATTGATTATCAAAATAGTAGGTGATCAATAATAATCATGAAGATGTATTCATTTTGATATCAGAGAAGGAAATGAGCTGTACAATATCCTAAATAGTAACAATCAGTCATCTATGATTTGGAAATCAAAATAATTATTCGATGCAATCCATGGCGGTGGGTTGCAATTTTTCAAAATTCCTGTGATGCCTCTGCAAAAAAGTTGAAATGTGTCATTACTAAAATGTTGGGAGATGTGGGAGCAGCCATGTTCTCTTCCCCACAGGAAGTGATGGGAATTACAGGATGTGACACGTCATCGTCTCACGCAGTTTAGATGAAAGCAACATGACGAAGAAAGTAAACTCCATCCATTTACTACTATAATAGCTGCAAAAGACGTGCAAACAAGTTTCCTAATGCTGTTATTGCTTTATATAACATAAAAACCTAGAGAAGTCACTGTAGAATCAATGTTTCTATCGGTAACTTGAGGTTTTATTTAACTTGTATGAACAGGATGCTTGACTTTGGGTTCAAGGTGCAGAGAATGTTTCAATGAGTGATGACTGCATCCCTATTCCTCAGTAGTACACTGTTACCTTGGACATAGGAATTCCCTGAAACCGCTTCACGTGAGTCATCTTAATCTGGGCTGGATCTGCTGCTCCTTCTACTGTACAGACATCCACAGTTCAATATGTCAGGTCTCAACAATGCTGAGGCGTTTATATCACAAATTAACGTATCTAAACATGAAGATATGTGGGGAAATATAACATCCGATTATTCAAAAATGAGTTAAAAGTCACGTTTACTCACGTGTATGTCAATTGCGTTGTCTAAAACCTGTCACACACACGTCGGTCGGATGGATTCCTGTGGTTTAGGTGCTTGTTTCTTCTCGTTTTAGTATTTTATAAAGGACCGCTGGTCCTTCCTACCTCCTCCTGCGGCTCAGAGTACCAACAGAAAGTTACCGATCGAGCTTCTTATAAAGTGACAGCACAGATATTTCCACAGTACCGTGACAGAATTGCCACTGCCCCACTAATAAAGTGCCAAGAAGTCAAAGGGGATAATAGATTGAGATCAGTAGTTCGGCCTCTTGTTGCTGTATCTCTGGTCTGGTTTTATTGTAGTTTGGGGGGTTTGTTAGTCTGTTTACCTGGGCTTCTCCGCTCCTTCCCAGCTCCACACCTCTGCTTCCTGTGTTTCCCTCATTTTATTCTCTAATCCATCAATTAATCTTAATGGATTGTTTGTTCTGTCCTGTTCTGGTCCTGGTGTGTTTGATTCTTCAAATTGAAAGAAGGATCCAATGGTCTTGGACCAAGAGACCAACCTTTTCCTGGGAGCCCATCTGGCTCTGGGGGGAACTTGATTTGCCGGCCAAGTTTTGGAGTCTCTTGGCACTCAGCCCTATGATTCCCTGGGTCGTGTTGCCGCTGTGTCCATCAGGTCCAGATTGTGTCCAGCTGGCTCCCCATCCATCTCCGGTCTTGGTCCATGGTTGCTTTTAATGAGCAAGTGCCAATTTCCCCTGTCGTCCAGAAGATGCATCAGCAAGAGTTGAGAAGTACATTGTCAATGGACGACTTAAAATGAATCCTACACCATAATCTTGTCCCAACTTTCAGAAAAAGCCCTCGCTTGAGGCCCTTTTCAGCCCTCAGGCCTCTCGCCCCAGACTTTTCATCAGAGCCATTTAGCATCTTGAGGATGCAGCTTTTTGTAATTTACAACCTGCTTTCTGCTGCTGCATTTTCCCTCTCCTTGAAAGAGCCTGATCTCGCAGAAATACGTGAAATGACCACAACCTCTTTAGCGTCGCATTACGTGTTGCGAGTGGCACGTAACGTGTTAAAAATATGCACGATGACCACGACCTCTGGCGTTCTGTGGTGTTCGTCTTGTCCTCTTTATCTTGATTAATAGCACTTTCAGCAGGCTGCTAATAATGAGGCTGACAGCCACATCAGCTGCTAGTGATGGATGCACAGGACATCTATTGCACAACATCTAGAGTCGACTTTTTTGAGGAAAGAGGATCTAAAGGCAGAGCTGTACAGACTGTAAATGCTCTTGTAGAAAATGTTGGATTTGTGATGTTGGAGTATACAAAAAAGTGATTTGAGTGAGAGAAGTTCATGAGAAGTTCAGTGTGTTTCTAGTTAACTTACTTTGTCACAGTGTTGACACGTTCATGAAAATCTCTGCTCTGTCAGAACAGATCAGCAGAAGTTTGAGACGGTGGTGACGGTTTAGTTCAGTCTCACAGCACATTCATTATGACCTGATTAGTTAGTTTCTGGCATTATAACTAAGCAGCTTATTGGCAGAATGTTGTAGACGAACTATGAAGACACAGATTTCTTTTGACACGGCAAAATTACACATGCACAGACTATTCTGTTTTAAAGACGTGTTTAAAAGGCAAAAATCATGACCATATGCAATAGATTCAAATGTGATATTCTGTTTCTGTGATAATATTTCAATAGAAATAGGGATTTTTGTGAGGACATGGGTAGTTAGGGTGCCTATATAGAAACATTTCTGCAGTTTGTTGTTAAATAAACAGATTTAGCTTCATGTCTCAATTAATGAATGAATTATGTAGCAGTAAAGTCTTCCATACTACTACCAAAATGACGCCTTTGCATACACAACATACATTTGTGCAGAAACTACAACAATATTTTGCATTTTCAGGGTTTTAAAAACTAAATTCTGTCACTTTAATGTTACATTTCCCTCTGATGTACAGCACAGTTTTATTTTGCACCCGTTTTTCATAAAATTAATGGGATGTAAATACAGCATTGTGTAGCCTGTTTGGACAAAATCAACTCCAGACCTTAAGGTTAATGGTTTCTTTTTGTATTTGTTCTTTATGGGGTGCAACATTTTCATGCTGCCTCTGCAGAATAACAGTTTAGCTGCAGTTATATTTTAGGCTTTTATTGGTTGTTAACCCCATAACGGTCACATAATGAGGAATCAGAGAACATGGCCTGGAAACTATACAAATATTGACCTCTTTAATCTGTGTGTGTGCCCCACATACACACATCCTGAATTAAAGACCTAGTGAGGCCTTAAACCTTCACCAACACATTTGGTTTAGTTAGTAAATCAAATGATGTTATAGCACTGTCACAGTAAAACATGCCTGATGATCGGAACACGACCACAAAGTGTGGCGTCCACATGTTTCCTAGAACACAGACGCTCACACATGTTGACCTACTATCCCACATCAGTTCACACAACCTCTGGACATTCAGCACCCTCAGCAACGAGCAAGCAGCGACCTTTGACCTATGGGCCCTGAACATCCCAAAGTCCTGACATCATCCATCACCCAGCTCATAACAGGAAGCAGCTCTGGTCTTCAAAATGTGAGTGAATCATCAGAGGTTATACAGCTCATTAGCAATAATTAATGACTTTGAGTTCTGTTAAAGGTCAGGTTTGTCATGTTCAGTGGCATCTAGCAGCATCTAGCAGAGCAGATTTGGCAGAAATTGAATATCATATTGTTTTTTTCAATACCTAACGCTTTGGGTTACTCGGCAGTGTTAATTTTCAATTTAGTTTCAGTCTTGGTCTTGGTCTCAGTATGAATATATTTGTAGGACCCTGCCAGTCATGACTTTTTGGTTGGGTCATACAGGTCGGCTCCTTTTCGTGATGTTTCTGATGAACTTTCACAGATTTTTACTATAGACTGACACGCAGAGGTCGACCCACTGATCCAGTGCATCACAGATGTGACATGATTCCTGCATGCGTGACATTATATCCTTTTTTCAATCCAAAGATCTAATTCGCAGGCTGAATGGGATGTGTGCGTTGGTGTGTGGTGACCTGGAGTGACTGTGAAAGCTCTTGTCATAAAGGATTCCTTGTGTCTTAATGCCTGATCCCTCGGCCAGTGCTGTAGGTCTTGTGGCGCAAGAGGCTTAACTGCTCTTCTGTACCCATTGTCCAGCTCAGCTCCAGGCCTCATTGTAGTGTAAGTGTGTGTTTGCGTTGAGTTGAGTGTGAGCTAGTGATGCGGCGGTTGGCCAACGTGACAAAATTACAATACTTTGGTGGACGTGTGGTGGACTTTGGCCTTTAAATATGTCTGCATCCTTTCAAGAGCACGTAGCTCATCCAGTCGTAGTTCCAAAAAAATAAGCTTGCAGGGAATGTTGGTTGTAGCATTTTGATTACAGAAGTGAAATATTCTGGGTGTGCAGTGCTTTTTTCATTGGTTGATGCTTTAAGATTTACCCAGATACAGTAGTGCTTCAGTTTCTGCATCTTCCATTTTTTGAAACACATTTTCTAACCGCTCATCTTTAACCACTGATAGAGTTCTACAGTCCTGGGAAATTCATTTTCTTCCTGATGAAGTCATTTGTGGTTTGCTTGTTTGTACTTGAACCACAACCACAACCAATAACAGCTCCAGAGTTTCTGTGCTCACTGTGACATGGTTGGCATTTAAATGGTATCATAAAGTTGCTGCTTCTCTTATATGCAAACTCTTTCCTGCACAGTTTGCAGTAAACGACGCTGTTACCAACCATTGGGTTGTTTTTTTAACAGAAATGTACTATCCAGCAGAGCGCTGTCATTGTTGTGTGAGTCAGTAAAACTGGGTGTGTTAATAGTCCTAATACATTATTTTCTAAGTAATTAATTAATCAGAAGTAACACATGTGAGGCACGAGGGTGTGACCAGACCTGGTAATAGACCTAAAAGAAAAAATTGTGGATGGTGGACAGGCGTGGTTTTAAAAATTGGTCAAAAACCATTGGTTTGGATGCTGTTGTTGTATTCCTCAAGGTATCTGTGTCTTTGTTCTTGTTCACTACCTTGGTTGAAGGCTACTTATTCTATCTATGTACACTATTACTCTAAACAAGAAAGGTTCTTTAGATTAACTACAATGTGTTTTGTGATGCAGTGGATGATGAAATAATAGGCCATAGGCCTAATAGGCCAGTTTAAACCCACATTGAGGTTCCATAGGGATCTGGAACTTCCTTCTTCGCCACTTTAAAGTGTGTCAGCTTATCCTAGACAGGTACTATAGGTGGTTGGTGTTGACTGGACAATCCACTGACCTTCATCTCTATTAGGACAAGCTAGAGTTTGTGTATTTGAGTGTTGTATGTACACTAGATGCTGCGTTCAGGATCGTCTTCATCCCTCCTTGGCACTCCCAGGAGTTGATGATTACACCAATTATCTGTGTGTACATGGCATAGGTATGAAACCTTATGATTATAAAATTATTCCTTATTATTGCACAAAGTAAAAAATGCTCAAACTTGTTCCCTGACTGTGAGGCAGAACAAGACCAAACGCACCTGAACATGCCTGTCGGATAAATGCAGATGGGCATAGAACAACTGGCAGAGTATTAGGACAGACTCTTTGCCAACAACAGCCCCGTCACATAAAAAACAGGAATTTTCTTGATTTATTACATCAATATTTAATTTGACAGATGGAACAGCAGCAATCTACCTGTGAAATATTCAAACATCCTTCTACTCAATTAAATTACTACTTCTTTTGTCAATATTAACAACCTGTTTTATTTGGTTTTTATCTCTGTATTATTTAATCACATGAGATATTACCTAGAAATATTACTTAGACAAGGTAATATATATATTTGTTGTATACACTCAGAATAAAATAAACACTTCAAAATAAGCCACCTTTTGATGCCTAACTGTAAAAACATAGATTTTCAATCACAACTTTTTCAAAAATTAAGATAAAGTCACTGTTGTCATGGCAACGTATGTAATAGAGGGTTAATTATTATTTTTGTGCATTTGTCTAACAGTATGTTAATGTCCCCAGAAAGTATTTGACCAAATATGCAGTAAATGTTCCACTATACATGAATTTTACAGGAGAAATACATATTTTAGTTGAGTTTGTCCAGAAGCCAGCCTCAGTGATTGATGAAACCATCCCCACATGAACCGCAGCAGAATTAATGATATTTCGAGGCGATCCATCTGCCTGAGAGACCTGAGTTGACATTTTTTCATACTTTAAAAAGATAAACATGAGGTTTTATGACCAAAACCGGGGCACTCGAAGCTGTGAGAGACCGGGCCGCGGTATAATTTAGAGTGACCGGGTTATAGCTCCACTTCCACCGGGACTAAAATAACAGTTATGGGAACGACGGTGCTGTGGAAGCTGAGATCTCACATTTCCAGCTAAAACCCTGGTCCTCTGTGAGACATGGGAAGCAAACATGTCGGACGTGACACGCTGCAAAAACACTCCGAGGTTTTTCTTGGTTGAAAGTTGTTCCAGAGCTGTGAGGGTTTTAAAATAACACACAGGCAGAAAAAGGCTCATTCCACAGAGAGTCAAAAATATCAAAACAAGCTTAAAACATGGAGAAAACGCCGCTGTAAAAACAGTTTAGTGTGTGTAATGTCATTGTGTTAAGTTGTCTAAGCCTCTCAGATTGTTCTCAGATTGAATTCCCCATTTACCATAATGTAATGTATTAGCTTGCATTTATAAAGCATTAGTGCTTTATTGTTGCACATTTCTCATGCAGAAGTTGCTTTTTTATGCACTTAAGCTCCTAATTTTCACTTTTCCTATATTTAAATTATATTAAATGTGGAATATCTCTACAAACACAAAGGTTATTGGACTTAAACCTGGAATTAAAATAAATCTACAACATGTGAGGTGACTACAGAAGAGTCAGAATCTATTTATGTTG
This sequence comes from Lepturacanthus savala, assembly GCA_030544235.1. Classification (NCBI taxonomy): domain Eukaryota; kingdom Metazoa; phylum Chordata; class Actinopteri; order Scombriformes; family Trichiuridae; genus Lepturacanthus; species Lepturacanthus savala. The sequence goes on from CM060474.1 coordinate 19,759,981, forward strand.
ATGTTATAGAGACAATAGAGTTAGAGAATATTGCAAAAGAAATCTAAAAATGTATTTTATTACAGATAAAAATACTTTATTTGAGACATAAAACAAGACCAAACTGACCCAAAATTAAATGAGCTAAAATCTGCAATGCAAGATATTCAATGAATAATAAGATAAGAGTTTGAATTATTTGCCCATAAATCATATATCCTTTTAAACATCAATATATTCCTGTTCTGTAAGGGTCCTCGGTGTGATTTCTATGATTTTATGGTCAAAAAAATTGATCTTTGAACGTTTATTCTATTTCTCATTGAAATTTGCTTTGCAGATATTTATTATTCATAATTTAATTTAGTTTATTCTTGTTTCAAACTTGTTTTATCTGTAGGAAAACACATTTTTAGATATTTTTTTTAACTCTATTTTCTCTATAACAGCAACATCAATAGATTCTGACTCTTCTGTAGTCACCTCACATGTTGTAGATTTATTTTAATTCCAGGTTTAAGTCCAATAACCTTTGTGTTTGTAGAGATATTCAACATTTATTATCATTTATAGCAGGAAAACTGATAAATAGACCTGGAGCTTAAGTGGTTAATGTGTCTTTTGTCCAAAGACATAACACTATACACACTATAAGCAACTTAATTCACAAGGAACAACATTAATACATACTCTTAATCACACATGGGTCACTTTGTATTTCTTAAATTGCAGATTTCACCACTTTTTTTTCTTTTACCTCTGGTACAGACTGAACTCACCATGAAGTTCTTTCCTTGCAGGCGTTTGCAGCGACAGCGTGCTGCTGGGACACATACAGCCTCCTCTAAAATAGAAACCTGTCATGTTAAATTAATTCTCAGGGGAACCAGAACGATAGAAGAAGGAACGAGGAGGGGGACGCACAAAGACTCTTTTGATTTGTGCTTTTGATTTGTTTTTTTAACAGTTTGGGCTGGATAGAGCCGTAGATGTGCATTCTTAGAGCTGGAGTCAGAGCCGGTGGTGTGACTGATCAGTAGGTTGGGAGCTGAACACGCTGAGGGGCATATTGACAAGTTCGCTTAAAATCCGGATGAAAACAAGTCTAATTATGATTTTGCTGATCCCCTTAGGTTGAATTTTTACAACTTCAGTGATCTCCTGACTTCTCCTCTTGTCTCATCAGTCCAAAATATGTTAATTTGTCCAATAAATGCAAACTAATATGTCCATAAACCTCAGATATATATTTGTGTTTAGCTTAACATGTTGGTACAAGATGGTGAACATGTTGAATATGAAAGTCATGTAGATTCTTTCAGTTTTCCTGCTATAAATGATAATAAATGTTGAATATCTCTACAAACACAAAGGTTATTGGACTTAAACCTGAATTAAAATAAATCCACAACATGTGAGGTGACTACAGAAGAGTCAGAATCTATTTATGTTGCTGTTATAGAGGAAATAATGTGTTTTACTACAGATAAAAGTACTTTATTTAAAACTTAAACAAAAGAAAAACGAAACCCAATTCAAGTAAAACAGTCAAAAATCAATTATTTGTCCATAAAATCATAGAAATAACCAGAACATGAAGAATATCTTCTGTAAGATGTTTATTATAAAGGAGCCAATTAAATAATCACACAAACAGCTCACATATAAATTAAATATCTAAATAGTCTCTACTACTGATATTATATTAAACTATTGTCTTATTCTATTGATGATGTGGATATTGATGATATATATTGATGCTGGAACAGTAACAGATAAAAATACTTTATTTAGTGGAGCTGAGGTTTAATACTGTGATTTATGAATAAAACTCAAAGCTGTATCTGGGGTTTCATTTTTAATTAACTACTGGATGTAGATTGTGACTCTGGAGTTTTCATCCATGATTTTTGGGGACTTTTTTTATTTATTGAAGCCCATTTTTCACTCCTGTTTTAGTGTCATTTTTAAAATAAAGTCCAACACGTGTACGTCAGCACCTGCAATACAACAAGAAACAGTTATAGAGGAAAAGTCTCTATGCAGAGCTGTTGTTTTTCTCCCCCAGTGGCATCGAACTCACACACACACACACACACACACACACACACACACACACACACACACACACACTTAAACACACAGTGGGTGGTCAACATGGCATTTAACTCCAGATGTTAGTCCGGCTCAGAGACTGCTGCACATCTCAGGAAATTTCACCTGTCAATCACCACTGTGAAAATCTACTTCTCATTTCCCCCTGTACATAGAACGCCCATCGTCACCTCATTAAATGTCTGTGTCAATACTAAATGTACTGGATATCCTTTAAGAATTGTGTCAGTGCTTTTCCCTCTTGGGTTCAAGCCTGTCGAGCTCATCTGATGCAGAATTCCTGCAGCAAACATCACTGGAAGTCATGTCCTGTGCAGCTTTGTAAATTGTAATTTGCAATTTAATTGTATTCCAGGTCTGAAAGAGGTTCATTTCTGCAGTATTGGAATTTACTGCACTTTTTTTGTACAGCATAATGAGGATAACATCTCTCCATACATAGATTTAAAATTTATTACAGTACATGTCTTTTTTTGGCCAGCTGCTGTGAGATGGCCTCTGTGAAGACCATATTAGGACTTAGTGTCTTGAAAATGCTGGGAGGTTAAAAAACATGGCATTAATAGGACCCTTCAAAGCCGTTTCGTGGAATGTCTCATGCCGAACGAAGGGCTCACTCTTTATACGACCTGGCCCTTTCAGGCACTGTTTAATCCTCTGGAACTTTTGGCATGAGAACCAGAGGAGATATATATGTTTGACAAGGTTCCCACACGCCACGAAAAACCCTGCAAGATGAAGAGTTTTGAAAAATAATGACCTCTTTAAAGTATTTTTAGACCAGAATTCATTAATTTTGTGTCATGGATAAACTGGCATGTCGTAAATATGGCTGGATTAACCTGGGGAAAAGTTAGCGCTAGGCTAGTCGGCTTTCCAGTTGCATGTTTTAAAAGGTAACAAGCATAAATAGGGTTTTAAGTAACAGATGAGATTATATTGATGACTAGTTCTTTCATTCACCACCTGAATTGATGCATTTGGCTCATTGTGCTCAAATACCTGCTCAAATACATCTGGGTTGTGCACTTTTCGATTCATGACACCTTCTTAAACGGGTGAATATAAGACAACTGTAGACTCAGAATCAAATAAAATAAAATATAAACTGGAGGACCCAATTCATTCATTGATCCAAGGAAAGGGGTTGCAAAATTCCGGGAATTTTACAAGTTGGGAACTTTTGACATGGGAATAAACCATAATAAATGCAGAATTTACAAAATTGAAGGTTGGCCCTTAACAGGAAACTTAAATATTGTTGGGGAAAATATATTGTACCATAATCTTGGCTAAAACAATTTATTTAAAGGGATAGTTGAAAAATCACCCATTCTCGTAAATCCCATAGTCACAGCAATAGGTGTGAGTTTCTCAGCTACTACTACACAACTAATGGTATTTTTTGATTATCTATAATGGTAATAATGTTTAACTTGCAAATATTAAATAAAAATCATACAGTAGCTAGCTAGCTGGTAAATTAGGTGCTAAATGTCAATGGACTGACATTAATGCAGGGTCCACCTTAAAGAGACAGTGTGTAGTTTCTTACCAACTTCGTCTAAAGGCTGTTTATCAAATTTCAGCTAAATAACTTTATAAGTGCTTTTAAAAACCTCCTTTAGCCTTGCATTAGCTTCTATCACTATTCTTGAGGCTGAAATCGTGAGCCATGGGTCAAAAATACAAGTTGCACGAATAAGCCTAATTGACAGTTGCCAAGTCTTGCCCACACCCCTTATCCTTGTCATCCTGCCATCTGTAAACACATATGACCTACGACCTTCAGCTTTCAGCAGGCTCTGGTACTGTATGAAAACCCCCAAATAGCTTCCGGTGCCTTAGTTCAAGATGTCCCGCTCTGCTTGGCACCAACAGTCCAGTCCAGGACACAGAATCCCCCTGCTCCTCACGGGTATAAACACAAAAATTAAGAGAAACATCTCTTGGAGTTCTCTTTGCACCCAGGTCTGTCAAGGCCACCGCAGAAAGAATCCTATTTCACGATATAATCCACCGTCTTCTCTTGGCTAGTCAAGCGTGCAACGGGGATATAAGTTAAGACTCTAACAGCCGGGCCAAGCAGTTCTGCTGCCTGTAGGCACAGTTTTAAGACGTTGGGAGAAAATGCACAAGCTTTTAATTTCTTTTTGAGGTCTGGTAACATTGCCAACAGGGTGAATAAGAGATGCCATAAAATCCACGAATGTTGAGGTTTGTGTTAATCAACAATTGTTTAAACCCTTTAGAGGCCAAAGCTGGCCCCGGGATGCTTCTTTGCATCGTAACCTCTACATGCACTTGATGTTTATGTTACACCAGAAGGTTTTTAGAAGTGGTTCTCACTGGCTACAAGGGATATTCCTCCTACAACGCCTCTCCTTGCAAAATACGTAATCATCCTGGCAGCTCTTACAATCACCTTTGCCATGTTCCTCTACTACTAATACTGTCTGGAGCTGTACGTTGGTGTGACATCACAGATTAGATGAGTTGGTGAGGTCTGTACTTTTAGCCCTGGCTGTTAAGAAGAGCAGCTCAATAGAGATGCTACAGAAGAAAAGCATCTTTGTTAACAATTACTAATAGAAAAATGGAATGGAAACCTAATTTTGCCCAATGTAGAGGCTCAACAAACTAATATTCACCCTGATGATAATCTAAATCAACTAGATTCTTTGCACAGAATAGCATTTATTGAAAAAGCATTTATTGATGCACAATGTTTTATATTTACATGCAATAACAATAAAGTTTAGATAAACTCAATCGTACAGATATTTATTGCTGCTTGTTCCCACTCTCTCTCTGCACCAATCTGCTTAAAGCTTAGGGTGAATAGTGAGAAGCCGTCTTTCATTCACTGAAAATTGCCCTTTACAATCAAGTGAGAATATACGCATGCCCTCAGTCAGCACATAGAAGGCGTTGCTGATCTGCTCTCCTCTGCAGCCTGACAAGTGGTAAGCTCCTCTTAGAATAAGAGATTACAGCCTCAAATCCCAGCTCTGCATGTATGTACATCTCCTTAAGTCAGCTTTACCCCTCTGTAAAACCCCTGGGTCATTAGAGACGGCACATTCTGCTGCTCCATGGTACCGATTCCCTCACCTGGTTCATGTTAATAATGGATCAGACGGTGCTTGTGAAACACACCCCTTGCTCCTCCTAGTGGAATGTGTAAAAATGTTGTCTTATCTGAGGATAATGGGGTTACTGGGGGACAGAAAGGGGTGATGGATAACCAAGGGACGTCTAATTGCTGCCATCACATTTTTCAGCAAGCTTTGGTGAAAGATAATCAGCAATGGACGACCTTAAAAAGTGATCAGGAGTGTTTGTAGTCTACTCTGACTTGGCTGACATCACTATCAACATCTCATTGAAAGTCAATTAGTGTCAAAATACAAAATTATCTTTAAAATCTTCTGTACAAATAGAACAATATCATCGGCGTACATCATAACCTGAGGTAGAAAAGAGACCCTCTGTAGATCTGACTTGGATTCTTTTGCTGCTTGTGTTTCACAGGAACAATGACTGTACCAGTAGCAATGAGTGAACAAATCTACCTTTAGTTCTTAGTCATTAGCATAAACAACTATAAGAAGTGTAGAGTATTATCATTGAGCTGTAAAGTCATCCAATGCCATTGTATTTCCTAGGGATTCTGTAATAACAGAACCTGTCACTTTGCTGTACAACTAGAAATGGTGGTACTGCATGTAAGAGAACTTCCATAAAACTACTAAACTAAGAAAACATCCACTCTATGTAGCAAGGTTCTTGCTGCTCGGAAAACAATGCAACCAAAAGAAGACAATCACACTCTCATTCAGTGCTCCCAGAATGTTTTTAATCCGGAAAATATGAATAACCAGTGATTCAAAATAATTGAAACCAGTGCTTGAGTTTGGCTCATGTCCAACTATAGAAAACATGACTGTTTGCTCTTAGTTCACAAAATTCAGTGTCATAACACCAAAGACCCAGACTAGACACTTAACCGAATTGCCTTAAAACAAGGCACTTAAAGGGAAAATTTCACTTCCTTATTCGCACTGCCTTGTGCTTAATCCTGCACTTTCAAAAACCTGTCAATAGATTTTCTGAATTATTAATGTTATCTGCTCTGCTATTTGTTTATTTAACATTAGCATAAACATTGATCATTACCCCTAAACCGCAGAAAGGAATCGCTTAGGATTTTAGGATATATGCTAATTTGTTTATTTGCTTTTTGGGACTTTAGATTGATACCATTCCCATGCCTGTATGTTATTTATGAGGCTAGCAGCCACTTAGCGTATAGCACAAAAGCTGGAAAGAAGGGGAAACAGCTAGCCTAGAACTGTCTATTGGTAGCAAAATCTCCTTACAGTACCTCTAAAGTGCACTAATTGACATATTTATCATGTACAAAAAGTGTTTTATGAAACCAGTGTGTCATAATGGGCACCTTGTCCTGAATTTGGTAAAGCTTTGAAGGTTTAACAGAATTAGCAGCAATACAAGCTCAGTGGCAGCAAACATTAAACGGTATATAAAAGGCTCTGTTCATGTTCATATTTTTCGGTTTGGATGGTGTTAATGGGTAGCATGATTGTTGGAATCATCATCATGTGTTTCCCTCTGACTCAACAAGTCTTGGTTGTTCGGCCTTGAGTTTAACAGTTTTCTCCTCCATTGCTGACCACTGGTGCCCGATGATAGTTCTTACCAAAATCTGACATTTTTCCAAAAGATTTCACAGGAATTCCTGGAAACATCTGGACATGATGTAACCTGTTCGGGCAAAGATCCAGTGGAAGAAAGACTCTCAACAACAAAGTGAACAGAAATTTACTATCTTTCCTTAAAAAAAACAAAACAAAAAACAAATATTCATTGACAAGGATCAAATATTTGAGATAATACAAACCATTAACAAAAAAAAACTTCCGTGTAGTATCTTGAAACGCAGTTCCTCCTCCAATCTGACAGCAATCCTCTAACTTTGTCAGGCACACTGGGAATGCTTCAACCCATAAACACGATATATAGCCATTGTTGAAAAACTTTATTCCAATAAATCAGTCCATTTTGTAACAACACAGTGGAATCTGTTTGTGTTTAGCGTTGCTTTGACGTACACGCTAGATAACTCATACCTTATGGTAAGCCAGAACTTGCGTTGCTATGACGCTCGCAATCTTCTGTTATGTATCACTCTTAAACTGGAAGCTTCTTAGCATCCGGTGATTCACACCAAATCCAATGATGCAAGAAAAATAGCAGCCCTCTAATTCATTGTAATCGGACATGTAGCATGTAGCATTGTTCTGTTTATTGAGCAACTGTGAAGATGTCAGAGAGTAAAAAGCCACACATCACCATGCACTCTCTTGCTGTTGTGTTTAGATTTCTTCTTATGCTACTATTAGCTAGCAAATTTCTAGCAGCATGAATGATCAAAACACCCATGAGTTTCCCATGAGCTCACTCAATTTGGCCTGCACCAGTTTAAAACCTACCAAAGTAAACATGCCATAGGCCGTTTAGTGACACACACAACCCTGTAGGGAGTTTGGCGTCAGTAAAGCTGTGAGTCTTTCATACCATCTAATACCCAATCTGTAATGCCAATCTGATACCAATTCATTCATATCAAGCTGCTTTTGGTCTGTTTCTGTCTCTAATAGTGGATTTTCTTGCTCTGTTGGCATGAATCTAACTCACAAATGCAAACTCTGATAGTTGAATCACCAGATTGACCTTTTATAAGAAGGATGCAGGTTGTTGGCATGAAATCCAGTTGTTTCACAACTGCATTTTTTTAGGATGTGTATGATAGATGTGTTTTCAGACTTGCTTTTGACATATTTATTGTATTGTAGCAGTTAAACACTGAATTTAACCATCTGAATCTGCTTTTCTGGGTTTTCCAAACTCTAAACACTTTAACAAATATCTGCTGATAAGAGAAGAGTGCCACAGTGGTAACAGTCGAGCCATTGTAAAGTCCCTGTTGATACTTCCTGTGTTGCTATGTATTAGTCCTGCAGATAATTGATTTTTGCCATCCAGTTGGAACATTTTCTCTAATGATTGAGCCATTTTTAATGAGGTTAAATGATGTGAGCCGGCTGAGTGTCTGAGCCCATGTTTCTCTGCTAAACCCAAAAGCACCTGCATACAGTTCTGTTGCTTGTGTATGATTTACTCCTTTTAAGACCACTTCTTTTCACAATTGCCCCCATTTGGTACATTTGTTCATACATCTGTTCCTTCCCTGTCTCTCTGTGCTGTAACTGGGGAGATAACTGAAGTGTAAAAGATGCGATCAGATAGCAGAATAAATTACTATTGATCAGACCCCTGATTATCCACCGCTGTTACACTTTCTGTCAGTGGCTGAACATTTTCCTGCACTTTCCTGAACACAAAAATGGGAAAAAAAACATGGTACAATATTTCAAAGCGCCATTGAACTTACTCAACATGCCTGGATACGTTTTAAGGACAAGGCTGTCATGAATTACCTGATTTATTAATTCTTTTATGTAATGTTATTGCCAAAAAATCCCATAAAAATACCAAAATGTCACTCTCAATTCTTGAGATCCACACATTCGATACTACTACTAAAGACATTAAAATAAGAGGAATTACACAGTATATTTGTGATGTCACACGTTAATTGATGATGTTGGTTTTTTCATGGGAATTGTTAAACATAAATAAAATATAAATTACCAGTCTCATCCTTTCACTCCAATCGCTGAGCTAAACGGGACGGTTCTTTATTTAGTTTGAAAACCAAATCTAATCCTGTGTTATTTTATAAGCTGTGTAATATGCTCAACTTTATATCTGTCAAGAAATGGATTTGGAAAGGTGTTGGTTAATGAAATATTTCCAACGATATGAACTTTTTTGTTTTTTTTTTATTAAAAGGAAGAAACAAAAGTAGCTCATGATACCAGTTGAGAGTAAAACCCATTGGTGAACAGGGACAGCGTGAACAGTTTTTTTTTTTTTCTTTCCCTCCCCCCAAAATTTCCTTCACTGCCAGCAGATTCCACATTTCTGTTTTTCATTTGGTCAAAAAAGTGTCAGAGGAATGAATGGACGGACAACATGACAGGACAGTGTGGTCAGGTGTGAATGAATACGTTTGGTCAAATGTCAAATCTGTGTTTTTTGGTCATAGGTCACGTCTTGTACTTTCTGACATAGTCGTCTTGTTTCGTTAATGCTAAGAATGGCCCCATATTGGTCCACAGGGCCGGTTCCTGCAGCTCTGTGACTTTTAAGGTTGACCCCCCCACCCTCCCCTCCCCGGAAACATTTGCAGCAACTCCTTTTTCTTTGAGTTACCATGTCTCTCCTCTGCAGCCACTCTGGTCAAGGCACATGTAAAGTCTTACTGTGAAGCACCTTTGCAGCCCAGCTCTGTATTATAGTCTCAAAATGAGTTCATAGTTTGTTTCATTCCTTTTTTATAGACATTTTTTTCCTTTTTGAAGAAGACTTCTTTCAATAAATAACACAAATATATTCATACGTCATATATAGATAGATAAACATGTATAAACTACATGCATTTCATATAATTTAAATAATTTATATGTACAGTTCCCCCCTCACGCAGTCCCCTCCCTCCCTCCCTGCCCTGACTGATGAGTTTTTCCAAAAACAGGGTGTGGGTTTTGCAGCACAACACCGTGAAATATCCTTTTAAATGGACCCCAGTTTTCTTCAGTAGAAGTATCATTTTTATAGCAAAAACCGCCGCTCCTCGTCACCGTGTAATCCTGTGGCGTGGAGCGCCGTGAACGGGAAATAAAATCCTATACGGGAAGTAGAATTCCAAATCAGGTAGTAGAAGAAGTCCCCCCCCCACCCCCGGCTAGCGTCGTTGCTGTTTTTTACGTCCTGTGACGTTTCCGGGACAACGCGCAGACGCAGGAAGTGTCTATGCGTATCCACCGCCAACCGACTGAATTGCGGACCTGCGTCAGCGCCCGGACGTACGTCTGCGTCGTCTTGCACTGCGAGTTCCAGTTCTTGTCGTCGATGCCCCTGCAGCCGCCCTTGAAGGGCCTGGGGGTCCGACAGCGCGTCTCGTAAAAGTACTGGTTGATGTCCTGCGTGGCGCTGGTTTTGATTTTGGCCAGGACGGTGACCGGGTTCCCCCTGGTGTCCACCGCTTGGGTTTTCTCCGTCACCCACTGGCTCTCGCTGTCACACACGGAATATTCCCCACGGTAACTCCTGTGCTCGGCGTAGCGTTTCTTCCTCGTCTTGTTTCCCCCGCCGCCACCGCCGCCGTCCGGGCCCACGAAATCGTCCGCGAGGTACAGCGGCGGCGGCTGGAGCGGCGGCCGGTCGCTCAGCAGCACCCGGGGTGAGTTATACCGCTTGTGTTGCCTGAGCAGGTCCGAGTTCAAGAGCGCCACCTGCCGGTCAACCACGCCGTCGCTGCCCTCCCACTGGTCGGCGTCGCCCTGGTCCTCCAGAAGAAGGTTCTCGCTGAGGCGGGGGGCCAAGGCATCCTGGGGCTCCCGGCTCTTCCCCTGCTGGCTCTGGTTCCCCCTGGTCTTGCCCCTCGTCAGGTCAGCCTGAAGCAGCTGGATGATGAGGGAGTTCAAGGGGTCTGGACTCGGCTGGTGTTGCCCCTGGCGACTGCTGTCCATGTTGGTTGCCTGGATACCATAGAGGTACGCGAGGACCATCACATACAGCAGGATGGACATCACTAGATTCACCTGTAAGATCTGAAAACACAAAGAGAGAAACTTTGAAGGGATTTGTCATTAAAGCAAAGTCATTTTCTTTCTTTCTAATCAATTAACACCAAAAAATATGGTCGTTAAACATGTCATAATTCTATCTCTAGTACAGGGGTGGGCAATCCTGGTCCTAGAGGGCTGGTGTGGGTGCAGGTTTTTGTTCTAACCAAGTAGTAACTTGGCTGATTCTACTAATCGACCTCTAGAGCCCTTGCTGAGGCCTTCATTAGCAGAATCAGGTGTGTATCTTCTTGGTTGGAACAAAAACCTGCACCCACACAGGCCCTGATTTACATTACTGGAAAAAACCTCATCTGTATTTATTAAAGATTCTCACCAAAAGCCAATACACATCATAATATTATCTTAATAATTCGTAAGTAGCACAGTTCCTACGTCATTCTAAAGCCCTGGCTTTATCAGATTTGGATGATCTCATCATGGGAAATTTCCATTGAGTTGCACTGATGTCCATCAAACCTAAGGTGGTCAAACTTGTGTAGTTGATCCTCATTGGTTTCAGGCTGACTATCTCCTGACCCCATGCTTCGATTGGCTCGTGCACGGTGTCGGTCTTTGACCATAATTGTTGCGTTATTTTGCACATTCAAACCAACACACACAATGTAGTATTGCTCCCACGTGTCTTAGGAAGTTCACTAGCCAACCAGCTCTAATGATTGATTTAAACACAGATTTCAACGTTTGATTAAATTCTTCATCTAAAGGGAACTTTCTACAAAGATTGTGTGCGCTTTGTTTAGTTTAGCGTTGCTAACATTACCCGCATGACTAATGCTAACGTCAGCTTTGATAAAGCAGCCAAACATGCTGATTCAGAATGATTTGCAGCCTGGGCTCAGTGCCCCATTACTCCCATTACTGTCTTTGCAAGCAAAAATTCTTGGGTTTGGCTTCACCAGTTTATTAAAAGATTTTAAAATGTATAATTCATCACTTGACATGGTGCAGGCTAACCGCTTGACACAACAAACCTGGCAACCCGACTACCGGTTTATAGGTTTGAGTGTTGTCGGTAGGTGTATGTCGGTATTCAGCTCATTTGACATATTTCACCTTTAACCATGCGAGGGGGTGTCTCCTTTTTTTTCGTGACCTCTCTGGTCACTTATTCAGTTAACGAGGTGAACATATGACCCCATTGAGCTTCAAAATGACATTAGCAGTAGGAATGAACAGTTTGTTTGGTGAAGGCAGATGATAATGAGCGGTAATGAACCATAGAGACACCCTGATTTGCTCTATTTTACTAACTATTTTGGGTTTTTTCATACTTTCATTTACATAGATTTGGTCTCATGAATTATATTTTAGCTACTAGCTGCTGTTTTTTGTACTTTTGGTGAAGCAGGAACCATAAAAACCGTCTCTACCTTGTAGCACAGCCTTCATTTTCTTTTTATTACAAAGCCATTAAGTCATTTTTTGTTCATAATCATGATCAATTTAAAGATTTATAACCCCAGAAATGCATCAGTAAACCGTACAAACAGAGACAAACTCTACTTACGACAGTCTTTCTTCTTGTCTTGTTTTTCATGAGAACATTTTAATCTGTTTTGTTTACGACATTCTTTCAACATTCTATCTGTATTTAATTATTTTATTTAAGTTTGACCCAGCAAGATCGAATTCAGGCAATTTGTCACAAGACAAAACATCTAAAAGTTCCCTATTGGCCAACTCGATTTTGACCGAAATGGTATTTATTGTGGTTTGGCTCCTGCTGTGCTGGCAGCGTGGTGAAGTGTTATTGCCACTTCCTGCTCCTCATAAAAAGCTGCTTTGGTCTCTTCTTTCAAATTTAATTTCCTTAAGGGCTGACTAACCCTCATTCATAACATTCCAGATATGACCAGCGGAGGAATATAACTAAGTACATCTACTCATTTAATGTGCTTAAGTACAAATTCCAAGTGCTTATTTCCATTTTTTGCTCCTTTGTCCACTTTCAGGTGCTCACCTGAAATAGAGAGAGTGTAAACGGTAGGAAAATAAAGTCCTTCATATAAGTCACATCAGTTTTTCAGCCGGTCTGGAGATTTCTCCGACCTCTGGAAGTTTCTCATGCCTGATAAGAAATATTTATTCTGGTGGTTCATGTGAAGACTTGATATATCTGCCATCTTGAACTAACTTGTCCACATGACCCTGATAACATAGAATAACAACTTTCAGCCTATAAAACCTGCTCCTTTCAACATAAAAACACACAAATCATCTAGTTTCTACGGTTAAAATGCAGCTGAAACCTTTCTGCTGTTTTATATTCCTCAAAGATGATCTGAAAAAGCATCAAAGCCTCTATTGCAGTACAATTTTACATTGTCATATGCTGTAAAAAGCAGCTGGCAGCTGTAAAATAATGAAATAACCATCTATATAAATATAGTTTATAGCTTTATTTTATATAAAATCATCTGTGTTTTGGGGCTTTTTCATTATAAATAACTACATAAACAATTCCTATAAAATGTACTGATACGGCTATTATGCAAATAGGCTTATAATTACAGAAATATACTGTTATATATAAAGATATATATAAAGTGTAATGTTATTTCTGATGACAAAATCAGTCACTAAAGATTAGACTTCAACCAGTGATGTGGATGGATTTTTAACATAGTTATAGGAATTTGGATAAAATGCAAATTTCTCTGAATGAATATGAAAAATCTACCCATGCATAGTGTTTTTTTCCCTTTAAAGCATGTTTAATGTGACCATTATGTGTTTAATTTACTAATGAATCCTACTAAAGGATATAATACAAAGGACATGGTGAATCTTTGCCTGCAAACCAATAAACACCAGTATTTATTTAAGAATACGTATTCAATCGGTGCCAAAGCAGGATGCTTTTCTTCTGTGTCAACCAGTTAAATTACAGTGTTAGACTCTGCAATCACAGATAAGCAGGTTCCAGAGAAGTTGGCACAGCTGTTGCATGTTCTGCTGTATGTAAAATGACTAAGTTATATGCAAGTGCACAAACACACATTTGTACTTATGACCTAATTGGAATAAAACATTCCCCAGCTCATAACTTGTTATCTTAAAGGACCCATATAAAAACAAATAAAACCCCCATGATGTTTCACACAGCCTGCATTCAGAAACTGCAATGTTCAGTTCATTAATCGATTAGTTATCAGCTATTACATTAATCGCCAACTAATTTGATAATCAATTGATCGTTTTGAGTCATTTTGAAGAAGAAAATGTGCAAATTCTCTGGTTCCAGCTTCTCAAATCCAATTATTTCCTGGTTTCTTTATTCTTCTATAATAGTAAACTGATGATCTTTGGGTTTTGGACTGTTGGTCTGGACAAAAAAAGACATTTTAGGTTGAATCTTCAGCTTTTACACCATTTTATGAACCAAACAACTAATCGATTCAATCATTGATAGATTGACTATTAAAATAATCATCGGTTACAGCCCTAGTGATGTTATGACGCCCATTCACAGCCATACAAATCAGCCAACCGGATGATTTTAAGTGATGATTTTTGGTTCTTAAATACACATATATGTTGTACTGTAAGAGATATCACACCTTCAAATAAAACTCTAGGAAAAGAACTTGTTTTCTTAAAAAAAAAACTTGAAATAAGATAAATTATCTGCCATTGGAGTCAGATAATAAGATATTGGACTAATTGTACCAAAAATCAAATTGTCATGTGGAATTTAAGTTTTATTTCCAACATATAATCATAATTTCCTCTTGCTTATTTTGACAAGTTCTGTAAATCACAACAAATTCCAAATAAACTCATAAATCTATGTGAAATATATGAACAGCAGTCATTTCCTGCCACTGTTTCCATGCTGCCAAATCACTTGGAACCGGGTCCTTTAGCTCCTGGATTGACCAAATGAGTGATTCATTCCTGAATATATTCATTCCTATAGACTGACTCATCCTACACTTTAATTTATGGATCATTATTATAGCCTCTACAAGAATAGTGAGAGAAACTTTGACCACTTGATGTGACATTCAAACAACTTTTTAAAAATGAATTCTAAGCGTATGAATAAGGATCTTTTTTATAAATGAGGCACCTGGCCTGTAAAACTGCAGTGAGCTGGACAAATTAATTTCCCTTCTGCTGCCACATTTGCCTCGATGAAAAGCCTTCGCCGGTTTTTATGGCGCTGACATTTCAGGCGGTGAGTGATAACGTGTTCCGTGAGTGATAACGAGCTTCTCTATTGTATTATTATAAGAACAAATGTCCTCATAAGGCTACAGAAACGAGGAAACACCAGCGCAGAGAGGACGCCTCGCCCGTCCTCACCTCTACAACCAGTTATTTTAGGGATCAGCACTTCAGGTTTGGGTTTATAATTAGCTGTTGGTGACGCTAAGGTTTAAGGTCACAGCTTTTATTTAGTCATTCAAAGTCATTGTGTATAAGAGAGAGAAGACGGATGCTGACGCTTCTGAAAGATAAAACTGATGCTGCAGCCACAGATTGGGGAGATATTACAATTCCAATTGAACGATGAATAATAATTTTCCTGTGCTTGTTTCCACGTCTTTCAGTGTACTTTTCTGTTTGATTCATTTCACAATAATCCCCTGATCTGGCATCTGAAACCTTCTCTCCTGACACATTTTTGATGCCGGACTCCGACGGCTGAGTCCAGTACTTTTGGAAACCTTTCAAACCCCCAAATAAGGCCCGTTTGTGGCAGTAAGAGATTATTTAGCATTTTAACTTATCTCTCTGACTGTCTATGACGTCTGCGCTTACTACCGTCACTCCATGCATCCTGGGCGGATCAGTGGCTATCTAATCTGAAAAGAAACAGCCAAGTCCAAATGCATCTGTTAAAAATGTTCCACAAAACTAATAAGTCACAAATTTAATGCAAATCTGCAGCTTTTAATGTCATAATCCCACTGATATCACTGCATTTGCAAGGAGTTTAAACAGGCCAGAACCTAAAAGAAGACAATGTCTTTGCTGTTGAATACATAAAAAGTTAACAACTTATAGAAGATGCCGATTTTTATCCAATTAGTGCTTTTTTCTGCATTTATCTTTAAATGCAATAAATCCCTGCAAACAGTTTCTGGAAATGATGTGCTGCATATTTCTATATGCAATATGCAATATCTTGACTTGTCTAACAGCATCCTAGTAGCACCTCTGCAGGTCTATATGGAACCCTTACACCATCTGACTTGGTTACTTTATGCTTCGCTGCAATTTGTAGTGGTAAATGTAGAAAAGACGTTTGTTTTGTAGGGGTGGGAATCTTTGGGTGTCTCCAGATTCAATTCCAGTTCTCAGGGTCACAATTTTGGTTTAAAATCAATTCTCAATTTTTGTTTCCATCCATTTTTTTCATTAAGCAGTGATAGGCTCGATGTAAACTATACCTGCATGTCCAGTTCTACACTTAAACACAAAAGCAATGGTTATTTGTGTTACTATAATTCATAGACCCTTAAATAAATATGTTGATTAGACACCAACTTTGACTTTACTCAAGCAATCAGAGCTCTCTAGCAACTTTTACTGCAGGTTCACAGGTGCATCTCAGTAATACACCTATAATGGAATATTCCATGTCTGTATTTACTTCTTTTACTCATAATGGTTGTGGCAATTTATTGATGCAGCTGTATGAAGCACCATCTCAAAGAGATTATAAGGTCAGGAACAGTAAAAATGAAGCAGCAACACTAATATTGAGGCAGACACATTAATAAAGAAGCAGAGACAGTAATAATGAGGCAGCAACAGTAATAATTAACAGTAATAATTTATCAACAACAGCATTTATAAAGCAGCAACAGTAATAATGAAGCAGGGACAGTAATAACCAGACAGTGACAGTAATAATAAGGAAACAACAGTAATAATGAAGCTGGGTTCATGTGGTTAGTGTTTCCATCACTAATTCAGACAGAGGAGCCAAATCAATCCAGAATTGCAGAGTCAGAATCGTTCTTATATGAATCATTTTTTTTCTGACCCCTATTTTGACAGATTATTCAGCTAATGTGAAATATCAGCTTTTATTCCATGTGTCATTTGTATGTGTAGCTTGAAATGAAACGCATCAGGATTGTGTTTTTGCGACACGCCCGGTGAGTTTCTTGGTGTTCAGACAGGTGTATCTGTTAGCTAGAAATGCTAACGCTAGCATTCTAGCTTAATTCATTCTGGTCAGAACGTTATGCCGTTCGTTGCATATGTTAATCTACTCTGCCTGATTCATTGATTATTTACCTGACTGACGTTTGTGCAGTTTAGAATATCAATCACGGTTCAGAAATACCAGCAGCCGAACTGGGCTGTGTATTGTTGAATCCATGCTGCTGTCCGTGGTGCTGAAGTAGCAGAAGTCGTTTTATATTGTAGCCTGTGTTCTTTATAGAGTAGCAACACCTTTATGTTCATAGCAGAGTTCAGAGCAATCTTGGAACCCATCAGCTATTATCTGGAGATGCTTTAACCTCTTGGTGCGACCTCCAATATTTCTATGGTCATTGATCCAGGACAATAGTCAGTTATTGGTTATAGTCCAAATAAGTCATACCTATTAAATCTACTAGGTTATAGCTGAATAGTAATTAAACCAAACTGCTAACGTGTAAATGCTTATTCTTCTGGCATTTTTAGTAGTTCGCAAACAGCTTCTGTTGAATTAACACCAGTTTAAATTTTCCATTTGCCAACAAGATCAGAGGATTTAATGAATTCACTGAGGAGCATGTAAAACCTTTAGTTTCACTAATCATCAAAACACTGCTTTCACTGACTGTGACTCAGCATGAGTCACAGTCACTTCTAAGACTCAGTACACTGTGTACATAGTGTAAATAACTACTAATATTAGAGCAGCGTGTTTGAGCACGAAGAAACATCTGGAAGATGTCAGAGGATTCCTCACATTCATTTATGAGTCATCCTAGATCTTGTCACGTTGAGTTCAAGGGAAGAAACCCATAAATCTTGCTCATCGATGTGAGGTTTACCATCAGCACATCTTTCTAAGTCCTGTTGTTTTTTACCCCTAAAAAAAAAAAGAATTGATTCTACATAGCAGTAATATTTACAGGAAATTCCCCGTGTGCCTCTGAGCACTGTGCTTCACACTTAAATGGATAATTGTTCAAGGCAAATATATTTTTCATGTGACATTCAGATGGTGTTGCGGCCTGAATATAGTCACAGAACCGGGTGAGACTGGAATGCAGGGTTTTGACGCTTTGTCGCCCGGCACCACCACAATGCCCCCATGTGATTCCCATTAATTTAACAGGACTATTCTAGGACAGTTCTCTGGCCAAAAGCCTGCCCGAGTGATTAATGAAACGATAACATGAGACGAATCTCTTTTTTTAAATCTACTTTGATGCTTACACAACAACAAACAGAACTTTATGGTTGACGGTTGTCAAGATGGTGCCGGTGTGTCTGGCATGTCGTCTGACGCTGCCAACTTGTTTTTTTTCCTGTTTCTGGCGTCTGTCACGCCAGAAACAGGACTCTTTGCTGGTTCATGAGTTACTAAAAACCAAAATCAATGTGGACTTTCGGAACCAAAAACCTTTGGATGATATCCCAGCAGACCATGTGGACAATGAATAGGCATCAAGTAGATGTGCACTGCTTAGCGAAAGATCTTTCATGGTCACTTCCTTGCACACGTTGGATGGACTTTCTCTGGTGCCAAAGTTTATCCTTATTATCTGACTGGCGTTCATCTGATTTTTGCCAAACTACTTCAGAAGGTTTTGGCCAGATTTGCGTCAAATTTTCAGCAAATATTGGGAATGGTACCATGAACAGATGATTAAATTTTGGTAATGATCCAGAAGAAATTCTGGTTTCTGGATCAATTAGAAGTTTTAGTTGTTGGTTAAGACTGACTGTATAGTTTGGGGCCACCTGGTGGTGATGTCTTGCACCTTCATAGCTAAGTGAGGACTTTGGCTACACCTAAAAGACTTTTTCCTTTGGCTGGAATGTGCTTTTTGACACTGTTACTCATCTAAAAAGTTCTGCATCCTCCGAAATCTGAGCCATGGCAATGTCAAACCTACCTGTCCCTTAAAAGAATGAAACCCTGATACCTCGGTTAGATTATCAAGGTCTGGCTTTAAACCTTCTAAACATGGGTGAAGATAAAACTTAAACTAGTGAGGGCCCTGTGCTGTTTCTCCTATGGACCTGGTCCAATTGGTCAATAAAAATGATCATTAATTATTAATATAAACTGAAGTGAAGCATTTTATTGTGATGTATCATCAGCTATATTTCTTCTAACCTAGAAGACCATCAAAATAGACAAATACAGACAAATCACAAGCTTGAATACTCATCAGTTCAATATCAGATGCCAGATTAAATATATATTTACCATTCAGATCAACCTGCAAAGGAAACCTGGATGTTCTTTAGCTGCTTGACCTCAGGGGTTGAATGTAGATTGAACAGTAAATTAAAGATTTGTCTTCAGCAAGGCTGCATCAGTCCATCGCAATAATCAATCAATCAATAAATCACATCGTCAAACTAGACCCTGTCTACAACTGCAGCTTCTGAGGTGTGATCCTCTAAATGATATCTCATTGTTTGAGTTAACACTTGCAGTATTTTGATAATACTCACTGTGTATCCTTGCACACATTTGTGTATTTCACATGAACAAAACAACTTTCTTCCACTTTGTGATTTTGGTAATAAAAACCTGATTTGACTTGAACTTTACTTTGTCATATTGACTCATCCACATGAGCCACCGCATGACTAACAAATGAAGTATTTTTCATTTCTATCATCATTTCCTGTCATTGGTTTAAAGACTAGAGCTCAGGGCAAGATGAGGCAGTTCTGGAAGTGTCATAAATATCGCAATACTGTCCCTCCTTTACTTTAATGCCCATATCGTTTTGGTTGATCTTTTCAGGCCGAGGCAGCAAGGATGCAAAATAGACAGGAAATCGTTGTAAACCCACTCCTACTTTGTCTAATATGGAAAATCACTGCAGTTTAATTCATACAAATAAATAAATAAGTTACAATCTAAGCTGCAAATAAAGGAAACTAGCAGGTAATTGTCTTGTGTTAGTATTCAAGTGTCATGTTAAGTCCAATTTTGAAGATGCACGATCATAAAACACCATTAAATATCTACTGTTAAATATCTTAGCACCTGCACCATTAGTCTATAACAAAAAGCATGATAAAGACACAGATAAAGGTCCATTCCTACCCTATAAAAAGGATTCCGTCCATACTGTGACACAAAACTGGGGAGCTTACAATTACAGATGAAACGGAGCAATACCACAGGAAGAAGTGGGGGCGCTATTGAGTTTATGGCACAAAATGTGCAAGAAAAAGTCTAAGAAAACGTTCTATAAGGGTATAATAGGATATGAGGATGAGGAAGTACGTACAATAATGTCTCCTGGACAGTCAGCGTTAGTATTAATGCCAGTTATTGGTGCCCTGCCCTGCCACCTAGAGGAAATATTGTGTATTGCAGACCCCAATAGATGAAGGTTTGAAGGTATTACAGAAATCTGGACGTAACTGACACATGTAGGGTATGAATGGGCCTTAACGCCACAAACAACAAATGACCTTAACCCTGTCATGTAATATACTCTGTACAATTCACCCACAATCACTGAGACACTGCAGACAATTAGAGAGAAATGTAAAACCTTCGCTTTCAGCCCCTGAAACAAACTGGCTACACTTTCACAAATTGTCCAGAGCATCCGGCCGTATACGAGGTCTGACCTAGTTTCATTCACACACATAACAAGTGCAAACACTACACACACAATGCAGGAGCCAATGCACAAACAGCATAGACCGAACAGTCCATGTGGAAAGGGCTGAGTGTAAAGGCAGAAGTGTACAGCTCGTATATGCCTAGATTTGTTCAATTTAAGCTATTAAACGATAAAAAATGACAATAAATAAATAAAAGTGGTTCACATGTATACAATAATTACATATTCTGACATTTATACCGGCCATATTCCATAAATTTAGCCGATAAGATGCAGCACTGAATGAAACGGCAGATTTTGTCAAGTAGGATGTTGAATGTACCATTTTATCAAAGTGATATTTAATAGATATTTTTAGGAAATATAAGAAAAATCTGTAAACATAAACTCAGGGTAGTTTCATGCTATATAAGTCAACAGGACTCCATTAGGCTGTATGCACTAGGAATTTTCCATATTTGCATATTGTTGCCATATGGGAACAGATCTATTTTAGCATATTAGGAAAAAAAAAACTTTTTTTTTTTTTTTTATTAAATTCAAGTTTCATTTTTTATTAGATGAACATTTTCCCCAATTCTAATTGCAAGACACTGATGCCCACATGTTGAATGTTACGAGCAAACAGGATATCCTTGTATCCATGGTATGTCCTTCAAAATAAAAGCATCCTTTCCACACCTAACTGTAAAAATATAGATTTTATATCACAGCTTTTTGGAAAAAATGAAGATAAAGCAATTGTTGCCATACAATAGAGGGTTAGCATATGTGACATTTCATTAATATTCTTTAATCCAAAATGGCTCCTGCTTATGACATCATAATATGCAAATTAGATGGGTACATTTGATCCCTATATAAACTTTGGGTCGTCTTTAATATTTCTCTAATTTACAGGAAGTCTCTATCTCTTATCACTTTTAAGTTACAGCCTTTTGAATTTAAGACATTTTAGAAAAAACCCTCTGGCGCCTAAAGGGTTAAATCCCATCTTCCTTTTTTTATTTTTTTTTTTGCCTTTCTAGCTTTTTGTCCTGTAAACTATCGCACATCTCTGCACTATATGTCTGTTCTCATGTCCTGATGATCAGCTTACAGAGGCTTTCTACTGCAGCCATCCACTACAACAGGCAAGAACAAAAGAAGGGGCCCTCCTGTAAACTACTGTAGTATTAGTTACTATACTATACTCCACTGAGCACTGAATGCATCACATCTGTGTTTCTGATGATCTCTGCATAACAAATGAACTACAGTACATGCTGTTTTAACTTTTTAGTGCAGTGGTTCTTAAAGTGAGGTCTGGGGACCCCCAGGGGTCCTTAAGTAGGTGCCAGGGGGTCCCCAGAATAAAGAGGAATCATTTATTTTCATTATAATTCCCCCCATAACTACACAATGACAGAATGTAGGTGCATCTGTATGGAGGACTGATAGTTTCCATAGTTTTATGCATATAATTATATAAATAGAGTCACTAACGATCATCATATATATATATATATATATATATATATTTTATTTTAGGTATAAAATGACAGTCATAGACTTAAAGGCTCATAGGCTTAAATGGGTTAAAATAAATGAATTACCCATTAACTTGTACATTTCCTATTATTTGCACATGAATTTAATGCAGGCAATGCAGAGTTATATACATTTGGGGACATAAATATGGGGGGGAGACATAAATAAATATTATTTTAAATTTTAAAAAATAATGTATTAATAAATAAATGGGAAAATCAAATGAATTGGGCATTTATGTGCAATAATAGACAAATAAATACATGTAATTGACATGTTCATTCATGTACTGGGTCAGTTATTAATTTATATATATTTTCTCCATAATTTTGGCAACTTTCTGTTATAGCATCTAAAGGCAAAAATATTATCAGATGAAGTCTGAGGTCCAGTTTTTTTGTGAATTTAAGGGTCATTGATGTGAAAACGTTGAAGAACCATTGTTGTAGGATGACCCAATGTGCAACACAGTGTAATAAATAACCACTAAGGTGCTTTATCAGTGTAAATAATGTGATAAAGTTCCCTCTCACTATGCATTGTGACTTTATTCTTATTTACTCTGCCAAAAAGTGATGTAACTTTCCTCTGTATGTCCTGGGATGAGAACTTCCCAGACAACTGGTTTGGAAATAATGAAGCGAATCCCAAAACAGCTCTGAACCTGGTATCACTCAGTGTGGCAGCCTGATAGCTTCAGCTTCTTTTAAAATAAATACTGTGCAGCTTGTCTTCACTGGTCCAGAATCACTGTGAAGCTGCTTTGTACAGAAAAATGAACTTTCATGACGAAATTATGTAAAGTGGAAACAGACAAACTATTTTTGCCTGTTTAGATCTTAGGAGAAAGTGAATTTTTTAAAAAAGGCCATTATTCAATAAGTGTAATCCCTGCAGGCAGATAGGACAGCAGTGACCTGCTGCTCACATCAAAAGACCCGTGTTATATAAAACAGATGCATCAGGTCAGACTAAAATGATCACTGAAGACATAATGTCCAATATGAAAAGAAGAACTGTTATATGGAAATAAACCAGTGCCATTTTTATGCATAAAATTCTAAGCACTCATTTTTTTAAATTAAATTTTAAAACCCATTGAATATTTTTTGCCTATGATTTTTTTCCTAATGTTTAAGAAAATGTGTAATAAAGTAAAAAAAAGTAAAAAGTTCAATGTCAAAAATTCCATGTCCTATAAAATTCTATGTCAAAAATGCAATTTCTGAAAAATTCAGTGTCAAAAGTTTAACGTCTCGGAAATTCAGTCAAAAATTTGATGTCTCAAAAAATCAGTGTCGAATATTCAATGTTTAAAAATAATCAGTTTTAACAATTCAATGTCTCAAAAAAATATGTCTCCAAAATTCACTGTTGCAAAAATTTCAGTGTCAAAAATTCAATGTTTAAAAATAATAAAAAATATAATGTCTCAAAAAAATTGGTGTCAAAAATCTGCGTTTCAGCAATTCAGTGCCTCAAAAATGATGTTAAATGTGCTAAAAATTCAAATTGCATTCATGGCACTGATTTACCTCCGTAGCGTTGGTCTCTCACCATTCATATCTACAGCTTAACAGGCTCAAGACCAATTAGATCAGTGTCCAGGAGTCTCCCCTCCTCCCTCATGATCCCTTCATCATCATCATCAGCTCCTCCTGCTGCTCATATTCATCCTCCATTCACTGCCTTCTCTACAGCCCTGTTCACGCATTAATAGCAATAGTATTGTGCATTTCAAATGTGTAAGAAAACTCTAAATATGGAAGAAATGTGAGTGCATTAAACCCCAGATAATTAGTCCCATGCAAACAGAGCTCATCTACACAGGACATGTTTCACCTTTATCTCCTCGCTCTCTAGTGCAAGTGTTGCAGCTTTTTAAGTTTTAAATATAAGAGTGAGTGAAAGCTGGAAGAAACGGCCACCATCCGAAGTTATATTTGGGGAAAAAAAGCGAGTTTGGTCTTGTTCCTACCTGTGACAGCGTCAGGTAGAGGAGCTGAGCTTTTAATTCCTGAGGGATTGATTGAGATAATCAGCGCTGCAGCGTCTTAACGGGAACACCAGACGGGTTTCCTCGGCCGTGACGTGCAGCTGCAGCGATTGCGTCATGGCGGCGTGATGGATGGATGACGCGCTGGCGATTTTTAGTGGCTTTTATGTGCATGTGAGAGTTCAACAACATGGTATCATGCTAGGATTAGCCAGCAGGAAAGAGGTGCACATGGGACATAAGTAATAGAGCAGTTTTCTGTTTGATTTACGTTCTACTAGAGGGAATCCGTGCATGAGGTTCAATGCTGATCATTGTACAGTTAAGCCTCAGTATGAATAAAGTGTGTGTGAGTATATGTACAGTGGATTGAAGGGAAGGGGCTGTACTTCTTTCCATGTATATTCCATTTACAGAAGAGGCCACTGCATTTTTCTTTCTGAAATCAGCATCTCTACATGTATTCTCATTCTGCTTGAAGAGGAACCAGGAGTGGAATAAAGTCACCCTAGAACAATGGTAAAGACTGTGGAGAGCATGTCAAGATGCATTAAAAATAAGGGTTCCTTCTTTCCATTCTGATGCAGTTGTGGCAGCATACAGAGGTAGAATCCCATCCATTCAGGCTGATGCATCCACAAGAACTTAATGCAGAAAAAGGTGATGGTTCATACCGAAGCATCAACCTCTACAAACCACTTTCCCCAAAACGTCGGCAGCCTGAAGTGACCCAAACCCATTTTTTGCCCCTATGTGACCTGTATCTGCTCTTTTAATGACACAGATCTGATTTTTTTCAAATGCAACACAGCCTACTTTGATATTTAGTCCTAAAACCGATAAATATCAGATTTTTTGATATAGAACTTTAATCTAAATGGCCAGGTCTTATTCATCTGACCTACACTTCATTAACTAGCAACAAAAACATGCTCTTTTCTTTCTTAATCACTAGAACACTGGAGTGATAGTTGCTGGAAATGGGCCTCTACACACCTATTGCATCAAAACCCAGAAATTTGCAGCTAGAATAGTCATTTACCACATTAGCAATGTAGAAAGTGTATTTCTAATTAATTAAAGTTATCTTCATTGGAAAAAACTGTGCTTTTCTTTCAAAAATAAGGACATTTCTAAGTGACCCCAAACTTTTGAATGGTATTGTGCTTCAATAAAATGCATAAAGTGCACGTTGGAGTCGACACTGAAACCCTGCATGGCTCATTGGGGCTGGCTGCTGATAATTGGTTAATTGGCTCAAATAATTGGACCCACCCAGTGCTGTTTACCAGCAGCAGCAGCAGCAGCAACGTTAGAGCAGGACCATCTGTCATCAGGTGGTAATGATGCCTGGCTTCTGTCTGGCAGTGAGGCAGCAAAAAAAAAAAAAGAAGAGAGTTCAGCTAATTGAAATATGTCAGGATGAGTAAGAGGAAGGATTAGGGAGAAGAAGAAGAGCCAAATACCTCGAGGAGTGAGGAGAAATAATGGTGTTTCCATAGAGCTGGATAGGTCTAGTTTTAAAAAATAAAAGTTCAATAAGATTTCTGATATTTAGAATGGTGTCAAAAAGCCACAGTTAGCCTATAATATATAACTATAAATATATAGCCTATAATAATAACTATCTATCTTGTATATATTGTGCATGTCTCCTGTATTATATTGTATTATATTGAATTTCTTTTTCTTGCATGCCACTTTTACAACGCTTTCCACTGTGGGACAACTACACTTTATCTTATTTTATCTTAAAGTGACAGGCAGATCAGGAGAAACTGAAACATGGAGACGACAGGCAGCCAAACAAAGGCTAAAGGGGGGGAAATAAAAGTGTGGGAGATTAAGCTATTTTAAGTAGTTGGGATGAAAACGACCAGCAAATCACTGTCTAACCTCTGAACCGATTGTAAGCGGGGCGCCGGCCTGGTAATCTACTGGCAGTAATGCTTAATAAGGCAAGCCAACTGCTGTCAAACCCTACAAGGAGGAGGAGGACATCAACCTGCACATTTCACCCACTGTTTCATTCTAACTGGCAACCTGGTGGGAATAAATGAAGCATATCAGAAGGTCAACCTTCGTTTAACCTTCATTTATCAACTTTCCTTTTAAAATCCCAGGAGTTTAAAACCTGTGTGCAGGTTGGGAGTCGTTGGGTCTGAGACCAGGCGATTAAACTGCTGTTTTGGCTGCCAGGATAAAAGTGTAAGGAGCCACGCTGTGAACGACTTAGTGGTTTACTGTTGCATGCAGCAGAACAGACTCGACCGAAAACCAAGAAGCCAACATCCAAAAACTCCGCTGGCTGATTCCGACCTGACGGCAACATAAAAGCAGAGCGGTGGAGCGTAAATTAAGAGTCTGTGATATCACAAACCAACGTTACTGAAGCGTCTACACAAAACCAAAGCATTAAATCACATTTCCAACAAACTTAACAGAGTCTAATTTTCAGATCAGGCAGCTTACTCTTCATATTCTAATTCATATGCATCCTAAAATATGAGACCAATGATAATATTCTCTATATCGTCACACTATTAAAATAATGGCCTTCACCTAAATCACCTAAATCCTGAGTTAAAACGATGAGACTCTTTATTTCCTATTGCAGATTAGGCATTTTTTGCCCCAAATCAGGATAAAATGACAATTTAACAAGCTTTTGTTGGCGTCTTCTTCAAGAAACAACAATCTGTGGTGCAAAAATAGCTCTAAACATGATTCTTGATTCAGTTTCTACTGGTGAGTGATAAAGGCTTTAGGTTATACATTTCACAAGTTATACTTTAATAATAATTGAATATAAAGTGCTGTGCATATCAATAAATTCAATAATTATGTAGCCACATATAAAGGGAAAAAGGAACAATGCAAAAAATGATACAAAACTACCAAAACTATCTTAAAACATTACATTTCCTACTGAGGATAATCAGGATATTTGCCTTCTTTCCCGAGGCTCTCGCTGCAGGACATTTGCAGAATTATGCATGAAAAGTTCTGCAGAATTTTTCATGTGATATCAAATGAATTTGATGAGAAAACACAGCTCAGATGCAGCAGAAGCTGCCCGGGACCAAGAGTTCATCTGTTCTATTGAGTCAGTTACACAACAAACACTTTTAGAAAAGCAATCTGATTAGTGCAACAGGTTCCCCACTGTGCTGTAATTGAAGCGCGGCTATATATATGTGTTATAAAGAGCTATTTAAATAAAGTTAGACTGGAAAGATTACTACAGGAACTACTGTGTGCAGAGCCAGTAACACACATCCAGGCAGACAGCTTCAGTTTTTACTGAGAAATAATGAGAAATAGACAATTTATACTGAGAAATAGACAGTTTTTGCTGAGGAATAATGAGAAATAGACAGTTTTTGCTGAGGAATAATGAGAAATAGACAGTTTTTACTGAGAGATAATGAGAAATAGACAGTTTTTACTGAGAGATAATGAGAAATAGATAGTTTTTACTGAGAAATAGACAATTTTTACTGAGAAATAATGAGAAATAGATAGTTTTTGCTGAGGAATACTGATAAATAGACAGGTTTTACCGATAAATACTGAGAAATAGACAGTTTATACTGAGGAATACTGAGAAATAGACAATTTATACTGAGAAATAATGAGAAATAGACAGTTTTTACTGAGAAATACTGAGAAATAGACAGTTTTTACTGAGAAATACTGAGAAATAGACAATTTTTACTGAGAAATAATGAGAAATAGATAGTTTTTGCTGAGGAATACTGATAAATAGACAGGTTTTACCGATAAATACTGAGAAATAGACAGTTTATACTGAGGAATACTGAGAAATAGACAATTTATACTGAGAAATAATGAGAAATAGACAGTTTTTACTGAGAAATACTGAGAAATAGACAGTTTTTACTGAGAAATACTGAGAAATAGACAGTTTTTGCTGAGGAATACTGATAAATAGACAGTTTTTAATGAGAAATAATGAGAAATAGACAATTTATACTGAGAAATAATGAGAAATAGACAGTTTTTACTGAGAGATAATGAGAAATAGACCATTTTTACTGAGAAATAATGAGAAATAGACAGTTTTTGCTGAGGAATAGACAGTTTTTATCAATAAATACTGAGAAATAGACAGGTTTTGCTGAGAAATAATGAGAAATAGACAGTTTTTGCTGAGGAATACTGAGAAATAGACAGTTTATACCGAGGAATACTGAGAAATAGACAGTTTTACTAAGAAATAATGAGAAATAGACCATTTTTGCTGAGGAATATTGAGAAATAGACTGTTTTTAGGAGAAATACTGAGAAATAGACAGGTTTTACTGAGAAATATTGACAAATAGACAGTTTCTAGAGCAGAAAAGGCTGCAGAGCATGTTAATCTGAATTATTACTGTAGTTAGGACACATTAGTTTAGTTTTATACAGTAAAAAAGCCCAAAATTAAAGACATTTGCATAAATTAAAAGGAAAAAGTAACAATACAGGAGCAAAATAAAAGGTTATACATCTGTGTATCAGTTCACTTAAGTTAAAGCTTTAGATCTTTAATTATCAATTATAAATTCTCATAACTTTTAGGATAAATCACTGATTTTTCAGCCTTTTAAAAATGCTCCACATCTACTTTATAAATGTATGTATTGGAGCGTAAACTCAAGGGATTATAATGAGTTTGTCGGTTAAAAGTCAAAATGTTAACGCTCGTAATGATCCTCGATCAATCATCCAGAGGCGACAGCTGCATCGGGCGGATGGCGTGCGTTTAGCGGTTACCGTGGAGACGCCGGCGACGATGGTGCTTAGCGACGGGGCTTAGCGAGACGGGAGGCAAATCCAGCGGAGAGATTTTCACCCAGACCAATCGACTCCAGATGTTACGACGCAGGGAGAGAAATTTATAGAATCCCGTCTGAGGCTCAGTTTCACTCAGTATTACTGCTGCAAATTATAGGGTGGCATCAAGTAAATGGGGCCATTTTTTCAGTAAATCAACTGGGACAATAACACAATACCAAATATGCCTTTATATGTATATTTATTATTAATAATGACTGTTTCTGATCATTTTGGGTTGGAATTATGTGATAAAATATAATTATTTAGGCCCGAGAAATCTTGAAACTTCTGCTGGGCCAATTTTTCAGGTTTCAGGTAAAATGGGCCACTTTATTAGGTAAAATGGGCCATCGTATCAGGTAAAATGGGCCATCGTATCAGGTAAAATGGGCCATCTTATCAGGTAAAATGGGCCATCTTATCAGGTAAAATGGGCCATCTTATCGGGTAAAATGGGCCACTCTATCAGGTAAAATGGGCCATCTTATCAGGTAAAATGGGCCATCTTATCAGGTAAAATTGGCCATCTTATCCGGTCAAATGGGCCATCTTATCAGGTAAAATGGGCCATCTTATCGGGTAAAATGGGCCACTCTATCAGGTAAAATGGGCCATCTTATTGGGTAAAATGGGCCACTCTATCAGGTAAAATGGGCCATCTTATTGGGTAAAATGGGCCACTCTATCAGGTAAAATGGGCCACTCTATCAGGTAAAATGGGCCACTCTATCAGGTAAAATGGGCCATCGTATCAGGTAAAATGGGCCATCTTATTGGGTAAAATGGGCCATCTTATTAGGTAAAATGGGCCATCTTATCAGGTAAAATGGGCCACTCTATCAGGTAAAATGGGCCATTCTATCAGGTAAAATGGGCCATCTTATCAGGTAAAATGGGCCACTCTATCAGGTAAAATGGGCCACTCTATCAGGTAAAATGGGCCACTCTATCAGGTAAAATGGGCCATCTTATCAGGTAAAATGGGCCACTCTATCAGGTAAAATGGGCCACAATTGCTTAAAACCACATAACTTTTAAAATGCATTAAACAAAACTCATATTATTGCTATTAAAACAAGAAGAGGTCAGTTATGTGACACACACACACACATTCCTTTTTAAGCATCTTACAGCATATATCAGTGTGATTTCTATGATTTTATGGACAAATAATTGCATTTTTATCTTATTATTCCTTGAATCATTGTAGATAACTTAGCTTAGCTAGTCTTAATTTGGTTTTAAGTTTTAAATAAAGTATTTTTATTTATAATATAACACAATGTTAGATACTTTTGCTCTATAACAACAACATAAATTGATTCCAACACTTATGTATTTACTTCATATGTTGTAGATCTGCTTTGATTCCAGGTTTGAGTCCAATAACCTTTGTGGTTGCAGAAATATTCCACATTTATTATGATTTATAGCAGGAAAACTGAAATATAGGCCTGAGGTTTAAGTCGTTATCTGCACGACTTTGCTTTTTTTTCATGCAACATGTGAAAGAGTTGGACAAAGGCAGAGTAACAAGTTCATTTCAGCCGATTTCTCTTTCAAAATCACGACCATCTGGTTTTGGGAGGAAAATGAGCAACGTGAAAAAAATTTTCTCACATGAATTCTCCGGATTCTTAAGGCTGACGTGCTGGATTTTACGAAGAGGAACTTGTGGTGCAAGTGGGGATTATGGAAGAATTTTAAAAAAGAAATGCATTCATGCACATCTTTCACACTGTTGTTGCAACAGGAACCTGATTGCAAAAACACTCCTCATCGCTGAATCTTCACATTTAACCGTTTTGTCTTCATATTGAACATTTAACGCCAGCTTTAACTCGAGCGAACGGAACGAATCCACTTTGCCGATCACATTTAGTTTTGTTTTCCTCTGCCTCCCACCTCGCTCTCTTTTCACCCGTGGGGTGTTAAGGTAGAAGTGAAGGGAAGGGCAGGATTCCAGTCATAACACGGAACCGTCTGCAGCCGCATGATCTGCTGCCTTCATAGTAATTATCCTGCGAGAAAACTAGTTTGTGCCTGAGTGCGGTTGCAAAACCAAGCATCTTAGTGTTTGAGTGTGTGTTTGCATTAGCATTGAAGCACAGGAAAGTGATGATAGACAGTGTGTGTTGTGACCAAGAGTCTGGTGTGTGTGTGTGTGTGTGTGTGTGTGTGTGTAGCACAGGTACACATTCCTGACAATGCCAACAACAGTTGCTATCCACACTGCTGGTTATTACCTGTGACTTAAAACCACATGATGACAAATATAAATCCAAATAAATAAATCCTCATAATTCTGAGGAAATGACTCAAATTAAATTAGAGCCTCCAAACGTAGGTTTACACTCACTGAAACTGACATGTAAAGCTTTATATTAGAGCTGCAGCTAATTAATATTGTGATAATCGATTAATCTATTACTGAAATGATTATTCTATTAGTTGTATGGTTCATAAAATGGTGTAAAAAGCTGATGATTCAACCTAAAATGTCTTTTTTGTCCCAAATGGCAGTCCACAACCCAAAGATCATCAGTTTATTATTATAGAGACTAAAGAAACCAGGAAATAATCAGAGAAGAGAAGCTGAAACCAGAGAATTTAGACATTTTCTTCTTAAAAATGACTCAAATCAATCAATTGATTATCAGAATAGTTGAAATTTGGTGTAATAGTTGGAAAATAATCAATTAATTCCTTCTTCTTTTCCTTGATTTTGGTCAAATGTGGGGAAATATGAGAAATAAAGAAGTATACAACATTATAATAAAAAGTCAATATTTTTAACCTTTATTTCTTAAAACAAGGTAAATTGACCCAAAAAGTAGACAAAAAATAGCGTCAAATACAAAAGTATGAGATAAATGACTCAAATCGATTAATTAATTAATAAAATAATTGGTGATTATGTAAAATTTGGCAACTAATGGATCAGCTCTGGTTTATATCTCAGGGTTGTGGGACATTTGAGGATAAAGAAAAGAGTAAATGTGGTTTAAAAAAGCCGCCGGCTTCTGTTTGGGTCGACTTTTACATTTATAAAATAGATAAAATACAGCAATTTAGTGTTTTGTCTTCCTTAAATTTAGGCGACTGGTGAAAATTAGATTTAAAAGAAGAAATTTATAGTAAAAGAGGTGAAGAAATCTGAAAGTGTTAGTTTAAAAGTGAGTTTTTGTCCACTATACTGAGTTTAAAGGATCAGACACTCTATGTCCTATAGGATCATAGCATTTTATTTTTTACCAAAATCAGGATTAAATACCAATTTAACACATTTTTATGATGCCGATTGCTTCGAGAAACAAGAATCTGTGATGCAGAAGAAACACTTTCTACTGGTGAGTGATAAAGGCTTTAGGGTAGAATGTTTTATAGGAATTTAGTCAGAATTTCACAATATAAAGTGCTGTAGATACCAATAAATTCATTAAATATGCAGCCAATTAGTCCGACAGAAAAAGGAGCTGACATTAGTTTAATTTAACTGCAGGTTAATGTAAGTTTAGAGTTTCACTATGGAATGAAAGGACAGTTTAATCCAGGTTTAAAGTTGAATAAAGTCACTAGAATGTGCAGAAATTGTCACTTTATTCTTTAATGTTATATAAGTGACTCCCAGCGTTTTATGTATAGTCACAGTCATCCATTGTTGAGTTCTGGACTTTTTCCTGTTGGATGGTGATCCAGCTGCAGCTGGACCATTAATCCAGGAAATACTACCAACACACACACACACACACACACACACACACACACACACACACACACACACACTGACGCAAGGTCAAAGCCACTGTTAAACCTCGCGGTCTATTCCTGTGTCGGTGATTCTATTAGCCTTGACACCGGATTAGCTGCCCTGATCTCTGTGGCTGATTTGGGCTGGTTTATATTTTAGATTATAACCTATTACTGCTCTGTCTCACACACACACACACACACACATCAACCACATTTCTTACTGTGTGTGTGTGCAGATCACACACTTCTCAGTTGACAAATGACTCCTGTGTTCAGTCTTTATTGACTGATGGTGTAAAGCTGACACGTTCGGAGTTTGTGTGTAATTCCAGTCAGATTTAACCACTGTTTTTCACTTTTCCTGCTATAAATGATAATAAATGTTGAATATCTCTACAAACACAAAGGTTATTGGACTAAAACCTGGAATTAAAATAAATCTACATGTGAGGTGACTATAGAAGAGTCAGATAACAAATCAGGGTTTGGTTTTCAGTCGATAGATCAGACAAGATAAGTGTTGAAACATATTTTTAAGCCTTAATCAGGTGTAAACCTGCAGAAATGCTGCTGGTTTAGTTGAATTATATAATGTAAGTTAAATCTACTGTTAATCTATATTTACTCTAATTAAATCACCAATAAAATGTGGTTTGGTTTAATTTTTAACCACTTAACGAGGTCTATTTCACAGTTTTCCTGCTATAAATGATAATAAATGTTGAATATCTCTACAAACACAAAGGTTATTGGACTTAAACCTGGAATTAAAATAAATCTACAACATGTGAGGTGACTACAGAAGAGTCAGAATCTATTTATGTTGCTGTTATAGAGAAAATACAGTTAGAATATTGCAAAAAAGGTGTTTAACTACAGATAAAAATACTTTATTTAAAACTTAAAACGAGACAAATTGACCCAAATCAGAAAAAAAGCTTGAAATTAGCTAAATTTTCTGCAGTGATTAATAAGATAAGAGTTCAAAGGTCAATTATTTGTCCATAATCATGATCATTCCAGAACATGAAGAATATATTCTGTAAGATGTTTATTATAAAGGAGCCAATTAAATAATCACACAAATTAAATATCTAAATAGTCTCTACTACTGATATTATATGAAGCTGAGGTTTTCTACTGTGGATCAGGGAGTTTTTGATTTTAACAGGTTAAAAACATCATTTTTTTCGGTGTATTTACGGTATTTCCATGTTGGAATGTAACCCGACTTCTTCCCACATGTTATGACACTTTGTTATGAGACGCTGGAAAACCACAACAAAGAAATTCTACAAAGAAACAATACAGGTTTGACGAATAATTATCTTCTGAATCTCTGTCTTCAAAGAGAAAAACACGCTGAGAGGATTAATCCAGGAGGCAGAAATGTGATCAAATGTGAACAAACTCGTTTCTATATCCT
Organism: Lepturacanthus savala; assembly: GCA_030544235.1. NCBI lineage: Eukaryota > Metazoa > Chordata > Actinopteri > Scombriformes > Trichiuridae > Lepturacanthus > Lepturacanthus savala. Next base: position 19,794,202 of record CM060474.1, read on the forward strand.
CACCCTAATAAAATAATGGCTGAAGTCATTTATTTTGGAGAAAAGTGAGTTTTTGTCCTAAATTATGTGGTAAAAATCACCTTATTCCTCAGTTTAAAGGATCAGACTCTTTATATCTTATAGGGAAACGGATATTTTATTCGATTTTTAGCCTAAATCAGAATAAAATGACAATTTAACACGTTTTCATGATGGCGGCTGCTTCAAGAATCAAGAAGAAGCTCTAAACATGATTTTTGAATCAATTTCTACTGGTGAGTGATAAAGACTTTATAGTAATTTAGTCTAAATTTCACAATATAAAGTGCTGTGCATGCCAATACATTCAAATATGCAGCCAAATATAAAGAAATAAAGGAAATTTGCCACATCTCAGGTTTAAAAAATTCATCAAAACTGGTTCATCTGCCAATAAATTGACCCGTTTAATAGTCAGAACTGACATTAACACATTCTGTCCAGTCAAGACAAATAAAACAATGGTTTATCATAAAAAACTCTGGTTTTATACACACTCAAACCTAGAAAATAGATCTAAAATTAACTTCTATCAATTGTCTTCCTTATATGACATACGGCCTCGTCCAATCAGACGCATCCAGGAAGTGATTTGCAGCTTTTGTAGAGGATCGTGTCGCAATTTCTGTCGTTTTTTAGCTCAAAAATCAACTTTTTCTTTGAGTTTTAAGTGTTTTTTTCCTTTCTAGTCGCTGGGGTTACGATTTACTGACAGAGTCAAATGTTTCTGTTCTTATCAGACTTTTTTAAAGCAGCTGTCGCCTCATTTTAAAACTGTTGAGTCTGCCGTTTCTTTTCTTCCTCTCTTTTCTCTTCTCTATCCAAAGCAGCACTTAAGCACTTTCACATTGAAACAAACACGTTTTTTATTATCTGGTCATGTCAGGACACTTATTATCTCACCCTGGGACCAATAAACACGATATCCACATGAATAATGACTCCATAAAGAGCCTCGTCCAGATTCTTTTTCCCCGTTTCTTTTACATTTCGCAGAGGGACGTCCAAAACAAGCCATCGAGATGATATTTGTCATGTTTTCTTTGCTTTTTGCTTCCAAAACTATGACAAATCTGCTCAGTTGGATTTAAAAATCAAGGTTTAAGGTTTAATTACTGTTCAAATCGACGCCAAAATGCGCTGAAGCTGATGAAACTGGATGGATCCGACATTCCTGCAGCATTCAAACATAAAATCTGCACAGTTGATTGAAACTAATCCAACAGCTCAGGCTGAATAGAGACAGTTTGGAATATCAGATTAATGTGTCTCAGTAGCCGACGTGTGTTTTTCCATGGTAGCAAAGTGGTTTTACCTGTGGTTTAATTCAGATTTTAATCATGCAAATCACATGGGAAACAGCAGGATGTAAATCTAACATGAAGAAGACACAGTGTTTTAGTTTTATGGTTAAGTTGGTACAACAGAGCAGTGGTTTCCAAAGTTGGGTACGGGGACCTCCCAGGGTCCTTGAAGGGATCCCAGGGGGTCGCCAGGAAAAAGGAGAATCATTTATTTCCATTATAATTTCATCCAGTAATTCAAGTAACAAGTAGTAATTGTAGTAGTATTAATACTAGTAGTAGTAGTATATGAAGTATTTTCCTGTGCACAGTTATTTAATTTAATGATTTTTGAATTAAATAGTTCAAAATAGTAGTAGTAGAGGTAATAGTTGTACTAGTTGTAGTAGTAATGGAAGTTGTCGTAATCGTAATAGTAGTAGTAATAATAGAGATGGTAATTGTAGTAGCAGTAATAGTAGTAGTAGTATATCATCATCATCATAGGTATCATTTATTCTAAGCTGATCCAGCAGGAAATTTTTAATATTCTCCTATAATAACCATATAATAAGTCTTTTTATCTTTTAAACATCCTCCTATAATAAATATATAAGTCTTTTTATCTTTTAAACATCCTCCTATAATAAATATATAATATATATTTTAACTTGTATCATTCTCCTATAATAACCTATATGGTTATTATGTCTTTCTATTATGTCTTTATTTAACGTTTAACATCCTCCTATAATAACCATATAATAAGTCTTTTTTATCTTTTAAACATCCTCCTATAATAACCACATAATAAGTCTTTTTATCTTTTAAACATCCTCCTATAATAAATATATAATAAGTCTTTTTATCTTTTAAACATCCTCCTATAATAACCATATAATAAGTCTTTTTATCTTTTAAACATCCTCCTATAATAAATATATAATAAGTCTTTTTATCTTTTAAACATCCTCCTATAATAACCACATAATAAGTCTTTTTATCTTTTAAACATCCTCCTATAATAACCATATAATATATATTTTAACTTGTATCATTCTCCTATAATAACCATATAATGTCTTTTTAACTTTTAAACATCCTATAATAACCTATATGGTTATTATGTCTTTTTTCTTTTATGTCTTTCTATTATGTCTTTATTTAACGTTTAACATCCTCCTATAATAACCACATAATAAGTCTTTTTATCTTTTAAACATCCTCCTATAATAAATATATAAGTCTTTTTATCTTTTAAACATCCTCCTATAATAACCATATAATAAGTCTTTTTATCTTTTAAACATCCTCCTATAATAAATATATAATAAGTCTTTTTATCTTTTAAACATCCTCCTATAATAAATATATAAGTCTTTTTATCTTTTAAACATCCTCCTATAATAAATATATGAGTCTTTTTATCTTTTAAACATCCTCCTATAATAAATATATAATAAGTCTTTTTATCTTTTAATATTCTCCTATAATAACCATATAATAAGTCTTTTTATCTTTTAAACATCCTCCTATAATAAATATATAATAAGTCTTTTTATCTTTTAATATTCTCCTATAATAACCATATAATAAGTCTTTTTATCTTTTAAACATCCTCCTATAATAACCATATAATAAGTCTTTTTATCTTTTAAACATCCTCCTATAATAAATATATAATAAGTCTTTTTATCTTTTAAACATCCTCCTATAATAACTATATAATATATCTTTTTACTTGTATCATTCTCCTATAATAACCTATATAGTTATTATGTCTTTTTTCTTTTATGTCTTTCTATTATGTTGTTTTTTAACGTTTAACATTCTGCTATAATAACCATATAATGTTGTTTCTTTTTTCCATATGAACCATATGTCTCTTCTCATCTGTGTTTATAAAGTAATCGTTACTATTCCCACACACGTTCTGCAGGATTTCCTGCTGTTCAGCACCAAAACCATGTAAAACATTCATCTGTCAGGTTTAATGCTGATCTGAGAGATGACAACTGAACTGCTCTGAAAGTAGTTTCCACTTATGACAAATCTGGTTTCAATAAAACAACAAACAGTACGTTAGTTTCTACTCTGCTGCAGAAACAGGAGGAGAAGCTGTAAAACCTCCTGATTAACAGGAAAACGATTTGTGGAGGGTTAATCTATAGATTAAACAATTAATAAACCGATGATTTAAACGATTATTAGATTAGTCGTTCAGTGTTTCCCAAAGCTGAACATTCAAGAATCATCAGATTACTATTATAGAGTCTAAAGAAACCTGAATAATCAGAGAATTCTGACATTTTCTTCTTAAAAATGACTCAAATTGATTAATCCACTATCAGAATAGTTACATTATGATAAACTAGTTATTGTAGTTCACTTAAAACAAGGTTAAATTGACCAAAATCAAGAAAAACTGGAGAATTAGATAAAAATAGACCCCCCTCCTGGACCACTGAGGGTCCCTGAACCTCAGTTTTTCTACTTTGACGCCTTTGTTTTAGTGGTTCTTTCTTTTTAAATCGGCCTCAGGTGTAAATGGGTTAAATGTGGGATTAGTCTGACGTGAGTTTAACTGAATAACAGGATGAGTAAGGCCTGGGCGTGTGTGCTGGAGACATCAGCAGCAGCTTTCAGCCTCAGGACGTTTAAACATCTGTCAGATCACATATCAAAGGTCGTACTAACCTGACACACATCAGTCCTCACCTGTAACGGCCAAACTCAATAAGGAGAGAGTGCACATCGCCCTGGTGGAATATTTGACCTGTGACAGAGGAAACATCTGCTGCTGCTTCACTTTGAAGCCTCAAACGCTACGAAGCAGCTTAAATATTTAGTTTTAAAGAAGCTAAACAGGGTTTTTTGTCTTTAGTAAAGAACAGAAAGCAGGTTCAAAGGAGAAAATCCCATTTGATTGGTTAAACTAGACCAAATCCAGCTCTGGAATAAAATAAGACGCCATTCGCCAAAGAAAACTCTAAGTATTTCAGTCTAGATTTAGTAAATTGCGAACTGAAATCACCTCAAAGTAGCTGCTGCTTCTCTTTATTAAACTCTGAAGGAGACTGATGTTCAGTTATTTAACTGCATCATTAAAAAAAAAAGAATCAGATGAGTAAAAGAAGCTGTTGTGACATGACTGGACTTTGGCTGTAGGTTCATAGGTATGGCTGAGTGATGATAATCGCCTTAATGCCACAGATTTAATCAGACATAATCACTGAGATGTAATCCAGTCATGGGATGGGGATGACTCCTTTACCTACAGCAGGTATTGATCCGACTGAAAAGAATCTGGAGCTTCTTAGTTAATAATAATCATTTATTTTACTTCATTCGTCCAAAGCTGAACTGGACATTTGATTGGCTGCTGCTGCTGCTTTCTGACATTTCCTCAAACTTATATTCTAATTGTTGCAGTGATAAACAGATATAACCAAAGCTTGAGGTGAGAAGCATTTACATATATGTGTAATTTAGGGCTGTGACTAATTATTTTGAAGATTCAACCTGAAATAATGGCTCTGGCTCAACAGAATCTGCTGTTTATATCTTTTTATCTGGTTTATTTAATAGATTTAATGTGTTATTGAATCATATTTATGATTAAAATGTAAGCAAGCTAATTCAACTCAAAAGTAAATTATTAAAAAGTAGAACAATTTGATTTACATCTTCTGAGAAGTTGCAAACTTGAACTTAAATATGTAATTTATATTCATAAAATGGTGTAAAAAGCTAAAGATTCAACCTAAAATGTCTTTTTTTTTGTCCCAACAACCCAAAGATCATCAGTTTATTATTATAGAAGACTAAAGAAACCAGGAAATAATCAACCAACCAGAGAATTTAGACATTTTTGCTTCTTAAAAATGACTCAAACCGATTATTTAAAATTGGTAATTAATCAATTAATCAACTATACGTTACAGCTCTAGTGTAATGTGTCTCCATGAAAACACATGTTATCAATAAATGTTATATTCTAGGTGGATTATTATTTAAAATTTCAAAAAAATTACACATTCACATGTGATTTTTTAGGGTAAAAATGGACTTAAAACTGACATGAAACCTACAGAAAATGTACATTTTGAGACCTGATTAAATGATAGAGATCAGAAAGAAACTAATCTGTAGACGTGTATTTATAAGGAAATGAAGGATAAAAAGGTTCGTACGGGAATTTGTAGCAGTCGATGCTATCGGCGATCGTTTTCTCAGCAGGTCACTGAGTCTGAATCCACCTTTTTATGTGGAAACGGAGGAGGAGGAGGAGAAAAAAACGAGGGGCGTAGAGATCCAGACGGTGAGTGTGAGGGAGATAAAGAAAATGGTTGAGACAGAGAGGCCGATTACAGATCCAGCTGTCATATGACCAGACTGCTGGGAAGACCCAGACTCACCTTGATCTCTATCTGAATAAATCCAGATAAAGTCACTTTAGATTTAGCTGCGTCCGGGCGACGGGTTAAAACAATGAATTTCCTGAATAAACCCTTCAAAAGTTTGGGGTCACTTTGAAATTTCCTTATTTTTGAAGGAAAATCACTGTTTTTATCAATGATAAACTCTCTATATATTACTAATGTGGTAAATGACTATTCTAGTTTTGGTGCATCTATATCTACATATACAGGCCCATTTCCAGCAACTATCAGTCCAATGGAACAATGTGTTTGCTCATTGCATCAGAAGCTAATGGATGATTAGAAAACTTGATGCTAACATGTTAGCACAGCTGGAAACAGTTTAGCTGCTTAGAGAATAGTGATTTATCCATTTTACCACTTATACCTTTTGTAATTCAGACAAATTTAGCACAGTTTTGACTTGTGGTTTGTATTAAAACGCTAAAACCTCTGGTTAAAAAATTAAATCAAATTTAAAACACTAAAACCACTGATTCAAACTTAAAATAAAAAAAATTAAAACACTAAAACCACTGAAAAAAAAATTAAAATAAAACCACTAAAAAAACTGATTAAAAATTAAATTAAAACACTAAAACCACTGATTCTAAATTCAAATAAAAACAATAAAAACACTGATTCAAAATTAGAATTAAAAAATTACTAAAATATTTTTTAAAAATAAAATTAAAAAATTAAAATTAAAAAATTAAAATAAAACCACTAAAAAAACTGATTAAAAATTAAATAAAAATTAAAACACTAAAACCACTGATTGAAACTTAAAATAAAAAAAATTAAAACACTAAAACCACTGATTCTAAATTAAAATAAAAATTAAAACACTAAAACCACTGATTCTAAATTAAAATAAAAATTAAAACACTAAAACCACTGATTCAAAATTAAAATAAAAATTAAAACACTAAAACCACTGATTCTAAATTCAAATGAAAATTAAAACACTAAAACCACTGATTCTAAATTCAAATGAAAACAATAAAATCACTGATTTAAAATGAAAATAAAAACAATAAAACCCACTGATTCAAAATTAAAATTAAAAAATTACTAAAAAATAAAATTCAAAATTAAAATAATTCAAAATTAAAATAAAACCACTAAAACAACTGATTAAAAATTAAATAAAAATTAAAACACTAAAACCACTGATTTTAAATTCAAATAAAAACCATAATATCACTGATTAAAAATTAAAATAAAACCATTAAAACAAGTGATTCAAAATCTAAATAAAATCACTAAAGCAACTGATTAAAAATTAAATAATTAAATTAAATTAAATTCAAAATAAAAGCCCTGATTTAAAATTAAACATAAAAAGAAAAAAGATCATCTCTTTGAAGCAGCTCGTTCACAACCAACCCTTCACTATTAGAGAAAACTGATGGAAAACACTATTATTTCAAATAGAAATCATTATTTCTAACCTTCTATTAATTTTAAAACTCACGCTGATAAATAATAGTGTGACTTTTAATGGAAATCACTAAATCGTCTGGTTGACCCCAAACATTTAACAGTAGTGTATAACGCTGCAGCTGCACCGCCCAGTCGGCTCCTCCATGGTTTACACATTTACCGGAGTGTTTATACGTCTACATTCTTATGGAGACTTAGAGTAAAACATAGTGTAAGGATGTGGATGAGGAGCTGGCAGCGCTCTCTGCTCTGTGGAACACATGTAGTACACACCACTGCTCTAAAGTTGGATCTGAAGAGCAGAAAAAACCCAAACTTTCTCCTAAACACCAGCTCAACTTGCTTGTTTTGACTCCCTCATCACTTTGGTATGAAGCATCAGGAACCTGCAGGAAATCTGAGTGTTTAGGCTTTGACTTCACAGGCTTTTTGTGCAGCTTTAACCCATTTAAGCCCAACAGCAACTATACAGCTCTGGGGAAAAATAAGCTAAATTACCAGGTTTTCTGCATTTACTTGCAGAAAATGACAAATGGTCAAAATAAGAAAAATGAGAATGTTATCGGACCTCAAACAATGCAAAGAAACAAGATCTAAAACAACATAAAACTAATGTTTACACTTAAGAAGAGCTCAGAAATCAATATTTGGTGCATTAACCCTTATTTTTAAGTCTCTGACTGTCATTTTCTACCTTTTTTTCAATGACAACTTAGACAAAGGTTTAAAAATAAGTAATTTTATTTAAATTATTATGATATTCAACCCTGACATGTTTCCATCTTTCATATAAATAAATAGAATAAACCCTAAAAAAGAAAGAATTTTGCACCTGGGATAAATATTTTTTTGTTTATGGGCATATTTGTATAGTAACCAGTCATTTTCTTTAAAATAGAGTAGAAAATGTGTCTGAATAGATACATAACATGATTGTTAGTAATTATATGCATGAAAACTGGGTTTAAATGGGTTAAAAGGCTGGAAAAAAAGGCTTCAAGGGTGCTTGACCCCATCAAGACAACGTATTGACACAAAACTGTTGGTGAAGAAGTTAAGCTTCCACTTGACTTTAATGAGAAGCAGGAATAAACAGTGAGGTGCCTTCGTTAAGTGGTTTTGGAGTGTGTGTCAGGTGTGGGAGGAGGGGAAAGGTGGACCCCCCCCTTGAAGGCTCAAAATGGTTTAGTCCACCCACAGACAGCAGCAAACCCAGAGTGAATAGAGGCCAAATGCATCAATTCAATATAATCTGATTGTACCTTAAAACCCTAATTATCCTTGTTTAGCAGCCAATAACATAATAAAAGTCATAAACTGGTAATAACTCTTTGCTGATAATGTTATAACTTATTATCGGCTCAGTTATTACATTTACTTTATAAGTAAAAGAGCAACTATTAGACTATTCACCAACTATTTTAATAATCGAATTGAGTCATTTTTAGGAAGAAAATGTCCAAATTCTCTGGTTCCAGCTTCTCTTCTCTGATTATTTCCTGGTTTCTTTAGTCTCTGAAATAATAAACTGATGATCTTTGGGTTGTGACTGTTGGTTTGGATGAAAATAGGTTTGAAAAAGTTGAATCTTCAACTTTCGGTCGGCATTTTACACCATTTTATGAACACGTATTACATATTTAAGTTAAATCCATTCAAGGGGTCAGACTCAGTGTTTTCACACAAACAAAACATCATTTCATATGATTATTACAACATTTTAGGGATGTTTTGAACATGATAATTTGCGCAACCTTCTCAGACCATTGTTTGGAGGATTAGTAAAATAAAACCTGGAATATGATGTGTTGCTGAGTCACTGCTGATCATCAGGTTCTGACTGAACATCTTAATTTGTTGCAGACATGACAAAAACTAATCTAAATGTCAGTCTGCATCAGATTCTGTGGAGCCAGAGCCTTCATTAATGGCATTAAAACCTGTATTTTTCCCACTGCGACAACTCAGAAAGTCTCTTTCTTCTAAAGACGTAATAGCTCAGGTTTAACTTCTGCTTTTCATCTCTTGTCTTCAGTCTTTCTGAGCTCCAACAACGACTGGTTTATTGTTCCAGGCCGGATTAACCTGTTAGGAGCCCCGAGGCCAAGGTGAAAGTCAGCCCCCTCCTACTCCGCTGTCCCACCTGCTGCATTTTCTGCTGCAGGAACACTCTGTTTCTGCTGATTCTACTAAACAGCAGATGGATTTAGCTCAAATCGAAGCTAAAATAATATCTGATTACGCTGTAATGAAAGTTGTTTTTGGTGCCGCTGTCAGACTGGTCCTGCAGGGATAAATTATCTCCAGATACTCACAGATCTCGCCTTCCTCTTGTAAAATAGAGACAGGAAACACTTTTATTGAGGCGGAGTATAAACCAGCGTTTATGTTATTACCAAATTACACAAAAACTGGTTGATAAGCTGTAAACATGGGACCTTTGTGGTCTGAGCCTGCAGGGTCTGGCTTGTCTGGTCCTGAATGTTGAAATAATCACATCCATGCAGCTTAAAACTCTATTTATGCTCATAAAGCAGCTGATAATGTAATAAATTTGCCCTTTTTTAAAATCTAATGGGCCAATAATGTAATAATTGGCCAGTAACGTGATAAAAGGCCTGAACTGATAAGGTAATAACAGATAATATAATGATTGAATGACATTGAATGTCCATGAAATTGAATGTCCATAAGTAAACAGGAAATCCTGGTCATGTGACCTCATGATTTTCCAAAATAAAAGCCCCATTTTCACACCTAACTTCACAAACATAGACATTATATCAGAGCTTTTTGGAAAAATGGAGATAAAGTAATTGTTGCTGTAATCTATGCAATAGAGAAATAAAATAAGTCACATTTTATGAATATTCTTTAATCCAAGATGGCTTCCACCCTGTGATGTCATAATATGCTAATTAAATGGGTAAATTGAATCTGTACATAAACTTTTGGGTCGTCCTTACAGAAAGTCTCTGTCTCTTATTACTTTTAAGTTATAGCCTTTTTAAAAAGGACATCAAAATTAAATATTTTAGAAAAAATGTCGTTTGGCACCTAAAGAGTTAATCACCAACTATTCTGATAATTAATCGATTTCAGTAATTTTTAATAAGAAAACGTCCAAATTCTCTGGTTCCAGCTTCTCAAATTCTGGTTTCTTTACATCTATCTGATTTTTTATCGTTTAACTACAACAAATATTTATCAAGTTTAATGAATGAGTTTTTGGGGTTTGAATAAAAACCGATGATTCTCCAGCTGAGACACGTCTTCTCCTGACTCGATCTTGCATCCAGCAGCATAATCTCGTTGGGAAGATTTAATTGTAAGTTTAATTGAATTATACATAATGAAGCAGCATGAAATGTGACAGGTCACATGCTGAGTGAACAGATTTCAGGACCAACAGAGCTTTTCTCTGGAGGCTTCATGAACCTGAGAGAGTTGGTTCAAACTCATCAATCACTGACATAACGAGAGGCCGTTTAAACGGCTACGGCTTAAATTACATCACATCATTCCTGCTGTTTATTTAAACCTCTAATTGGTGAAGGAAAGTCTCGAAAGCAGATGTTAACACCTGCAAAACGACCATTTCTACAGTATATGGGACAATGCTAATAAAGCAGTTTAAAGCACTACTCACAATAAGTTAAGAATATTTGTATTTACATGGCTGTTTTTTCATATTTGGTCTGAATTTTAATGAAATAAGTAAAAGTTCCCTTTGATTTTACTACTAATGAATGAGAAGAAACATCATTTTCATTAGTTTAACATTTATTACCCCAAAAATGCATGAAATCCACTGAGTTTCTCACAATATTCCAAACGTATTGTGAGTAGTGTATTTCCATGAGAAGTGAGCGTTCATTCATAACTTCCTGACACGTTTGAGTTTGTCTGGATTTAAACCTTAAATCTTAATGGTGAACCTCGAAAGCTCCATCTATTTCTCTGGTTTTCTGCTTAATCACAAAAAAACCTCTACAATTCAAGAAACATCCTGTTTTACAGTGAGTATCTTCTTAGAAAAATAAGTCAGTAGCCCAAATCATCCAGGGATCAGTAGTCTAATGTGTGATAAGGATTTATGCCAAGATAGATGCACGTAACTTGAACCACTGCAATTTTAGAGATTTTTTTAGAACTGTTGGAATCAGGTGAACCTCTAGTTTTGTGCCATTTGGACACCTAGTGTGACCTTTGACCTTTTCCATGTAGCAGACTGTATTGTGCTCTGTATTTCGTGTTGTAGCTGAGACTTTTCTTATGCAATTTTTTTTTGTTGATTGCGATAATGCACAGACAAGCCTGTGCATCACCCTGTTAATACACAAACTTTTTATCAGGAACTCCTGCAACATGCACAGACAAAGACAAATTGGAGCAAAACGCTACAAAACCGAGTTGGATGAGCTCCAGAACAAAAGTAACTTCCCTATAATTTACTTAAACCACCTGGCAGCTGTTTTGGCGTCTTTTTAAATCCCAATCATCTCCTTAATGACTCCTCCTAATCGTGTCCACACCTCTCCATCCGCACTCCTCCTGCAGTAAAACTCCTAAATGAGCGCTGTTACAGCCCACAGCTGCAGCGCTGAGATTATCCCAGTGTCTGCAAGTGCCCAGAAACAAGAGATCCTCGTTCGCTTTGCGCGTCAGGATGGGCTCTGCGTCAAATCTGCAAACAGCTGCGCACGCACGCACGCGCGCACATACAGAAGCGGACTCCCACAGCGGCAGGAAAGCACGCAGCGAAAGGCTCGAGACGCCCACTGATGCGCGCCATTACGCAAAGCTGCGCGGACCACATGTCATGTCAAACATCCAACCGCCCCGCAGCGCTGCTGCTCAAGCCGCTCCGCACAAATGTTGTTACCAAAGCGCGACGCACGCGTACAGTTACGCACCGAGAGTGTTTTTGGATTACTGGACTACTTGGCCCGACTCAGGTTTACATTGTTTTAAAGTGGGGACATTATTCTACACAAGTCATCCTCACATTTTATTTGGATTTATATGACTCGGGTTGTTTCCTTCTCCAAACAAACGTCTCCAAGTCTCTAAAATAGGCTGATTGAACATTGTTGGCACGAATGTTGACGCTCACTTGTTCCACGATTTCCTATTCTGAGAAAGTTTGGACTCGCAGGACGCGTTACACACACACACACACACAGAGTCTATAGGAATACACACGCAAACAAATATGCATGCATGCAAAACGGGGCACGGAGCGCGCGCATGGAGGGGAAAGAAGTAGAATTAGAAGAAGAGGGGCGATCGGAACGCACAGTCCGTCTTTTGTGTCGCGAGTCATCTGTGACATATCAGCTTTCACTCCCACTAACAAGCGAGTCCGCGACACAATTAGCGCGTCGTTAATCCAACAGATATCCACGAGCTGAGCCGCGTTCTGAAACCGTTCCTCCCCGTTACGCGCGGCCAGGGTCGGTTCCAGGACCCCTTTTGCGCGTGAGCGAGTTTACGGGAAAGACCCTGTTAAATGTACCTGTGCGCGCGGAGAAGACGCGTAAAAAAAGAGTTTTGTCCGCCTCCAGGCAGCGCGCGCCGCGTTTTACGCTTCGCATTCCGCTTTACCTGCGCGAGCTCAGGCTTAGAGGGAGAAATAAGTTCATGAACGTGTCACGCAACTCATCAGAAAAGAAATGAATATTGAATCTGCAGAACTTCAGTTTAAAGGCGACTTTGATGCCACAAAACTTTGAAAATGTCTATAAATGCACTTTAAAACGCACTCAACGCATGATTTAATGCATTTAACGCAACTTTATGCGATTTAAGTTATCTGTGAATGTCTTATATCAGATTCCCAGAGAACCAAAGAGTTTTTCGTCAATATAGGGGAAAAAAGCTCCGCATCAACGCAGAAGGAAACAAAGTGGCTCCTACCGTAATAAAGGTAACCATAGCATCGGCGGGTTAGTATCCAACAGAGACGACATGAAGGTGATTTAATTTTCAGACAGAATCCTTTGGCGAAAACTTCCCACTTTCCGAGGGCTGCCGCCTGTCCCGTGCGCCACACTGGTTCTGGAGAGGATCAGCGTGCGTAATGCGCTGCGCTCTCTCTCTCTCTCTCTCTCTCTCTCTCTCTCTCTCTCTCTCTCTCTCTCTCTCTCTCTCTCTCTCTCTCTCTCTCTCTCTCTCCAACATAATCTACGCCGCTCTTTCTGTTAAAGGACAGATGGCTCTTGGCGCATGTTGCAGCAAAGACCTGCATGCACGCTGCCGCTGTCTGTCAGCGGAGCCTGCTGACATGAATTAGGACACCGAATTAGCGTCGTGTGCGTGCGCGCGCGCGTGCGGCTAATGCAACCTTTATGCAGTAGCTATTTGGTCAAACTTTCATATTGGCCGGATTTATTTTTAAAGGCCTAATTTTGCCGTTTTTTCAGTTTGATATTAGAATTTTCATGGTCTATTTATAAAGATTAGCTGCAAAAGAAGCAAAAAAAACTACACAGTGGATCATAAAATCAGAGTTTTGCCTCGCAGGATGATGTATGTGCAGAATTTTAACACCACAACGCTGTGTTGACATTTATCTGCTGAAGGGGGAAAAGGTTTCTCCTGCTCACCTGGAATCTGAGTTTACTTAACAGCATGATTTATGACATCACAACGTGCCAGCGGTCCTGTATGCAATTTACACAATGGGATGTGGGAAAAACCTTCACTTTCAGCCAGAGCGTTCACAGAGAGGCCGGAGCAGGAGTCATCTTGCATCCAGCAGTTAAACTTTTGAACTGCAGAAAAGTATTTGCATAGATTAAGGCTTGTTTAATGGAGGAAGGAGCAGATTGTGAATCAGTGAGCACATGCACGCTAACTCAGAGGGAAGTTTTAAACAAATGCAAAAGAAAGTGATGAAAGTCATTTAAAGATTTTTTTTTAAGTTAAACTATGTTGTTTTCTTATCTTAATAATGTGTAAAAACATGTAAAAAGAGGATCTTTAAAGGTACAGTGTATAGTTTCTGGCGACATCTGGTGGTGAGTTTGCACATTGCAACCAAAAGACAAAACCAAAATGAAGTTCTTGGATATTTATTCACCATCAAAGAAGGGGTTTACATATATTGTTGTATCGTTATGTGTGATGTGTGGTATATACCAAAATATACATATCTGCCATCTTGAGAATGGGAAAATTAGCGAAGAACATGACTGGGCAAAAACTTAAGCTGCAATACCGACCACTAACCAAAGGGGGCGCTCGGTGACTGCCTTAATATATTACAAATTAAATAGGCCTAAATAAATTACCCAAAAAATGCCAAACCCAAAGTCCTTCAATACAAAAACCCACTAAGGTATTTGGACGATTAGAGGTTTGGATAGATGGTGGATAGATGGCGGATAGATGATGGATAGATGGAGGATAGATGGCGGATAGATGGAGGATAGATGGCGGATAGATGACGGGTAGATGGCGGATAGATGGCGGATCGATGGCGAATCGATGATGGATAGATGGGGGATCGATGGCGGATAGATGGTGGATCGATGGCGGATAGATGGGGGATCGATGGCGGATCGATGGCGGATAGATGGGGGATCGATGGCGGATCGATGGTGGATCGATGGCGGATCGATGGCGGATCGATGATGGATCGATGACGGATAGATGGGGGATCGATGGCGGATCGATGGCGGATAGATGGTGGATCGATGGCGGATAGATGGGGGATCGATGGCGGATCGATGGCGGATAGATGGTGGATCGATGACGGATAGATGGGGGATCGATGGCGGATCGATGGCGGATAGATGGTGGATCGATGGCGGATAGATGGGGGATCGATGGCGGATCGATGGCGGATAGATGGTGGATCGATGACGGATAGATGGGGGATCGATGGCGGATCGATGGCGGATAGATGGTGGATCGATGGCGGATAGATGGGGGATCGATGGCGGATAGATGGCGGATAGATGGTGGATAGATGGCGGATAGATGGGGGATTGATGGCGGATAGATGATGGATAGATGGCGGATAGATGGCGGATAGATGGCGGATTTTGCCTACTACGTCGGTTGGAAGTAGGCAGTTTGGGAATCAGCCCCACTCTATGTCTAATGTCTTTTATTATTGTTCTCCTTGTGAGTGTTAGACCTTTGGACTGGAACCTATAGTTTAAATTCCTGATCATACATGTCATACATGCTCGTATCTACAGGATTATCAGGAAGTATAACATCCTCCAGCAACCACCTGGGAGGTCCTGATCCCCTTGATTGACACTCTTTCTAGCCAACATGTTCACACTCGGTTTAATATGTGTGTGTTTTGTGAATCGGATGAAGTCTCCTCCCGTTCCTGCATCCAAACTGATTTCACAACCCAGCCGGCTGCATCAAAACAGACCTGGCAGCACTCTGAGAGCCGCACATCTGGTCTTGCGTCTCCATCTCTTGTCAATCTCCCTAGCACATCTGGTGAAGAATGTTTTCTTATTGGCCAGAGAACAGGCAAGACCGGACCTGACTGATAATTGGGCAGGTGGGCGGGTCGATGTTATTATATGCATGCACACATGCAAAAGCTTGTAAAACACATTCCTCATGTTGATTATTCCACTGATCGACAGGTGAAGAGATGCAGCAGCCTGGAAAACAATAAAAACCCCAAAACACAAATGGAGAAATTTCAGTTTCTGTAAGAAAGTTGGGTTTGCGCTGCAAAAACAGAAAAGTGGTATCGTATTTTAAGGTATGGCACTCTTCCTACCTTGACTATAGTAGACACATTTTTAATTATAACTAGGGGTTTTATAGTTAAATTAATTTTAACGCCACTGATGCATGGAAAGATGTGTCCAGAGTCACTGCATTTACAAGTCTGGACCCTTTAGGAGGTGAAATGACGTCAACACATCTGTATATATGTTTTTTTTTTCACTTGTCACTGTATGTGGACTCCCCTGCAAACATTTTCCCCCTCTATGACTAAGCATTAGTCAAACATCACAAGAGGTCCCTTAATACCAGCCTTTCGTTCAGCATCATCACTATAAAAGATGTGTTCAATTTTTCATGTGCACAATGCCAACACACATCTCCTGCAGGTCTCCCGGGTTCCCCACGTGATGTGACTGAGTGATTATTATCCTGGACCGCAGTGAAATCATCAAATATGTAAGGCGTGAGGGAGAGGAGGGCGATGAAGAGGCAGAGAATAAGAGAGAAAAGTCTGCTGAAGAGATGGAGAGACTATAAGAGTTGAGAGATTATGATGATTCAGGTTGAAATGTAGAAAGTGGAGGAAGCACAGTATAGAGAAGGAAGAGGAAATACTCCAGAGAAGAGATGAAAACCAGTCAAAGACAAGAAAATCTTTAGCCTCTGTTATATTTCAGTGCTTTTGGGAAACTAGAAAAATCACAATTTTTAGAAATAACATTGGTATTTTTATTGATATTTTACATTCAATCATATGTGTGAACAAATATGCAGAAAGAAATAGACCCAACATCTATGTCTAACAAATAAAAAACTACTTGTGCCTTCACTCAGGCATTTTTGTCTTCCAATTAAGCAGAAAATGAGTATTTTAACACAGTAAAAAATGTTAAATTCAGAGGTTAACTGCAAAACATCTAAATCTTACCAAATACTTCCCATGTCTAGTTAAAATATCTAATTTCTAAAACAAATCTATGTGCACTTTAAATAAATAGTTCAAGTTTAAATTTTTAAGTGTAAAGATTTGCTCTGATTAGAAATTGTGATATTTTGCTAGTGTTAGCTAGCTACTCGACTATACTACTATAGTATACTTGCTAATGTTAGCTAGCTACTAGACTATTCTACTATATTGTACTTGCTAGTGTTAGCTAGCTACTAGAATATACTACTATACTGTACTTGCTAGTGTTAGCTAGCTACTAGACTATACTACTATAGTATAATTGCTAGTGTTAGCTTGCTACTAGATTATACTGCACTACTATACTTGCTAGTGTTAGCTAGCTACTAGACTATACTACTATACTATAATTGCTAGTGTTAGCTTGCTACTAGATTATACTGCACTACTATACTTGCTAGTGTTAGCTACTTATCTATCTTGAAGCAAAAAGTTAATTTTAAGTTTAAATACACAGTTCATAATCCCTTTGATTGGCTGAAATTATTTTTAGTGTCTGAAAACTGAAGTAATATGATGAACTCTTACCAAAAGAAAACAAACCAAAGAGAAAAGCTAGAAGAATGAAAATATCCTAAATTATGTTGATATGACATGTCCAACTTGGCAGCGAGATACAGCAGCTTGTATCTACTCCTTGCGCTGCTAAACACTACAACTTTTCACCAAACACATTTTTTGTGTTTGGTGTAATGTGTTTTGCATTTCAGAACCACTGTACTTCCTCCCACAGACCAAACCCTGTCTTTATTCCTACTGTAACCAAGCTGTGGCTTGTACACTCTCTGTAGTCTTTTGTGCACAGATTGTTAAATTGAAAGCACAATACTGATTTATACACGCAAATTACTAAATCCTACCCTCTGCTTTTGCTTGCTTGCACTATTTTTTAAGATTGTAGCAGTGAACAAACTCAGTTTCTGTGGGAATAAAGTGCCTCTTCTGCCATTCTTGTTTGTTTTTGCCAGTTCTTCTGTTTGTTGAAACATAAATAAGGCTTGTATTGACCCGGCTGGACTCCAGATTTCATTGTGGAGTTATTGCAAAGGAGGTGAAACATGATGCTGTGTCAGGATAACTTCAAACAAGGAGACAAGGCTTTGCCTAAAGGTCTAAATCCTGAGCTGGATTAGATTTGTTTGCACAGAAAATTAGACTTTCTTTACGCCAAAATCCAAGCGAATCTGTTCCAAAGCGTTGCACGCACGCTTTTTGTGTTCGGTGGACAATTCCAACCACCCAGCAGCAAACAGTGATAGTAATTGACAGGACCATGTTTTTGCCAGGTCATAACGTGCAGTTTTAATTTTCTGTTCCACGGAAATGAAACCGCAGTGTTGACTGACATGTATATTAAAAGGATATGCCGAGTGTGAGCAAAAGTCATGCATTCATGGGAAACATGCACTCAAACTCCAACAGTTAGACAAACACATAATCAATAGAGACAGATGCCCGCTGGGGCACAATACAAACACTGAGAAGTTGTGGAGAGAAAAAAAGCTGAGTCAGCAGACTGGTGCCTTAGGTAGAGCTGCAAGTGATCAGTAAACAGCTAGAGTTCTCCAATTTAATGTTTCTAAAGATGTGACTTTAGAAACATACAGCTTGTTTAATGTCGTTTCATGGTAATCATTTTGGTGTCCCGGTCAAATTTGACCATAACAATGCATACAACACCATTCAAAAGCTTGGGGTTGCTTTGAAATTTTATTATTTTTGAAAGGAAATCACTGTTTTCCTCAGTAAAAATAACTTTAAACTAATCAGAAATACACTCTATACATTACTAATGTGGTAAATGACTATTCTAGCTGCAAATGTCTGGGTTTTGGTGCATCAATATCTACATAGGTGTATAGAGACCATTTAAAATGTGGGATGTAGATGCACTTGAGTTCAATTCCTTACATCAATAATGGTCTCCTCCATTCGTTTTAATGATTGATCACTAAGGGCGTACCAAAGTTAAATAAAACACACATAATAGTATGTGAATTAATACAAATCATCTTTGTGGCCAAAGTCATGGAATCTGATCAAATTAACGATATTTTTCAGCAACAAAAACTTTAAAACAGGCAGATTTGACCCAGAACGCAACATGAGGGCTGAATAAATGGAGAAACCCTCCAAAGATATCCCACTGAGTCTTTAAATCCCTACAACTGAACGTTTTGAAGTCTTTTCAGTTTCCTCTTAGGTTGTTGGGCGTTGTCCGGTTCAGCACCGTGGACAGCGCTGATATATAAAAGGAGAAGCTTCATTACCAAAAGGCTTCTGCAGAGAAATAAAGCCTATTTAAACAAGTGATAAAGAATAAGACTAATTAAACTTGTTGCTTCAAAAAGTGGAAGAACTACAGGCTTCTATTCGGATTTTTCCTATGTTACGCCTGTCTAGGGATGTGGAAGTGCTGAGTCTAAGCAGAGGTCTTAATTATGAATTATGGTTCAGATCTGACTCCAGCCAACCTGTCTCCACTAACTCACACACACACACACACACACACACACACACACACTGCGTTGCACATCCAGTCAGGTACAGTCTAAATACCCACTAGCTTTGCCCTTTTTTATCGATAATGCATCAGGAACTGACTTGTGTGGACTTGACACAAGCAAGAATCTCAGAAGGTATTTTACACACACATACACACACACACACACACACACTGCAGGAAATGTGCATGCATGTGTAAATGTGTGTCTGGGCGCTAATGATCGAGCGACCGGTGGGAGTGAAACATAACTCAAAACACACAGACCTCACAGGGAGAGAGAGTGTGTGTGCGTTGACACAGGCATGAAGTTGTGAAGGTGGCGATGATTATAGACTGTGTGAGCCTGTGTGAGCTAGTGTGTGCTTCCTTATAAAAGTGTGTGTGTGTGTGTGTGTGTGTGTGTGTGTGTGTGTGTGTGTGTGTGTGTGTGTGTGTGTGTGTGTGTGTGTGTGTGTGTGTGTGTGTGTGTGTGTGTGTGTGTGTGTGTGGTATTCATGACATTTTGGGGACAAGAATCTGTTTACAGTTACAGTATGGGGATCAGTTTCAGTGTGGGGACAAAAAAATTAGGTGCCCCTAAGACCCAAAAAATATGTTTGTGTGTGTGTGTATGCGTGTGTGTGTGCTGGTATTCATCACATTTTGTGGACAACCGACCTGTTTACACAGTCACAGTATGAGGACTGGTTTGTGTGTACAGAAAAATCAGGTCCCCATACGACCCAAAAACATGTTGTGTGTGTGTTTGTGCTGATATTCATCACATTTTGGGGACAACAATCTGTTTACACAGTCACAGTATGGGGACCGGTTTCAGTGTGAAAAAATGAGGTCCCCATAATGCCCAAAAAACATGTGTAATTATTGGTATTCATCACATTTTGGGGACAACTGTTTACACGGTTGCATTATGGGGACTGAATGAAAAATCAGTTCCCCATACCGTCCAAAAAACATGATTTTCAGCCTGTGTATGTGTGTGTGTATTGAGATTGTTTAATATGTAATTTTATGTTAGAACCTGTTCCTGATGTTGCAGTATTCTCATTGGTTTCATTGGCAGAGAGGAGGCAAGAGTGCTTATTTGGACAATGAGAACCAATCAAAAACAACAACAAGGTAGTAGTAGAGGAAGGGAAATATAAGCTTTTTCTACCGAAGAGAAGTCTGTGAAGTCATTCTTGCCAACTGTGAGGAAGACGAAGCAAATCAGAGGAAAGAGCAATGACGATGATGATTATCAGAGCAGAACACTGCATTATTCATCCTGCTCTCTGGGGGGAATAGACAGAAGCTGGAGGAGTGATGGAGTGAGAGACGGTAGAAAAGTAGGTGAGGGAGGAAAACGAGGAGAAGAAGGCGAAGAGCACGGAAAGGAAAGAGAGCACAAGGAGGGGGGAAAAGTCTGGAAGTGTCATAGGAGGTGAAGTGGAGGAGAAATTGGAGGAAAATGAGGGCAATGGAGGACAGAGGAGGAAGGACGACCAAAAGTCGGGGGCATGAAAGTGTTGAATTTATTCCAAGACTCATTCTTTCTCTACCCTTATGTAGTCTGATCAATCAAACCATAATATCTATACACAGAAGACCTACCATTATATACCTGAAACGAAGAAATGAAGAAATATCGTCAAGACGTTGATAAGGTTAGAATCAACCCCACAAATGTGATGCTCCAGATACTTATCCTGCTCAAAAGAAGGTCAGTTTTCTGAGCTGTTTCTAGCTGTGCTAACATGTTAGCATCAAGAGTTTTCTAATCATCCATTAGCTTCTGATGCAATGAACAAACACATTAGAACACTGGAGTGATAGTTGCTGGAAATGGGCCTCTATACACCTATGTAGATATTGATGCACCAAAAACCAGACATTTGCAGCTAGAATAGTTATTTACCACATTAGTAATGTATAGATTGTATTTCTGATAAGTTTAAAGTTATCTTCATTGAAAAAACATAGCTTTTCCTTAAGAAATAAAGACATTTCTAAGTGACCCCAAACTTTTGAATGGTATTGTATGAAACAAAGCACTGATCCATCCACCCAACACTCCTCCTCCTGCTGCTGAGAGGAGAGAAACAGATGATTTGTTTCTGGTTTTGCAGAAACGTAAACCAGGCTGGTTTTATTCCCTCAAACAGAGACATGTGGTCCTGGAGCTGCCAGCTGATTCTAATTATTGGTGACCACTTGTCTAAACGCTTGTTGACAGTACAGTAACCGTAAACCCCTCGAGTCGAATCCGAGACGAGTCCAAGCAGCTCTAAGGACCGAGAAGAAAAAGTCGACATGAAACTTTCAAGTGTTATAATGTAGACGGTTTGGGGGAATGCTTTGGGGAATGGGCTGGAATTTTATACTTTTTATATACTATAAAATGCCTATTTCTCAAAGCAAGTTTTTCTTTTACCTACTATCGTGGCAAAACTTAACTTATTTCAGATCAAGTGTTGTTTTAAAGAAACAACCTACGACTCAAGACATTAAACATATTATTTAGATGTTGTAAAATGTTTAGAAGGTTTATATTACGTAAAATGGTCTAAATAATAGATGCATTTAAAACAAAACTTCAGTTGTGAGAAAGTGATGCTCACATGTCAAATGTCCATGAGCAAACATGATATCCTGGTCATGTGACCTCATAAATAGTATGTCCTTCAAAATAAAAGCCCCCTTTTCATGTCTAGCTGTGAAAACATACATTTTATATCATAGCCTTTTTAAAAAAAAAAATGAAGATAAAGTAATGCAATAGAGGCTTAACTACAATAAAAATGTCAACTCTGTCCAACACTATTGGCTCTTACCCCTAGTTTTATAAATCAACTCTATAAGGCTCTATTTAGGCTGTTTCAATTTCAAAAATGTCCATTTATATAGATAAACATGGGCTCAGGTAATTAGAGAAGCTTTTAAAGTATTTTTGGAGTGCAGAAACTTGTGTTTTATTTACCTAAAAGAGGTAAAAGTGGCCTGAGTGAGGCTTAAAAGATCGACTTCAGATTCAATGAGTGGTGATATGAGAGGAGCACGGTGCAGTAATTACTCCTTATTTTGACAACAGATGCTATCATCTAGAGGCAGATATCGAGCGTTACAGCTTAAAACCTCTCATTGAGAAGTTGTATTATCTGTTGAGGAGAATTCCAAACAGCTGAAGAATGTCTGGTCTTATCTGAACACCTCAGGCAGCAGGGAAGCTAACGCCGGAACCTTTTCCCCAATGGTGTATTAAACAATTTCATGGTTAAAGCTGCGTTATAATCATCCATCATGGTTAGGTTGTTTACCAGCCAGTTGCTCCGGCACTGGAGGTCAAAGGTCGAGACGTCGATCAGAAGCTTTGTGAAAACTGTGTTGATATTATAGCTGGTGACTCAGAGTCACATGCCTGGTTTGAAGGCAGATTTTCATAATACGGTAACAACAGCCTGTCTGACTTAGTCACGACAGAGCTGTCAATCAAATCTCTATTATTATTATTATTACTACTACTACACACTGTAATAGGAATGCACAGTGACTGAAAAAACAACCTGATGCAATGTTTGTCTCTACACTTTTTGTATTGTAATTGCATTTCAGCAGGATGATGTGGATTATATAGTCCTCTAAGGACAGTTGGTGATTAATCAATTAACCAATTAACCAATTAACCGTTGCAGCTCTAATACTTATAATGTAATAACTTATTACGATATCTGCTGGTTATTACCTTATATCGCCTGGTGAAGGAAAACACATTTTTGCAAATGTAATAACTGAGCCAATAAAGTTATTTCATTATTTCCAAAAGAAGTTATTGCACTACTGTTAAAAGTTTGGAGTCGCTTAGAAATTGACTTTTATTATGGTATTGGCCAATTTTTACATTATTGGACAGTTATTACGTTATTGTCTGATTACATTTTAATGTAAATCTTATTATATTATCAGCCATTATTAAAAAAATCAGTTTAACCATCTCAAACAAAAGCATAAAATCACTCATGCTAAATAACTGCTTTGTGTAACTAAAGAATAATCCTGAATTCTATTTTTTTTTTTCCATAATCAGCCCTATAACCGTCTATAAAATGTTTGTAGTGTCTTAAAAATAGACAAGTTGTGTGATGCCAACTTTGTTTTTAAACATGCAAGAGTTTCTGGTGAGCAGCGATGTACCGATGCGTTATGAATTAGCCAAGGTTAATAAACTCCTCTGAATATTTCAGGAGTCGAGTGCCTTGAATCCATGGAAAACCCGACCCTCTGTACTTTTTTGGGCATGAATGAGCTGCTGAGTTCTTCTTCTTCTGAGACTTCACATTTTATTTCATGGCTAAACTTCTCAGAAAAATCAGCAAATACTTCATCAATACCTCACTGAATTCCATCCAACATTATTTTCCATTATGTTTTTTAAAGATAGATGATTAAACTTTTTAACCTCCTGTTATGATAAACTGTACGAAACTACAATAATGTCCCCAGGTGCACGTTCACCCATCTGAAAGTAGTTTAAAAACATATTTTTCTATGTCTATCCATATGTATTTGATACTTTTTTAGTGGAATCCAGTTTTTCACTCCTTGTAGTTCATGGCTTATTCATGAGAATTCACCCGTTTTTCATAAAAGAATCATTTTCAAGCAGTTTCTTTCTGTACTTCGGCAAAAACGAGACATTCAACACATCCACATTTATTTTATTTAGATTCACATTCTTCTTCCAGGGCGACACGGTGGAGCAGGGGTTAGCGCTGTTGCCTCACAGCAAGAAGGTCACAGGTTCAAGACCTCCTTGGTCCTGGGTCTGGGACCTTTCTGTGTGGAGTTTGCATGTTCTCCCTGTGTCTGCGTGGGTTTTCACCAGGTACTCCAGCTTCCTCCCACAGTCCAAAAACATGCTGAGGTTAATTGGAGACTCTAAATTGCCCATTGCCCTGTAATCTGCTGGGATTGGCTCCAGCAGACCCATGTGACCCTGATGAGGAATAAGCAGGTATAGAAGATGAGATGATTCCTCTTCCACTTCACTATCCTGATCAATGATGTGTTTCAAAACATGTCTATCATCACAGCTGAATGGTCTGTCCATATTAGAATATTGGCATTTTCTGAAAATCACATTTTTTATGCCCTATAGAACAATGGACATTTATTTTTTTGCCTACGTTTCCCAAATCAGGATAAAATGCTTTGACTATGACATATTGTGTTAAAAAATAAAGGAAGTTCCAGGATCTTCAGTCCATTAAACACGTGTCATCACTTCATTAATGAATCAAAATATAATAAAAAGTCGTCAAAACTGGACGTTGGAGATGAGTTACGTTCAATAAAAAACAAAGAAGAGCTGGGAAAGTGATGAAAAAGGAGCTGACATTAGTTTAATTTAACTCCAGGTTAATGGAAGTTTAGAGTTTCACTATGGAAGGAAAGGACAGTTTAATCCAGGTTTAAAGTTAAATAAAGTCACACTAGAATGTTCAGAAACTGCCCTAAAGTCACTTTATTCATTAATTTATTCATATACAGCTCTGGAAAATAAGAAAACCACTGCATTTTATTCTGAAATCTGCATCTCTACATGTATTCCAGCCATTTCTGTTGAATTGAACAGTGTTGAACACTTCATTCTGCTTAAGAGAGCATGAAAGATGCATTAAAAATAAGAGTTATTGCACCAAATATTGATTTCTGAACTCTTCTTGTGTATTATTCTGCTTAAAAATGAATCTGATCTTGTTTCTTTGTATTGTTTGAGGTCTGAAAACATTGCATCTCTTTTATTATTTTGACCATTTGTCATTTTCTGCCAATAAATCCTCTAAACGATCATATTTTTATTTGAAATTTGGGGGAAATATTGTCAGTAGTTCATAGACTCAAACTAAAATATTCCTTTTGTCCAAACACATAACTATAAGTAGTAAAAATCAGAATAACATCATAATTCTGCAGTGGTCTCTTATTTTTTTTAGTGCTTTCCCAAAAACTTGAAAGCAATGAATTAAGCCATTAATTTATTTGGAGATGATTTCATGCTCATTTTATCCACAATAAAACAAGAGGGTTAAGTTTATGAGCTACAAAAGTGGAAAAAACAATTCCAGAAGAGACATTTTGACATGCAAAAACAATCCAAACTGAGTGATTCCTAGTGTTCCCAGTGCTTCAGGGTTGCTGTGACTGGGCCAGGCTCCTGTATGCGTGAGACAGGGCGTTACTATGAGAGCATTAGTGTAAACAAAGCTGAATTTCAACAGAAAGCCTCGATCGTTTGCTTCCTGAAAACCACCTGGAAGGACAATATGTACGAGAGTGTGTACACATGGTGCATTATGTGCGTCTCACATCAGTCATTTAGTCAAATTAAGCTCATATATCAGAGATGTTTCTCTGACCTTTCACCTATGTAAAAGGTAAAATGCTAGAAATCTAAACAATTTTGTCTTCTCAGTCACTAAAACACCTTAAAACAAAGCCGAGAATTTGCAACTTCGTACTCTGAAGGAAAAAAGACATTAAAGGTACAATATTCACCGCTAGTTATCTCTCATCTAATAAACGGCAGAAAGATGATGTCATGAAGCAGCAGAGGATCATGGGAGCTGTTGTTTTCTTCCTGTTCGAATTCCTTCATTTTTCTTTAGGTTTTTTTATCATCTCTCTCCAAAAACACACAGAATAAAACAGTTTCACATTAACAATCTGTGTTTCTCCTGTGCAATTTAATCAAAAGTGGACCAAACTAGTAAAAATCATCTATGAACTTCTCTTGCAGTGAAATTTCAGTTATTCCACATTGAAATTAATTTTTTTTTCTTGAATTTGATCAATCTAGTCTTGTTTTCTTGAAAAAAAAAAACATTAAATGGTTTGAGTTTTTGATCTTTTTATCTCATATTTTGCAAATATAAGCAAAAACAACCTTCCAATTGAAGATAGTTCTACTCGGTGTTGGACTAATTGTATGAAATACAAGATATTTTCCCCTCCTCCTATTCTCATTGACTTCACTTTTCTGTGCAGAAACAGGAACTTCTCCATTTTTTTATATCATCATCCATTGGGCCCGGTTGGACCCTTTAGTGGGCCGGTCCTGGCCCCGGGCCACATGTTTGGCACCCCTGATCTAAGGTATTTTACCACTTCTTCTAACCACTTTCCTTTCTTTGTTCCCTTCATTACAGAAATGTTGGTGTGCAGCTACTTTCACCGATAACCTGCTTAGACACGTTTCCTGTCACCAGCGATTTCAACAGAATTTGTCTCTATAACTTCCAGGGAAGACGTAACGAATGGGAACATCAGGCAGGTCATTTTTCTACAGAAGTGGGTTTATGTGTCAACCGATAAAAGATAGAAGTAGATAGAAATCACAGTCTCATATACTGTACATCCGGCTTGTTTTAATGCTTTAAACTCTTAATTTCTACGATTTTTCCCCACATCAAACCCTTTAAATTCCTCAATGTCCCAACTGTCTCACAGCAACAAGGACGACAAGTCCTTAGATTATGAGAATAATCCTTGATCCTGTTAAAAAATATGTTGAAATTCAACTTTATATTTTGGAAAATCCAAAATTTATCATGTATGTAATTAGAATTTTAAAGCTGCACTATACTGAAAAACTATTCTGAACCTTTATAACTGTTACATGTTTGTATCTGGTTTATTTAATAGATTTTAATGTGTTATTGAAGCTAAAATGTACGGCCCTTCCTTAAAACAAGCTAATTTAACTCAAAAGTAATTAGAAAAATTTAAAGTCCATCTTCAAATGTGCAGACAAGTGGTTCGGTTCATTGTCTGAATGTTTAATTCATTGATAGTTAAGATACAGAAAAATTGGGTAAAAAATCATTTGATTCAAGATGGCCGACTTCCTGTTGGGGTATTGGTCCAAGAGAGTTTTCATTGGCAGAGCAGCTTTTTAAAATATTCAGACGTTTTATGATCACTATGACAAATTTAACTAAGATCTAATTTGCACTTGATTCAAATATTTTTGTTGTTTATCTTGAGTCTCATGATCTGACAGGAAGAATCAGGATCAGGGTGAAATACTTCTCAGAAATATGAGGAATTAAAACCCAGTCGGCAGACACTGGACACAAATAAGATGTTCTTTTGATTTAGGAATTGGACTTAAACATGTTTTTTTTTCGTTATTATTTTGTCTGCTTTTATATCGTGACCTCGCCGACTTCACTGGGTCTGAGAACAGTCACTTCTGAGGTGCTGGAATGTTTGCGTGGCTGTAAAATCATCACACAGAGATTTATTATTTCAATAAATACTGAGCTCTGAAATCACAAAAATGGTTCGGGAGTCAGTGACAAGAAAATTAACTAGAATAGTATAAATTCTTCAATCTAAAAAATGACTCTTTAAAATCAGTTAAGGAATGGAAACATCAGGCTCATAGTATGAGTCATTGTTTGGCCAAATTGAGATATTTGCATAACTTTACTGTCCTACCACAGCTGTATCATCCTGTATTTCTGCTTTTTTCTGTTATAAGACAATCACAACACTTATTAGAATCCCACTACTACAACACTATTATTACTTAAGTACTTTGAATACGAGCAAAATTGCAAAAAAGAAAAAAGAGTTCATATTTCTCTAGTTTTCTAGTCACTAATTTCAGTCAAACAAAGTGAACATGAACTATCTATGAACTTAAAATGACCTTTTTGCTTCAAGGTATGATAGCTAGTTAACACTAGCAAGTATAATATAATGTAATAGCTAGCTAACACTAGCAAGAATAGTATAGTAGTATAGTGTAGTAGCTAGCTAACACTATCAAGTGTGGTATAGTAGTATAGAGTAGTAGCTAGCTAACACTAGCAAGTGTTGTATAGTAGTATAGTGTAGTAGCTAGCTAACACTAGCAAGTATAGTATAGTAGTATAGTCTAGTAGCTAGCTAACACTAGCAAGTATACTATAGTAGTATAGTCTAGTAGCTAGCTAACACTAGCAAGTATAGTATAGTAGTATAGTCTAGTAGCTAGCTAACACTAGCAAGATTTGTATAATAGTATAGTCTAGTAGCTAGCTAATACAAGCAAAATATTACCTAATTTCTGGTCAGAACAAATCTTTACACTTAGCAGTATAATGTAATAGATAGATAACACTAGCAAGTATGGTATAGTAGTATAGTGTAGTAGCTAGCTAACACTAGCAAGTGTTGTATAGTAGTATAGTCTAGTAGCTAGCTAACACTAGCAAGAATAGTATAGTAGTATATTCTAGTAGCTAGCTAACGCTAGCAAGTATAGTATAGTAGTATAGTCTAGTAGCTAGCTAACACTAGCAAGAATAGTATAGTAGTATAGTCTAGTAACTAGCTAATACAAGCAAAATATGACCTAATTTCTTATCAGAACAAATCTTTACATTTCAAAATCCTATATGTTGAGTCATTTTCAAGCATTTGCTTTTTATTTAAAGTACAAATAGATTTATTTTAGAAATTAGACATTTTGATTAAACAAAGTTTTGCACGTTTTGCAGTTAACCCATAGATTTAACATGGTTTACTGTGTTAAAATACTTTTTATGCTTTATTGTAGGACAATGCCTAAGTCAAGGCATTATTCTTCAAGTCATTTATTATTTGTTATACAATTGATGTTCGGTCTATTTCTGACAAAGCTGAAAGTTTTCACACCTTTTGTGATTTAATCAGTGATCTGATAGTTACTGCAACATATTCCTGCTTTTGGAGCTTTTATAAATCCCAGTATTTGTGTAGGTGTTTTTTATTTCCCACACTTTCCAAACTATTCCGTGATACTAGGATTCATGTTCAGTTTCATTCAGCATCTGCAGCCAATTAAATCTGTAACTTCGACCATTTTAGATGGACAAACTTCTGTCCACTGGGTTCTTTGGAATTTAAAAGCAGCGGGTGGAACAGAAATAAAAAAAAAAGATTAAACGAAAGGAAAAAATCTTAATGGTTTTAATCACAAACATGTTGCTCATTCTCTTTATTTGAACACATGTACAACAACAGATTGAGAGAAGCAGCCATGTAGCATCATTTAATTAGATTAATTATAAATATCTCAGGTTTGAATATAGTTGCATATTGTGCCTTTAATTCTCTGGTGTCTGGGCTATAACTTTTTATTTTCCCACCTTAAAAACTGTTTAAATTGACTTCTTTTTTTTCCAGTACAACCTCAAATGTGTGAATATATTCTTTTTTTTCCCATTTTGACACATTATATTAACACAGTGGACCTAAAATCACACAAAAAGCACAACATCCGAGTAGAAAAAAGCTATATTTTTTACTGAAAATCAAAAATATGTTTAAGAGAAAGATTTAGAGAAAGCTTAAAGGTAAAGATTAAACTGAAACAAAGACAGTGACAATAATATAGATGTAAAATCCCAGTGTATAGACTAGTTTTCCTTTCTACTGTCTCTATATCATCCTTTTAAACAGCCTCCTGTGGACAGATGTTGTAAATTAGCGCTAACTTCAGTTCAGTGCATCTGGTTTTTGTACACGTTGCTCTTCCAATCTTACCGTGATAAAAATATATTATATAATATGACAAAAATTTGAATCAAATTCCCAGGAAATCTGAAAAAGAACTTGTGATTTAATGTGTGTTTCCATCCACTGTCTTTATGCAAATATTTGGAGTTGAGTCGTCACGATAATGAATTAAAGCTGATGGAAATATTCGTTTTCTGTCAATAAAGCTGCACATCTCTACTTTCTTTTCCCTTTTAAAGGATTCTCCACACATGCCGCCCCTCTTCTCCGCTTACTGCATTCTTCTGCATGTATGTTTGTGACAGTGATCCTTGGCCTGGAGGAGAATAGGACAGGAGGAGGAGAAAAAGAGAGGAGGGGGCGAAAAAAAGAAGAAAAATTAGAAAACAGGTGAGACGAGGTCAGAGAGGAGGAGGAGGAGGAGAAACAGCTCCTACTCATGTCTGGGTCAGATTTCTCCCCCAGTTTCATGGGTCATCGCTTTGCTTTTCACCCCAATTCCACACACACACACACACACACACACACACACACACACACACACACATACGGAACACACACAGTTACATAAAACCATGTTCAAGTTTACATACAAGTCCATTGAATTCCAACATATCTGAAGACTGCACATAAACAGGAAGTACTACAAAAACCAGAACCTTTATCTTTTTAAGATAAAAACCAAATAGTAGATGCCTGTAGAAATATTTTTATTAAAATTCTAATTTGTTTCTGAGATAATAATAATAATAAAACACTAAAGCTCATATCTTAGCTTCTTCTGCTATAACTATAATAACAAAGTTAGTGTGTAATTGTACATTTTTAAGGTCAAATAATCCAAATAAACAGGTATCACATATAAAGTTTTGATTTCTTTATTTGTACCAAGATTTTAATGTCAAATTATGCACATTTTTATTCAAAAAGGCAAGATTTTTACAGCTGAATGTGCAATATGAGGAGTGTTTCGCATGAGGCAGAACATTAAAAACTATATTTACAAATCATTAGCTCATAGCATAATTGCCTAAATCATATTTTAATGTTTTTGGGGAAAAAAAACAAGTTTTACAAATCATGTTGGTATTTTGTATTGTATTTAACAGCACTTTCAACCAGATGTGTGAACAAATATGCAAAAGAAAACGTCTAAATCTCACCAAATACTTCTTCTGTTAGCTAGCTACTAGGCTATACTATACTTGCTAGTGTTAGCTAGCTACTACACTATCATATTATAGTATACTTGCTAGTGTTAGCTAGCTACTAGGCTATATTATACTTCCTAGTGTTAGCTAGCTACTACACTATCATATTATAGTATACTTGCTAGTGTTAGCTAACTACTATACTATACTTTACTACACTTGCTAGTGTTACCTAGCTACTAGGCTATACTATACTTCCTAGTGTTAGCTAGCTACTACACTATCATATTATAGTATACTTGCTAGTGGTAGCTAACGACTAAACTATAATATTATAGTATACTTGCTAATGTTAGCTAGCTACAAACTATACTACTATAATTACTAGTGATAGCTAGCTATCATATCCTGAAGCAAAAAGGTCATTTTAAGTTTAAATACACAGTTCATAATCCATTTGATTGATTTAGTGTCTAAAAACTGAAGAAATGTGAATTCTTACAAGTTGAAAATGACTCAATGTGTTTATTTACACATGAAAAGTTATGGGCTTTAGTGTATTGGATGTATTTTTGGCGGCCATTTTGAAAAAAAACGTGCATATCTTTGAAACAGAGCGTGTTCTGACTTGTCTCTTTGGATAAATTTACTGCTATGGCCCTAAGATATTTGTGACATTTATGTCAGAACTTGCAGTAAACACACATTTTACCTGTTTTACTAAAAATCAATTTAAAAGTGATGCACAGATATGTTGTATGTATATCTGTATACACAGAGACGCTCAGGAGACATTTTCCCAGCGAGAATTTTCTTGACTTGTCCCTCGGGGGCCTCTCGATTCCTTGGCTCAGTTGTTGGCTCGGGCTCATATTTACACTCTTCTAACTCACACACACACTCATACACACACACACACTGGCTTTATCTCTATATCTTTCGCTTACACACACACACACACACATGCTCTCGCTTACATGAGCAACATTTAATCTACGAGGAAAAACACACTTTTGCTTACACACAACATCCCCATCAAAGGAGGAGAATTCATTAATCTGCCGTCGCCAACATGTCCGACATGTGGTGACCACGGCCTGACGACACACACAAACACTCCAAAACACACACACACACACACACACATGTAAGATGTTTTGTATACGACTACACACACACACACACAAACAGATGAATCTTCCAGCCTGAGGGAGGTTTATGGCTTCCAGGTCTACGTGTTCCTACACCCTGGTTTTGGATTAACGATTAAATTGAATAAATGAAATAAGCTAAATTATCTTCTACTGGAATAAAATAATTCTACTTAATATTGGACTAATTGCACCAAAAACAATCCTTTCTTTCTTTATATAACTTCATATTTATTGAATTTATTGATATGCATAGCACTTTATATTAAATTATTTTGAAAGAATAAACTTGGACTTAATTACTAATATACATTATAGCCTAAAGTGTTAGCTAGGTATTAGATTATGATACTATACTATACTAGGTACTAGAGTATACTACTATATTATACTTGCTATTCAAGTATGCAACTGGTAGCTTCTATTTCCAATAGTCGTATTTTTTTTTAATTCAAGTGGATAAATGACAACTTATCAAGATGAGTGACAGCTGCTTGAAGGTGCACACACACACACACACACACACACACACACACACACACACACACACACACACAGTCAGTGCTATAAGGGCAAGTCCAATAACATGCATCACTAAGTTAAAGCGTGAGACCATGTTGTAAGACACACAGAAACAGGAGAGGACAGAAAGAGGGGGAAGTAGGGGTAAAGAGGTAGAAAGGAGGAGAGAAAGGAGGAGGAGGAGGAGGAGGAGGAGGTGAAGGAGGAGTAATTCAAGGCCGCAGGTTTAAGTTTACCTGTCGTAGCAGCCAGACGGCAGCACTAGATCAGACTGCCAGATAGAAGAGGAGGAGAAGGGAAGAGAGGGGTTTTTGCCCTAAGTGTGTGTGTGTGTGTGTGTTGTGTGTGTGTGTGTGTGTGTGTGTGTGTGTGTGTGTGTGTGTGTGTGTGTGTGTGTGTGTGTGTGTGTGTGTGTGTGTGTGTGTGTGTGTGTGTGTGTGTGTGTGTGTGTGTGTGTGTGTGTGTGTGTGTGTGTGTGTGTGTGTGTGTGTGTGTGTGTGTGTGTGTGTGTGAGAGTACAAGAGCGGGTTAGATTGCTCAGGCCGATAATCTGCAGTTCCCATATGGGAGTAGGAAGGTAACAGGTAACACTAGAGTAAGTGGTCCTCCTGGAATAAATAAAGGCTTCTCTTCAATAAAAAAAGGAAGAAAGGAGGAATCAGGCAGGTTGTTGAGGTGAGCCTCGAAGATCAGGAGTGAAGAGTGAAAATCTAAAGAAAAGTTATTTTTCCAAACCATTGTTTGTGCTTTTTAGTTCCCTCAAAACAAGATAATTGGTGGAATTAATAAGACGTGACTCCTGTTAAATAAACAGGTTTATAATCAAGTCCAGTCAGTACAATCCAACACAGCCAGTGAAGCTGTAGAACCATATTTTTTAATACATCTGCAAAAAAGAATACTTTCCGTATTTACTGTATATTGAGAGTAACAACCCATTGTGTTAGTACTTTAACATTTAGCATTTTAAGTATGTACTTAGTATTTTACTTAAGATTCTTGATGTAGTACTTCTACTTTTACATGAGTAAATATTTTGCAGGTTATTGGTACTTGAGTACTTGCTCCACCCCTGTATGTGTACCATGAAATAAAAGCCATATTACACTTTATATGATCTTAAATTAAGTATATAGTACTATCACTGGATGCTGTTTACCACTCAGCCTAATATTTATAATCAATAATCCATAATCTATGCATATATCTGTCTTTTATTAACTGTTATATCATGTGTTTCCTGTATTATTGTGTGTTACCTGAACATTATTGTAAATGAGTTCCTCAACAGTCTTTCGAGCTAAAATAAAGGTTCTTATCTTATACTGATGCAATTATAAATCTGATTATCTTTAATATTTTTAACCCATTAAATTCCAAAACTCACAGATACAGGTTCAGCTTAGAGTTTTATTTATAAATCGCATGATAAAACCTCAGCTCCAACACTAAATAAAGTATTTTATCTGTAGTAAAACACAATGTTACTGTTACAGCATCAATATATATCATCAATATCCACATCATCAATACAATAAGACAATAGTTTAATAGAATATCAGTAGTAGTTTAATGTTCTGGAATGATCCTCTGTGGGATTTCTAGGATTTTATGGACAAATAATTGACCTTTGAACTCTTATCTTATTAATAATTGACCTTTGCATTGAGGATAATTTAGCTTCTTCCATTTTCTTCTTGATTTGGGTGAGTTTGATCTTGTTTTAAGTATTTTTATCTGTCATGAAACACATTTTCAGATTTCCTTTTGAATATTCTAACTTTATTTTCTCTATAACAGCAACATGAATTAATTCTGACTCTTCTGTAGTAACTTAACTTTGAGATATTCCACATCTGTCATCGTTTATAGCAGGAAAACTACAAAATACGTACCAAACATATTATTACTGATGATTTTATTACACTTATTATTACACTAAACTATGAACATTTCAAAACATTTCACTCATCAAACAAAAGATAAACTGACTCTTCATTTCATGTAACTTGAGTCACTGGATTTCTGACGTTTCAACACTTATCTGATCTATCGACTGTCAACCAAACTCTGATTTGTTATGTGAAAACATGCCGCGGTAGATGTTATTCCAGCGTTAAAAGAGAAGTGAAATAACGTCAACTGCAGGTATGACAAGTGTTTTTCTGAGCCTTGACAAAATGAAACAATCTACAACACGTGTTCCTGATATTTGCGGTTTCTTTTGTAGACTCAGGTGCTTTTTGTCACGTCAGGGTTTTCGCCCTGAGGAGAATTTCCCCAGTAAAAATGTGTGTTTTAGCCACCATGACACATTGTGGATAATCACTAATACTGAAGATTATACAACCACATCTTCTGTTGATAAAGTTTAAATCTCCTGACTTTTTTCTAGCTACTGTACGAAGATGCATACATCATTTCCCACACGTAAACTAATAAAAGAGGGATTTCTGTTAAAAGCTTTAAAACAACAGTCTAACTAGAGGAAATCAGGAATAATTAACATTATAAAGCACCAAATTCTGGTGTTTCTGTCCTGTTATCGTCCCTTCGGGGGGAAATTAAGATTTCAGACCTGGTCTCACAGTGAAAACATACAAAGAAAGCGCTGTGAATTAAACAATAAAGCCTCAGAACATAGAAGAACATATAATCACATGCAAACATACAGGATGTTCTGATGTGACCTGTGGATGAACTGAAAACCGCTGATAAGAGGCATCGTGTTGTTTTTCAGTGGTGCAGCGAAAAAGGAACTGTTTAACGGATCAACAGTTTAGAAGTTGACTACATACACAAATAGGGGTCGTTAATCTGTCCGGTTTCCCAATTCAATTATTATTCAATTATAAAGGCCCCGATTTGATTATTAATTTCGATTGATTTTTCCATTTTGACAACACGGCCTCATGTCTTTAGCAATAATATAATATATCATTCAGTGTTTTCTGCAGAAAATCTGAATTTTTTAAAATAGTTTAGGCCCAGATAGTGATAGCGCTGGGACTTCCCGAGGGTCAGTGAACGCATCTTGGCTAACATGTAGAGTGGTTCTCCTCTGAAAGAAGAAAAGATGGCACGGAACTTTTCTTATGAAGTTTGTTGTTGGCTGCAGCCACAGTAGACTGTATTAGACTGAGGAACAGGGATGTATTATAGACCTGGATATGGTGCCAATTTTTCCCAGTGGCCACTCGTGGTACTGCAACAAAAAAGAGTGATATGTGCCTCATGAGCTCTATAACTATATTTAATTTTTGATTGGCACTTTCTGTAATGAATTCTATCACCCAGTAGACTTTTGTGATTTGAACCAGAATGATTTTATGTAGTAGCAATTACACACACACACACATTCACACCCTGCTTCTTAGAAAACAAAAACTTGGCGCAGTAAAACAGGAAACATATTGGCTGCTGGACAAAAGTTGCATATCCGTTATAGCTGTAGTGTTGTCGTCCTTTATTCTCATTAGAATTAATGTTACATGTCACAAACAGCTAAGGAAACAATTAGATGAGATTAGATTCGATTAAATTGACTTTATTGTCTTTGGCTTCTCCCAAAAAAAAAGCAGATAATATCACTTCATGAGCCAAAAAATACATGTTGTAATGATTAGCAGCTGTACTGATGGTGGTTTAGTTTTAAGCAGCTGTAGCCGGGTTGATTTAGCCCCAGTTTGGTCTGATCTTATACAACAGCGATGGTTGCAGAGAGTCTGTAAAATGGAGGAAGCAGAAAGCTGTAAAAACCGACATAGCCGACGTTTATCACCGTGACCAAAGAGAAGCTGCGTTCACACAACCAATCTGGACGTGAATAAGTTAACGTTGAGGCCATGAGCTGCAGGCTGAGAACAGGGGAGCATACAATGGAGAGGAAAAGGGTGTTACGTGGGAATTTAGAGGGACAAAACACCAGGCAATCAATAGTGAAGGTGAATGCAGACAGGAAGGGAGTAATGCTTGTGGACAAAGTGTGTATTACCCTTCAGGACAGACGTAAAGGAATTTATTAAACGTCCTCACCCAGCAACCCGACAATGTGTTTGATTCTTTACAATCCTGTAACGTGCAGGGCATCCTGTAACGTGACCTAAAAACTAACCAACTAAAGTAGGGAGAAGTAGAAGAAACTCACAAATTAAAGGAAATCAGCTTTTTCTTTGTTTAAACAAACCTGAAAATGGATCCTGAGGAGATGAGCAGAATAAATTATAGACCAGATTTGTGATCACACTACAAAAACTGGTGACGATATCTTGTTTTTGGTACAATTAGTCCAAAATTGAGTAGAATTATTTTATTTCACTGGCGGATAATATAGTTTATTTCATTTTCCCTTTATTTTAGTCAATTTAAGAAATGAGAAAATGTCAGTCTTGTTTTCTTAGATAATTCTTAGATAATTAAGCTACATTTTCTGCCAGTTGAATAAGTTAATTCTACTGAATATTGGACTAATTGCACCAAAAACAAGATATTTTCACCTGATAATATTTCAGTTTTTTCATGTCACTTCATTTTCCTGCCTGCCTCCCAGCATACACCCACATCAGGTGTAAATATCTTATTTATGGTACAATTAGTTCAATATTGAGGAAAAATCAAGAAAAAAACTTCAAATAATCAAATATTTCAAGATAATTGGGCAAATTGATAACAAGATAGGATTATTTTACTATTTTTTGCAGTGTAAATGTCATTAACTGCAATGGAAATAAGTCATGTGACTTTTTTTTGCAATGTCCTGATGATATGCACATTTGTGGAGGCATTTTTTTTGTAATTTATCGACTAAAATCAGCCTGAAATAGCTTTCTGTGACAGAGCAGATCCAGTGAAACCTGTTGATCAAAACATGGTGAAGATCAGAACAGAAGAATCCTCCCTCTGATTCACAACATCCTTAAAAAGTCGTACTCTACATGAATTCCACTTCTACAAACGCGCATATAATGCACCTGCCGCATGCATGTCACCTCAGGGTGAGTGATGCTGGCCATCTGGGGTCTGTGGGTGGGTGGGTGGGTCGCTGCCTTGAGGGGAGCGTGAGAGGCCGATGTGCCGCTATTGTGTTCAAAAAGCCTTTAATAATGTCGCTCATGCAACATTTATGTGAACATTTCACATCCAGCCACGCGGGGCTCTACAAGATTTTAAAATGAATTCTAAAATTAACAGGAAAGCCGGCCAGGGAGGTTGAAGTAGGTTTGCCGCGATGATCCGTTGGGTCGTGTTAAAAGCCTATAGCAGCAGCAGGAATATTTAACGAGGGAAAAGGAGGATTAAAGCCGGCCAAACGTGATGATATAAAGACGGAACAGACAGAGTTTCTTAAGGAAAAGAAATATTGAGTCAGCGTCTTAGTATGAGCATTAACATGGATCGTTAAAAAATCACAAGATTAGACCAAGAAGATAATGATAATTATCACTGATCGATAATTAATAGTGATGTGCAAGTCATTAACGAATCATTTAAAACTTGACTCATAAATGATAAGTCCTCCTCCAACCTGTAGCTAACTATGAAGACAAGGCTAGATATCATGTCGCAATTATACAACTCATACATTAGTCTTATTTATGTAAATGTACAAAGTTAATTTCTGTATTAACCTGTGAGAAAAAGTGTTTCTTGGTGACATAGACACTAGCAGTACACTATATAATCAGCACTTACCAGTGTTGGGCACATTACATTGTGCTAGTTACTATCTAACTCTCCCAAAAACTGAGTTACTCCATTATAAAAGCCACTAGTTACCAGAGAAAGTAACTATTGCATTACTTTTTTTAAGTTTACTAATGTGCTGGGATTTCTTGAGGGTCTGTAAATGCGTATTGGAGTACGACACTGCAGCTTCTGAAAGTTTTAGCCTGTTTAGTGTGAGGAATACAGTAGCAGCTAAACCGGCTAACATCTTAGCATGTGGTTTCTGAGAGACTTTACACTACTATTCATTTTTTTTGGAGGGGGGGCATTTATTGTAGATGTGGCTGTCAATCTATAGAGGAAAGTATTATAACAAGATTTGTCGAATTCAAATATTTTGCAATAAAATGCCAAGGTTTGGGTCAATCAACAACTATACATTTTAAACTGAAAAAAGTGATTTAGGGGTTTAGTTACTCTTTAAATGTAGATAAATGTTTGCATTTAAACAGTTGTTCTATACAAAAAGTCTATTGAGCTCATCAGGTTTAAAGGTAAGATAAAAGTGGATGTCATCAGCGTACAAATCTTTCCTAGTGGAAGTATGTACATGGGAAGAAATGTAAAAAGACGGATCCCTGGGTGACACCAAATGACAAAGACCAACTTACCAAATTTTACTTACAGATATTCAGAGAAACCACTTCAATGCTGTCCAAGAAACTCCCACCAGGAGTTCTATCCTGTGAAGTAATGCATTGCATCTGTAAGGAAAGGGAGTTTCAAAATAGGCCCACATTTCTATGGTCAAGAAATTAGAGAAATAAGAAAATCGCTCAGCCTTCACTATGTCATTGAGTATCTCGATAAGTATGAGATGAACTGGTAAAGGACTGGATTGATGATGGCATGACGCCTTTTTCCCACTTTCTATCAGTACTTGACAGCAGGTGAAAGACTTATCATGACAACGGCCAAAACCTGCCAGAACTTTCCAGGTTTCCAGATAACGGAGTGAAGTGATACAGGCCCAGAAAGAGAAACCAGTGAACATGGACCTTGAGGACACAGGAAAGAACAGGCTTTCATTGTCGACTTGACTCGTGTTCTCACGGCAGTGCTGGTGTTCTCACTTGCTGGAGGGTCAGAGGGAGAAGGAGGCTTTCTCTCAGGGTATAGGTGGGGGTCAAAGGGTTGAAGTCAACACCCAGATTGTGTTATTGCTCCATTGAGATCCTTGGTAGATTTGGCTCAATCATTAACTTGACAAGTTAATTTCTAGTTGTCAGAAGGTTCTTGTGTCTGTGACCTTTGAGAGATCTTTGAACTCGAGCAAACGAAAAGTCGACGGTTATTCAGAAGATCTTTTGGACAGGATTGTTATCACTGGAGAGTTTCCTGTTGTAACGCCAAATACTTTTTTGTTGCAATAGACAATGGGGTATACAACCAAAGCCAAAAATATTCATACCGCTGGCAAATTTTGACTTGAAATTTGATTTTCTATTGGAAATGGCACAGGCATCTCCAAGAAGATAACAAGACAATGTACAAGAGGCATCACTGCAAGAGAAAATATATATTTGATCCAAAACTTTAGGTAAAAATCTGCCAGAGGCATGAATAATTGTAGATCAATCCTCATTCCTATCATACTTCAAAGGTCACTTTCTCAGTGTTACGCAAGCCTGGGAATGACAACGTGCCCAACTTCAATTGGCAGCGGCGCTTTGTTTTCATTTAAATTTGGCTGCACAACACATGCCTTCCTTACCTGGAATGGAAGCATGATTTATTAACACCTGACAAGTGAGAAAACATGGGTGGAGAGGAGTAGGAGGAGTGAGATCCTGCACCATAGTCCCACAAAAACAGACGATCGAAGACCCTTCCACCAAGTGCTACGAACCTACATTACTCCAAAAACTCCAATCACAGAAACCCACCCTGTCCTAAAGGCTTTGCATTGGTGTATGCAGGCCTTTTTTTCAACCTCACTAAATGTTTCCACCCAGTTTTAGCAACGAAACCTTGGGGGGCCTTCAGGATCTAGTTCAGCAACAAATCACGTGATTGATAGCTGCACATTATGTACTTTTGGGTTCAGGCTGGTTCAATTGGAGCGAATCTGCTAATGCCAGCAAAGCCTTAGTTGCAACATTAACCCTGTCAGGGACACAGAAACATCCGAAAACAAGTCCTAGTGTAAATTAATTAATCATTGATCGATTAAATCATAAGCAAATAGCGAAAATATCCATAGTACTTTAATATTCAACCAAGAAAAGCAGCAAAATCTTCAATTATTCACTCACTTACCATGGAACAGGTTCTAGTTCTGTTTCTTAAATCCAAATATGAATTACCATGTTTAACATTTGCTAAACTATTTGCTGTTTCCACACCATGGCAACAGTAGCAGTAATAGTGTAAGGGTTGTAGTTTTATAGCAGAGTTCACTGCACTTATTGTCATTTTCCATCACTCAACAGCTGGTGCTTTTGTTGGCAGAGAATCAATCATTACTGTTTGCTGGTACCATCTCCAGGTGATGAACAAACACCTGG
This sequence comes from Lepturacanthus savala, assembly GCA_030544235.1. NCBI lineage: Eukaryota > Metazoa > Chordata > Actinopteri > Scombriformes > Trichiuridae > Lepturacanthus > Lepturacanthus savala. The sequence continues at coordinate 19,835,134 of CM060474.1, forward strand.
TGACTAACTCAACGAACACGTTTGTGATGCTTTCAGGAACCCGCTGTTTTCTCTGGCTCATTATCTGTCAATTTCTCTGCAGCGCTTATTTTCTTTAGCCCCTTTTGTGATCTTTATGCCTTCGGTGCCTCTGACAGAAGTCGCAGTAGACAACTCAAGACCTTTTCCTGCTGAAAAGGTTTTTTCTCAAGTTTTTGTGTCACATTGTCAGGTATCTTTTCAAGCGTTGTTTACCCAGTTGAAGGTTTTCCAGCACCACCCTGCTTCTCACGCAGTTTCACCGCAGCTTAACCTACGAGCCTTCAGAGAAACCTCCACCACTGTCGTTCCTGGTTCCATTCTGTCAGTCTAATATTCTTTCATTTAAAGGTACAGCATGTACGATTTAACGAAATCCAGCTAAACAGACTAAAAGTACATAATTCAATCAAAATAAGAATTGCTGTGGTTTTATTACGTTGGATTGAGCCACTTTTATTTACATGGGGACTATGAAAAACATGCTTGGTATTCACCATATTTCATGGGCATTGTGAGAAATAGCTAAAGGCGTTTTCTGAAATCCAAGCTAGTATACGTTCGTGTATAAATATTTTAACATGACATCATGGCCTAAATATCTAATTTAATGCAGTTTGTTTTTGCCTCCAAGTAGCATAATGCTAGTTTATTTTTTCTGCAATTATCTATAGTTGATTTTGAACATCTTTTTCTATTTTGAGCTGTGAGTGACATCTCATTGCTGATATATCCAAATTCCAGTGCAGTGATATTGTTTCAGTACCACAGTGGCAGGCTGAGAGTTTCAATTTTTCCCAAAAATGGGCAAATAGCGCACACCAAGGGTGTCTCTAGACATTTAAAACATCTGGGCCTTATAGAGAAGATGAAATGAGCAGAATGGATATGGACTGAAAGTAAAGTGGTATACAGTTTTCAACAACAATCTATTGATTTTCTTAGTATATATTTATTTCATGTGTGACTTGAAAGGCTGTGATTCTTCACCAATGGAAGGTTAACCTGTCGTGACACTGTAAAGTGCAATGCAAATAAAAAAGACATTTCCACAATGGAAATGAAAGCTGATTCCATAATTGCTCCAGGTTAGATGGGCCACAGATGGCCCCTTTTAACATTTTCTCCATGTGCTTCTCTCCTCTTCTTTCCCAAAGACGTTTTAAAGTTCTTTCCTCCCAACTATTTATCTATTGGTAACTGCAAAATCTACATTTACTTCATTCTGTACTAAGCTTTGGAAATTCTCTTCAAAACAAATCATCAAAAATGGGAAAATTTGACCCATGAACATTGATTTTTAATAGTAAGCCATGCAGCAGTAAAACCTTCTGGGTGGATCAAACCCAAGCACGTTTGGATAATATTGCAGCCAAGAACTGTCCAGACTCTTCTCTGTTTCAGAATCAAATCAAATGATACCACTTGTTTTTGTTGTGTTTATATGTGCAAGTGTTTTCAATCTTGTTCCAATCAAAACACGGCTGGAAAACAGTTATGAAATCAACTTGAACACAACAGGATGGTTAATGTGTTTTTACAGAATATTTCACTGGGAAACGTCAAACCCTGGGAACTCAGATACTTTCCCAGAGTTACATGTTGTGTATAGAAGTTTAGACATAAATACTGAAAGTCAAAGCCTCAAAGTTCATCCCTTGAATTTGTATCTGAATTTACCTTTATTTAAACCGTGACAGAATCATTTACGAGAGACATTTTGTCACATTCGCTTTATTAAACTCAAGTAATGACTACTCTAATTCAAACAAAATGCTCATCTAACTCTGATTAACACAAAATAACACATTTAAGATTGAACTAATTCACAAATACAGTATTTAAGATTACAGCAGTTCCCCAAGATACGAACATGTGACTTACGAACATACGTAGATACGAACAATCGCTGACTGGTGTCCATAATTGCTCCTAAAATGGCTAGCTAGCCGCCTGAAATGGGGCAATTGCTAGCATGATTGTAGCTGGCTAGCTAGCATTTACAGCTAACGTTGTGTTCAAGAATAATAATAAATTTATTTGTAACATGTTTTTACAAATATTGGTAACTTAAGCCAGCCAAAAGACATTGCTAGTCCAATTGAGCTAACAAAGTTCATACATTTAATAATTTGTTGGCGTAGTGTATTTTTTTATAGAGTTTATAAGATGGAAATTATTTTTGACTAAATCAAAATAATAAAATAAAATGTGAAAAGTATAGATTGGTTATATGTAAATTAATTACGTAACTTTTGTGAATGCATTCAATCTAGACATTCTTTTAGTTTGAGCAGGGTTATACTATTGTTTTTTTTAGTTTAGGAAATGTCAGGCAATCTCCATGGAAATAAAGGTGAAATTTAATATATAACACACTGTCTGTATTACATTTACATGTTATCAGTCCAAAAACCAAACCAAAAGGGACATGAATGAAACTTGACAGTAACTATATATAAATCAAACCAAATTAAGTTGTGAAATACAGTCACAAAGACGTTATAGAGGTCATGAATGGCCACAGTGTCTCATGAGGCAGCTCCATTGTCCGTTTTCTGGTTTTAAATCTGCTGCGTATAACTTTTTTTTCCCACTATTATTGTTATGTCTACATCAGTTTCGTGGGTTTTGGGTTTTCTGTTTGCTTGTGTTTTTCCTGCCACCTGCTCTGCATCAACCTCCTCAGGCCTGTTCCCAGAGTCCTTCTCTGTCCAGTTCATCACCTTATTCTTTTTTTTTCATTTTCTTCCTGTAAATGTGGCCATTGTGACACATGATTCACTTGTAGAAAGACCTAGACACAGTCGGGTGAGCCTTCTACAGCTTTTCCAAAAAACACCTTTTTACAATAATCCTTTCAAACAATAGAAACTTGGACTGGACTGGATTGCTAATCAAAGGTTTGGGGTCACCCACCCAGTTGTAAAATGAATAGAAAATATAGTAAAGACATTGACAGGGTTAGAAATAATGATTTGTATTTGAAATAATATTTTTTTTCCTTTGCTTTGGTCAAAGGAAGGTCAGTTTTCTATCTTCTCTAAGCAGCTAAACTGTTTTCAGCTGCGCTAACATGTTAGCATCAAGGGTTTTCTAATCATCAATTAGCCTTTTGACGCAATGAACAAACACGTTGTACCATTATAGTTGCTGGAAATGGGCCTCTATACACCTATGTAGATATTGCACCAATATATAGAGTGTATTTCTGATTAGTTTAAAGTTATCTTCATTGAAAAAAACAGTGCTTGCCTTTTAAAAATAAGGAAATTTCAAACTTTTGAACGGTAGTGTATATTTCAGTATGATCCAAAGGCAAATTGCTGCATTAATGGGAAGTACGGTACATCAAGTTGATATAAACTAGAATTATTGATTGTTCAAATAGTTGTGTTTAGAATTAACAAGTGTCCAAACTTCTCTCACATATGCACCAATGTCATGACAAGTTCCTGCCTGTTTATTGTGTTTAGACAACAAAGTGATGCTAATCTCTGATATCTTTGACCTCAACAACAGCAGAAGCCTGTGGCTGCTTCACTGTTTATTTAAAATACCAATAGATTTAATTAATTGATAGGCTATAGGAGTGTCAGACATTGGAGAGGAAAGAGCTGGAGGTGTTGGAGACAGAGATGTAGAGTCATCAGAGAGGTTGACCTTCACCAACATGCAGCTGCATCACTCGTCCTTATCTGGGATTTAAGAGATGAGCCTCTGTGCATTAAACTGCATCATCACAGCCTCTTTTACTTCCGTCTACCTCCTTCTATCTGTCTATCATTATCTTTTAATCAGCTGACATTCTCTCTGTCCACACAGTGGCCTCCTGAGAAACAGGTACACTTACCAGAAACAGTGATAGAAGTATGACGTGTGTGTTTGTGACCTTCTTACCGTCCTATAGGCCTGTTGAATTTTTGTACGTTGAATCATTTATATCACATATAAATCTTCAAATAAAACCCATAAAAATGCTAGGGTGACCAGATGGGGTTGGCTAAAATTCGGGAAGGTATTTTAAATTTATAAAATATACATTTTTATACCCATCACTGCTTGTTGGGAGTTCTGGGTCAGCAGCCATTTTGATTTGAATGAATGGAAATATTCACGCCTAATTGTAGAACTGCGAAAAAATGGCCGCTGTTCAATTCACTGGAAGTTTTGTTCCATTTGCTTCCATTTCACATGGAAGTTGTGGACTTCTGGGTTTTCTCCTGTGTTATGAGAGTAGAGTCACCTCCCATGATGCTCTGGGGCCTCCCATCATGCCACGCAGATTGTGAAAAAACTCAGCTTTGAGTTGTTTAATTCACCTTTTCATCCACATTAAAAGCCATTTGTAGAATAAATGTCCATGACTTTATAATCTAGAATTAAAATCAGTAAATAACAGGGGTTATATCTGGGTGTGTCAGTTCTACAGGCTTCTCTTTTACTATTGCGGTCAATGGGGAAAATGCGTTTTGGGTTGCATGGGATTTTTTTGTTGCAGTACCACGAGTGGCCACTGGTGGCACCATATCTAGGTCTTATAATGCATCTATGCGTAAAACGTCAAAAAATAAACAAAATATACATTGCAGCCATTGCAGCCACTTAGGTTGTGTTCAATTGCAATCAGAACCAAACTTATACTTCCAGTAGATGGCGTTTCTCTTAGATATTATAAATTAAATAATAAAAAAACAAGGCTGCATGCAGTCACTCAACCTGTTTACCAACTGGTTTTAATGTTTTATCACAAAATGACTAACTTTGAGTGTAATTTTTGGGACGGATTCAGGATCCACACCTTAGATTTCGGGACTGTCCCGAAGTTTTCAGGACGTCTGGTCGCTCTAGAAAAGTGCAGACATGAGTCTTTTAAAACAAGGAACTTCCTGCAGTGATTTAAGTTGGCAGACATCGTATGTGTAATTCATGCCATGACTAAAACAGAAATTCTCTCTGACCCTTCACTTACATTCATATTTTTTCCGAGATAAGGCCCCATGGGCTCCACCGGAAGGGGAAGTACTTAGGCTCTCTGTGGGTTGGGAGTTTGTTTTTTTATTTCACTTTTAAAGTTCAGGAAATTGATAATCCAGTTCTGATAATGTCAGCTGTTTCCTAAGGAAAACTTCAATTTACAAAATATAGCTGTCAGTTGCACAGCGACCAGTCATTAGATTCCATTGTAATTTCTTCTTTTGAGAAAATCCGGCTGTAAAATGTGATGATGCCTCTTTAATGTGGTGTTGTGGATATTTGTGTTTAGACATGCAAGTTGCAAGTATTTTACTATTTATACGTATGCGTTTGGGCAAAAAGAACATTTTAGTTTGAGTCTATAAACTACGGACAACATTTCCCCCAACATTTATTTGCAGAAAATGATGAAATGGTCAAAAAAACAAAAAGATAGACCTCAAACAATGGAGAGAAACAAGATCAAATTAACTGTTTTCACTTAGGAATTAGTATATTTGCTGCAATAACCCTGTTTTTAATGTGTCGTGTCATGCTCTCCACAGTCTTTACCATCGTTCCTGGTTCCTCTTTAAGCAGAATGAGGTGTTCATGTGTTGGAATTCAACAGAAATGGCTGGAATACACATAGAGATGCTGGTTTTTAGAAAGAAAAATGCAGTGGTTTCTTGTTTTATCTGATATTTATCCATATTTGTAACAGAAGCTTAATTCCTGTACAAACAAATGCATTAATGTTGTTGTGTCTGACTGGTTTGCAGAAAGCCGTGAGACAGGAACTCTTTGTGAACCTGAAACTGGGCAAGAAACCAAAGTCGTAACACACACACACACACACACACACACACACACACATCAAATCAACAGTGGCAGTCACACTTCTCTCCACAGGAAGAGACAAACTCTGACAGACTTACAACATGACTAGGAAGGACCCGACCTCCTCACATACGTGTACATGCATGAACGAAATCATGTTTCTGGCCCATTGAGAACAACATGCTCCTGCTGGTTTCCTCCATCTGGAAACCAGCTGCTGCAGAGTGATTCTTCTGCAGCAGAACCAGCTTGTCGGCTGTGGTGATGAGGCAGAAACACTTAGAGAAACTACTTAAACCTCTCAACCGGAGCAGCTCACCTCCAGCAGACTGAAGTGTGTTTATATTATGGAGGTGTCGCAATGCTTAGTTTGTTTTATTTCAGTTTATTCCCAGCTTGATTTATATATACTGCTCAGATTTTATCATCTCGGTTACACAGGCTGATTATTTTTTAACGCTAAAACGTGGAGTGGAAAATAAGTTACAAAAGATAAATCTCTTTAGCTCCTAAAAATATTTCCACATTAAAATATATATATAAACAGTTATGCATCGTTGGTGTATTTTAACTACTCGTTAGTCTCTTTCTTGTTGAAACTCACATTTCGAGGGTATTTTCGCTTCAGCATGAGGCAACATGACTTCAAGTATTTAGAAATAGACAAACTGATCCTCGATGCCTTGTCTTCGTGCTGTAGATTTAGAACACGTCAACTCAGGGACATTTTGTGGATTGATGAAAGTAAGATTGATCTTTTATGAGCTGCAGACAGTTTGTCAGACCATGGATCAGTTTGCCTATATTATAATACTTAAAGAGGTCATGTTGCCTTATGCTGGAGAAGAAACGTGAGTTTCAACAGGACAGGACCACAAACACATGTCAACCAGCAGCATCTTGGTTCCAGACCAACGAAATTAAAATTCTGGAGTGACCAACCCAATCCCTGGAGCCTAATCCCATTAATCCCACTCTTTTCCTCCTTATCTGGACAACAGAGTGTAATAAATCACAGCCTGCACTTATAAAAAATACTACAAAATAAAACAGCAGCCTATTGAAAAGAGATAAGCCTTGTTTATTTTCTATTTCAGTGAATTATACTTATTTATTACACTTATACTATATAGTAGGCTGTGGCATAAATATTCATTGACAGAAATGTTGAAAGTTAATACTTAATATACAACTTTTTACAGCATTTGAAAAGAAGAAGAATGTTTGTCCTTTTTGTCATTTTCATGTTTTTTTAGAATAGAATCTGTAATCTGAGAGTTTAGTGCTCATAAAGTCAGTGGCAGCTCGAAGGTATTTCTCAGCAGTTTTACTGTACAGATTTGCAGATTTAACTCCATCTCCAAAAGTGGAATTGTTGGGAGACATAAGTATTTGACTCTTTCCAGGAGCATTTGATAACTGGCCGTTTCAGGTCACTTACAGCAGCCTGGAAAAGGCGGCCTCCAGCCATGGAGAGAGGTTTAAATGCAGTGGGAGGGAGTGAAGGCTACCACCTACAGAGAACAATTTATATGTTATTACAGTTGGCTGTGGGATATAAAGGGCAGGACACGGAAAAGTGATTCCACAGAAGCACAGAGGTTGACAGGAAAAGTAAAGGAGGTAAAAGTGAAAAGGAAAAATGGTAAAAACTTCAGTCTGTCGTAGATCATTTAAAGAAAGATTGTAAAAGTCAAAGCTTTTTATATCGTGAAGATTTGGGCTGTTTTACAAGCAAGATGCAGTGTGTAAGATTTATAGTATGTAATTCAATCAAAATAAGAATTAGTGTGTCTTTATTACCTTAGATTGAGATGTTTTTATCTACATGGAGAGCAGGTCTCCCTCTGTGAAGGCAGCTATTTTGCATCGCCATGTTTCTACAGTCGCCACTAATGGAAAAACCAAACAATAGACACGGCCGTTCATGTTTTTCATAGGTTTTCCTACACGTTTATAGTCTATAATAACCTAATAATGAAAGATAATATATGTAATAACATTGAAATAATAGCCGATAATGTAATAACAGCTAATAATGTTAGAAAATACAACTTAAACCTCCCCTGTTGTATTAAAATTAAATAATTTAATATTATATAACATGTGCAACCTATGAGGTAACCCTGGGGTGCACCACCCAAAACCACAGGGGTGCTGCATTCAATTACCATAGGACAAATCAGTTTCAGCATTGTGTGATGAGATTTAATGGCAAATCACATCTTTAACTTTATTACACCAGAAAACTAGACACTGTAGCTTTAAGAGTCTACAGCTCACTGATAGCAATGATAGCATAATGTTTACCATCTTAGTTTAGCTTGTATGCATGCTAACATGTTAATTAGCACAAAAAACTGAAGTGAATTTTCTCCAAAAACATCAAATAATGTGCTTTATAGCTGATCTTTATAATGGATGTTGACATCTTTACAGTAGCCACTTCTTGTTAAATCTTCTTGAATAAACCACTGAGCCCGGTTGGATTAAATTGTCAGCGTAGAGATAAAGTTTAGAGCTCAAACCTGCGTCAGGTGAACGTCCGTGTAAGAATTTTCCATTACAGCGTCCTACAGCAGCAGCAGCTTATGTAATCCAGTCTCTGAGCCTTTTGTTTGTCTGGCTTATGGAGTAAAAGCAGTGACAAGTGCTATAAAAATAAAGACATTCAAATGTGTCCCGGAAGGCAGAACCACTCCCAGGAGCAGCAGCTCTTTGTCTGGAGTGGTGCATGGAGTAAACAGGCTGAACATCCATCATCTCATTACATCTACAGGAACAATACCAGCCAGCTGATATTAGAAGGATTTACATCCAAATGACTGTAGTAGTTTCCCTCTCCAGATGAACGAGCTGGCTGCTGTCCCAACTATGTAATCTCAGTCCAACACACACACACACACACACACACACACAGAGTGAGATCAGCTGTGCCTGATAACGAGGGGTCAGCTCGTATCATGATGTTCGTCTCCTATAAATTAATTTTATGCAGAAATTTGATCATAGTTGATCTATGTTGGGAGATTTTTTGATAATGTTAAAGATAAGACATATCACCTTATTAAAAGAATGGCCTAAGTTAATATAGTTTTAGAACACATTTATTTCAATGCATTTTTATTGAAATTTAATCAGTTTAATTCCAATGAATTCCTTATAGGTTTATTAGAGCCCTGTATATATTATTGTGTATATGACAGCAGAGTGTATTAATACTGTCCCATGTTTAAAATACACTCAATCCACAGAGAAACATACACAGCCTGTATTCAGAAACTGTGCCTTAAAACAAGCAGTCATGACTTATGTGAAGTTGTGATGTCACTACTATACAGTCACCACCAACAGCCATTTAAAGAGGAGGAGAAAGAAGCTGGAGAAAAGAAGTGGAAAACTATAATGAATGATGAAAAATTCAAGACAAAGACAGATATCAGGAATCCAGTACTAGTTAATAACTCAGACATCCAGCTTTTCTGCAGTAATGGACTTAAATAAACCCAGTTTCTCTGGTTAATTAACCCCCGTCTGTATATCAGCATGGATGAAGCCTGATGTCTGGGTCTTTTCTAGGACTAGAGCTCTAGAGCTCAGCAGAACCCCATGATCTAGACCTAGTTAGTCAGGAGTTCATCCTACAGCAACATAATCCACATCAGACCATCATCATCTGTCACATGACACATTCAACTAGGACCATTTATAGAATTTAGTTCTAAATTATAGTTCTAAAGCTTTGGACCGGTTCAAATCCGGCATTGGACAGCTCTTTCCTGCTTGTTGTTCTCTCCTGACTGCTCTATCAATAAAAGCAAAAAAAAACAAAAATATAATTAAAAAAATTGGTGCAGATGATGTGTTTTGTGATGAAGTTGCAGATCAAATAATCTGTGCGTGAGCGACTGCACGTCAAAGTCATTTAAAAGCAATCGTGAGGCCTATCGACGCAGATTAAATGACTCAATCGTTCTGTTTTCAATTTACTGAGCCTGAAATATCAGATTCTGGTATTCTAACATCTGTGTGTGTGTGTGTGTGTGTTTGATACTGAGAGAAAAAAGAAACTTGAATCTTGACAGACAGCGAGCGTAATAAGGAGGTCAGAGTTGAAAAGTATCCCTCAGGTTTCATATTCATGTATTCACATCCATGCTGGGGGTCAAGCGACACCACACACACACACAAAATGACTTGTGCATGTGTGTAAAGTGTCTAAAGTTGATAACTGATACGACGATTGTCGTTTTCCTGCTGTGCAGAATCCACTTATAAACACCAACCTACTTCTCCAGTTCTGAAATATGCTGTGATTTTGCACCAATTGCATCTCCATTAGTCATTTCCTACTGTACGAACATACCTTTTTTATGGCGGATGTTTGACTTGGGAGGAAAAGCTTTCATTCATTTCCTTGTATGGTTGAATAATTTGCAACAAGGTTTTAGAAACAGGATTTAAGATAACAGCAGAGATGCCAGCGGTTCAGACCCCCCCACCCCCCCTCCATGCTGAGAAATGTCTGTTTTTCATCATTTCTCTCACTCAGCAGTGTTGACCCAGGCAGAGCTGAGGGTAAATGTCAGCAGGATCCAGCAGCCGCTCAAATAATCAGCAGCTAAAACCCACCAGAGTGGACGGGAGGACTGGATCTGTTCACACGATGACCTGCAGCTGTGTGGAAAATCACATGATGCTGCAGTCACAAACCACACTGACCAGCTACTGGATGAGTCGTTGGACGTTTTAATGGCTTTGGATGAAAAGATGCAACAAAGGGATCATAGAACTAGGTCTAGATCATGGGGTTCTGCTGAGCTCTAGAGCTCTAGTCCTAGAAAAGATCCAGACATCAGGCTTCATCCATGCTGATATACAGACGGGGGTTAATTAACCAGAGAAACTGGGTTTATTTAAGTCCATTACTGCAGAAAAGCTGGATGTCTGTTATTAACTAGTACTGGATTCCTGATATCTGTCTTTTTAGGGTCGTTGGGTAGTTCAATGATTATTTTTGTACCATTACTACTTTTTTTGTGAAGGATAAAGTCCACCACCTTGACTATCTTGACTTGTACCTTATATCTATTATATTTGTAGAATAATCTTTATATATTTATAACCGTGCACCTCTGATCCAGTCCTAACCCTGACCCTGACCCTGACCCTGACCCAGATCCTGATCCAGATCCAGATCCTGATCCAGGGTCTCTGAGCACGCTCAGTGCCTCTTTGACCCCTGGATCATGTTTTAGCTTTGCAATAATCTGCAGTTTTTGTTCTGTTCACTTATCACTCAACGATTAATTCAATTAAATTTGAATAATCTTTATTTTCCCTTGCACCTGTTCCATCATCTGCCAGGATTGAACTGTTTCTATTTGAATTCATTCACTTCTCTTTGGAAATTTGCATATTTTCCCATTTTCTTTTAGAACCACTTTTCTCCACTTCCTTCTTCTTTCCAGCAGTTTCAGTTTAAATCGTCGGCTTCACCAGCCTCAGAAACGTCTTTTCCCAGGAGGTGAGACCCTTCGTCTTCTTCCACATCCCTGACTCAGAACAAGAAGAGCTGTAACCCCAGACACACACACACACACACACACACACACACACGCACACACACACACACACACACACACACACACACACACACACACCTCCCCATTTTAGGATCAATTACTGAATTAGCATCTCAGACTTGACTTGAGCCCCAGGAACAGAATTGGAACAATAGAATTACATTTTTTTAACTTTCTCTCTTTCCGGTTGATAATCTCTTCTCTCCGTCCTTTTTCTTTTATTAAAGTCTGTTTTTTATTAAAAGTTGTAAACTTCAGGACGACGATTCTTTGAACTATCTCGAGGGAATCGAATCCAAAGGCTAATTTTTTGCAACTGATAGCTGAGGCCGAGGTTTATTGCTTCAAAAAGTGTCCTTGCAGTGATGAATTGAATTTCGAAGACACAAAATACCAGCACCATAAATAGACAAAGGTTCTGATTTATACACACACACACACACACACACACACACACACACACACACACACACACACACACACACACACACTCACACAGTCTGTCTGCCCTGTAACAAGAGCCAAGTGTTTTTTTTGTCAGTAACATGAACCTATTCTTTTATTTTTAATCTAATGTACATCTTGCCCCCAGTTTTGAGGATGAACTAGTCACAGGTGACGTTAATAAAGTTTTAAGTTTTCAAAAAACTGGTGATTCCACTGTTGAAAGTAGTTACCATGTCTTATATATATATATGTATTATATATATTTTACTTGTGTTATTTCATTCTATTTTATTCTAACTTAAATACCTTATTACTACTTTTTATTCTTATTGATTCTTATTCATGTGGACAGCAAATAAGTCATGCAAATAATGATCTTGAGGTGATTTTAGCGAATTAGTATGAAGAAAAACAAAAAAAGTGATTTTCTGATGAGATTTGATTCAGATTCTGGGAACTCTCAGTGATCCTGGAGGAGTTTTGTGTTCCAGGAGCTGGAGATTAGTCCATTTACATGTAATAGTTATTTAATGTGAGTGAAAGTATGAAGAATCATATAAAACTAACAGTATTTCTGTCTATATTTCTACGTACGGAGCTTAATCGTCGACATATAGACATATTTTATTTGATCTGCACAATAAAACAATGGAAACTTTACACCAGGCAAAAAAAAGAGAAGGTCCGACAACATATTTCCTTAAATAACACATATTTTTGCCTGTTTTTCCTTCTTTCTTGTACCAGACTTATTTTATGTGTCTGTTTTTTTCTTTTTTCTTTTAATGGACCTTTATTTTTTTTTTTTTTGCCTGGCTTTAATAATCCTGGAACAGACCATGTATGTCTGCAGCTCGTTGATATTGACGAGCAAATGCTTTTATTGCAAATATTTTCCAAATTTTATTGCAGCTGAGTGGCACAGAAATATAAACTAGGCTTAAGTCGTGTGTAAATTATGCAAAATGCTCTGTTAACAAAGCTTAGGAATGTGTTTTTCATTCAGTTAGAGTTTAGTATTTGTATTATCGTCTGAATTTTTTATTTAAAGACATATCATTAAACCTTCATTGAATAAAACTAGAATTAAAACATATGATTCCTCAAGCTGAATGATTAAAGTTTATGTCCAACTACTAGTACAAGATAAAAACAGCAGTTTTTAGCAGATTTTCTTCTTCTGGGTGGCCATGAATGTGCATGGACTGCAGGAAAATGGCTGTTGCTGCCATGTGGAGACAGACTCAGGTGCAGCGGTACTCAGATTGTTTCTCTAACAGATTTAGATCCAGACGTTCAGGAGGTTTTTATCTCCATCCCGTTAAAATATACAGACGCGGCTATTAGAGGTTTCAGGTTAAAAGTCTGGGTTTCTCCAAAGCTACCTGAGCTAATGCTAACTTTACCTTGGTCTGTTTCGCTGGTATTTATGATCCAGATGCCTGATTAAAAAAACAACTAAATCCAGTTAAAGATAATGAAAACACAAGAAAAGATGTAAAATGTGGCTTAAATCTGCATAAAAAGTCAATTTATGACAGATTCAGGCTGATTGATGTGAGACGTAACCTGATGCTGCCTATAGAAGACACGTCTTCACCATTCAATAACCATATCTTGACTATAGTAGACATGTTTTATTATAATTAAGGCTTTTAAAGTTACATTAATGAGGAGTTTGACTCATATTACTCAGTAAATGTTAAATTTAACAGCTTAATATAAGTGAAGCTGGTTTGGTTTGTGTTTGTGAGGTTAATAATAATAGTTATTATATATTATATATTATATAATTATATAATAATCACAATTCCATAGTAAAACCAATAGAATTAAACAGCTAATTAATACATTTCTACACATCTTACATGATAAACTGCTGAGTGTCCCTGTATTTTACTGTATTTATACCTGTTTTTATACCTTTTAGTTCTATGTTAAATCTATTCCACAGTTTAATTCCTGCAATTGATAAAGATATTTTTTCCAGGTATTATGAATTTTTAAAATTTGTTTAAATCAGAGTTTACAGTCATAACTCATTCTTTGATTTTATAAGATATATCTTATAATATCTGATTTTATGTCAGGATTTTCTCCTTGTTCTCATCAGTTCTCTTTATTATAAGTATAATAAGTATGAAAATAACGAAGAGATGATGTGTTTTAATGCAAATAAAATAGAAGTTAGGTGTTTTTTTTTAAGTATTTCATGATCTTACTACTAAACCATGTCCTGAGATGGAGGATGTGGGGTGACTTCTCCTGTCTCTGCCCCTTCATACACGACAGCTCCATGGAAATAATTGATGCTGTGTGTGTCTGCGCTCCCCGGTTAGAAAAAAAATAAATAAAAAATAAAATATGCTGCCGACATGTCTGGGATGAGAGGAGATGGAACAGAGCAACATCTGTAAATAGATGAAGGGATGACAGAAGGAGAGATGGATGGAGGACGAGGGAGGAGAAAACTGTGTGTGTGAGACAGAGAAACTTGTCAAAACTTGGCCTGTTCGCTTTTAGCATACCACTATCTGTGTGTGTGTGTGTGTGTGTGTGTGTGTGTGTGTGTGTGTGTGTGTGTGTGTGTGTGTGTGTGTGTGTGTGTGTGTGTGTGTGTGTGTGTGTGTGTGTGTGTGTGTGTGTGTGTGTGTGTGTGTGTGTGTGTGTGTGTGTGTGTGTGTGTGTCTGCTTGCGTGCTTACACTCTGAACCCCCAGCTGCCTCAAATCCAATACTCAACTCCTGGCAGCAGTTTTAAGTCAAGGAAATGTAATTCTCAAGTAGCGAGGAGCAGTTAAACTGCAGTTCTGCTTCAGGAATATTGAAAATCAAATAGACTTCAGGTAGAAATCTAAAACCAATCGTGGAAAAATGCTGTGACTCATACACGCTGCACACACTGTGTTCTGGTGGGAGTCAGGGAGGAGGTTTAATAAACCTGCAGCTGTACGTGCAGCAACAAACAGGATTTTATTCAGTTTTCCTGCTATAAATGATGATAAATGTGGAATATCTCTACAAACACAAAGGTTATTGGACTTAAACCTGGAATTAAAATAAATCTACAACATGTGAGGTGACTACAGAAGAGTCAGAATCTATTTATGTTGCTGTTATAGAGACAATATCGTTAGAATATTATAAAAATACTTTATTTAAAACTTAAAACAAGACCAAACTGACCCAAATTAGGGGAAATTATCTGCAGTAACACTAGGATTAGTAATACTAGGCATATTATCTACACTGCAAAGTTCAATGATTAATAAAATTGGAGTTCAAAGGTCAATTATTTGTCCGTAAAATCCTATAAATCCCACCGAGGATCATTCCAGAAGTTTAAAGTTGCCTAAAGTCACACTAGAATGTTCAAAAACTGTCTAAAAAGGAGGTTCCAGCCAAAAAAGTTAATTATAAATCCATCCATTTCTCATAGGTTTCATTCACTTTCTTTAATATTTAAAGGAAGAATCTTATCAGATAGGGGTCCAGGTGTAATTTGCATAAGTTTTGGGTCCTTAACATGAAAATTACTCTTTTATTTATTCAGATTTACTCATATTTAGTTTATTTGAGGACTTCATGTGAAGAAAAGTATTATATCCCAAGCTCAAATATCATCATCTAATTACATGTAGTGCCAATTGTTACAGTATATTTTCACAGATTTTCACAATAAGAGTCCCTTTATAACACTGCAAGGGGAACATTCCAGACTTTTATGATGAAATTACTGAAAATCATAACTTCCTACTGTATTTTGAACTCCTCATCACTGTGTTTTCTGTGGAAACCAGAGATGTTTTGTCTGTGGTCGGTGGTTTGATGCCGACTGGAAACAAACATTAAACAAAATAAATCTCCAAATCCTCCGTTTTTTCTTGAAGATAAGCGTGTGGAGAACATGAAGGATGAGGAGGCTGAGATGAAGGAGAAACAGAGAGTGGTTCTTTCTGTTTTTTCTCTTTTTTCTCATTTGTCTTTAATTTCCCCTTTTTTTCGTCAATCGTAAAAGATCAAGTGTGAGAAAACAGCTAAATTAAATCTCTCTGTTTCAAATCCCCGACGTTTTTTTTGGGAAACTCGTCCTTGAATCCTCTGGGTGCAAGCTGTTGTTTTTTAATGAAACAAATCTGTTTGTTTTCTCTTCTGGAGCCGAGTGTCTCGACTGTCTCTGTGATGTCACAACCAGGATCTGGTTTCAGCAGCGGATTACTGCTCGAAAATTTAATTTACAGCAGCAGGAAAACCAGCGGTGGACTCAATTTACACAGGAAGAACATAATATTTGGCTCTGAATCCCCTGTAATCCATATATAGAATAGTAATCCATATATGGTAAAGTAATCCATATATGGTAAAGTCCTTTAATCACTTCCTGTTGGACTGAAGAATGTCGTTATGGTGGATTTGCACCTTCAATATTCTCTTATATAACAGTTATATGCAGATTATTATATATATAATTATATAGATTATTAATATAATGAAATACTGGCCTTTTTTTGACGTTAATCCTGAGTTTAAAGACTCATACTCATCATCATTGACCCAAATCAGGAAGAAAATTATAAGAAGATAAATTATCTACCAGCAGAATAAGATAATCTACTCAATGTTGGACTAATTGTACCAAAAACAAGATATTTTCACCTGTTTTTTGGAAGATTTCGAGCC
Organism: Lepturacanthus savala; assembly: GCA_030544235.1. Taxonomy (NCBI): domain Eukaryota; kingdom Metazoa; phylum Chordata; class Actinopteri; order Scombriformes; family Trichiuridae; genus Lepturacanthus; species Lepturacanthus savala. The sequence continues at coordinate 19,851,659 of CM060474.1, forward strand.
TTCATCACCTCTTCTGCCCAAAAATCCAATAAACAGTTGTGGGAAAATCTGTGATCTGATAAAGTCACACACAAACCACCACAGTCACTGCAGCTGAAAACAAAATCTGCCTGAGTCAAGACAATAGTCAGTTCTGGATGTGTTTTTAAAGGGGAAACGATGATCTTCTATTTCCCTGGAGAGAAATACCGGATCAATGCAGCGTTTAAGTAGCGACTGTGGGATCAGGAGCTAAAGATAGTCTTCCTATTGTCGAGGAAGTCATCTGGAACACACATCAACACGTTAATGTGACATTCAGCAGCAGAACTTTAAGTAAAAGCTTTATTAAAGCTTAATGTGCTCTGACTGCAACAACAATCACACTTTATTAGACTTATTATCTGGTGGTTTTCTCAGTTCTATTTGCTTCTTCTCCTCCTGCCAGTTGTCAGGAAATCTAAAAATTTGACATATGGGAAAATGAAAAAAACGCTGCTGGGAATAGCTTCTGAATTCTTTCCCATGTAGATGACCAGCGTTTTCCTGTTTCCTAGCTCATCATGCTAATGCTACATGGAGAGTGTCTGCTGATTTGTTGTGATTTATTGAGTTCAGATAATCTATGGTGGGAAAACAGTCTCTGGGATCCTTTAAGTAAAACCCCAATTGGTTATTTCTTATCATATTCCCATTTGGGATTTGTAGTTTACTATTAAAATAATGGGCTAAGTGACTTTTTGTCCTAAATCGTCTCTTGATGAAGCTGCCACATCTGATAAAATCACCTTAATCCTGAGTTGAAAGGATCAGACTCTTTAATTCCAATGGGACGATGGACATTTTACTTTTATTTTCGCCTAGTTTCTTTTGTCCAAATATGGATAAAATGGCAATTTCACAAGTTTTCATGATGGAGGCTGCTTCAGGAATCAAGAAGAAGCTTTAAACTGGTTTAATATGATAAAGTGTTGTGTGCATATCAATGAATCCAGTAAATATGCAGCCAAATATAAACTACTATAACTTCGTGAGGATCATCCTGGTTGGTGTTGGAGACATTAAATCTCTACTGATGCCTGATGATGGGATAAACACATCAATAGTGGTTTTACTCTGTTGTTACGTAACACCAGCTGCAGTCTGGGCCACATGGGTCTTTTAGGGAGTCCAACAACCAGATGGAGGCCTGTTCTTGCTACTGCGGTCAAGAGGAGGTGATGGGTCACTTGGACGACTGGGATCATGGAGGAAATTGGTGCATTAGGGGCCAAAAACCCCCAAAATTTGAGGTGTGAGAGCTCCCTGGACCACAGTCCAGAACAAATAGATGGACTTTGGTGCGATAAGTAGAGTTGGTCTAGGTCTGGATCAAACTGGACCATGGTTTCTACGGCTTTGGTTTGGACCTTTTATCTGTGATAACGTCTTCTGCCTTCAAAGCTTCTTTAGATTCTTCTCTCTGAGTTCTTAGAACCTATAAAGTTCCTGATGCTCAAAGGCTGAACCGTCTGAGATTAAAATCTTCTCTCAATGTCATTTTTCATACCACATGAGCCCTTTTAAACCATTAAGGCGCCTCCGATGAACACATGCAGGCTATACTTCTGTCCCGTGGTGGTGATCAAACCAACCTCTTACAATATACTGGTAATAAAATGTGTCTCCAGTCATCAGATAACATGCTGACTCCAGTTCTACACATAAAAACTTTATGAACACTCCAGAGAACTTAGACAAGGACCAGAACCTGTTAATCTCAGTCCAGTTTGAGACTTAAACAGCATATAACGCAAAATATATCATAGATTTAAGTTGCCTAATCCTTCCTCTACCGAGTTTTAAGCAAACTTTTGAAATCTTCCAAAAAGAGAATGTGAATTAGGTGCATTTCCATCAACATGAGTAGAAGTTGCAAAATGCATTGATGCAAACATGAAATAACTGTGACTCGAGTTTGCAACTTGGACTCAATCCTCACACATGACTCGTTTTTGGGAATCGTGAACAATCAAGCGCTAGTTCCTCGGCTAACACTGCTAACACCTGCAGCTGCTGCTGTAGCATTTGTAATAAACTTTGGGTATAAAGTTTATAATAACTATTAAAAAAAAGACAGGAAAGTTCTGCAGAAGCAAGATTAAAGAAGCTGGATTAATCGATAGATAGTTAAGTCACATTAGCACATTAGCAAACGTTTAGCTTAGCATCAGCTATGTATAACGTAGCCACCATCTTCCTAGCGGAATATTTAAATAGATGAGGGAATGTTACAGCTTATCACACTTAAATGCATGTGATTATGATTTGCTACAACAAACAGAATGCTAAAAGTCTACAAACTGATTTTTAGTGAATATTTTCCGGTATTAAATGCATACTATGTCCATATAAAATATATTTTTACTATAACTTCACCTGCAAACAGAGTAGGGAAAAGTCTCAGCAGCATAGGTAAAGGTAAAGGTTAAAGGTTAAACACTGGAGGAGAAGACACTAACTATGAGAAGAGGAAACAATCTGACATTTTTTGCCCGTGAGGCTTAAATTCATTGAATCCATCTGGTTTCCTACAGCCGTGTAATGATGATTTCATGCACTGTCACTAGAAAAGGAAGCGAGTGTAATCGTGGTTTTAGTGATTAACTGTCGACCGTCTCCATGACAACCAGAACGAATACCAGCTACGCTAATAGTTAGCTCGAACCCTAACCCTGACAAACGTTTTAATTCATTCACCCGTGTCGTGGAAGGTCTGAAACAGATTGTGAAGGACGAAGGGTCGGCTCTGACTCCAGAGGTCACATCCTGCCGTTGTCGTGACGATACGCATGATGGCGGGATGCTAATCCACCAGGAAGTAGAGATGAGCGCTAATCGCTATACTTGTCTGACTGCACGCACAGATTACACACACACACACACACACACATGCATACTATTCCTATATTCTTCATAGAATCAAAACTAATGTATTGATTATATTTGTTATCCACTTTAATACTTTACCTGCTGAATGATTTAAGATGTACAAAGGTTTTCCTCATAGTTTAAATTCCTATAAATTTACTGTATAATAAATTTGGTGCAATAATTAGTACAATTATCTTATTCTACCCATTTAATCTTTATTTAAGAAAGTGTGGTACCAATTATAATAACTATCTGTTATAACTAGTTAATAAATCACTTATTTTAATCAATTTAATCTTTATTTAAAAAATGTGGTAACACTTTATCTGTTATAATTAGTTAAAAGATCTTTGAGTTTAGTAAATTTAACATTTTATAATAGCTGTTATAAGTCGTTATTATTATGTGTAATTAATGACTTGTTAATATATGATTCCTCATTTATATTCCTCTCTTTCCTATTTTTTAAGAAAATATTACTCTTTGTTTCTTAAAACAAGACCAAATTGAGCCAAATCAGGAAAAAAAAAAACTTGAAATAGGATAAATTATCTGATAATTCTACTTATAATGGTCTAATATATTACAATATACTATCACCTGTTAATATTTAAGTGTTTGCATTGCTGCTGAGACTCTATCTTATGGTTTTATTCATAATTTACCATAATTTGCAAATGGAACATTTATTTTCCATCAACAGAAAAACCACTGGATCTCAGATCTGATCCAGATTTAGAACAGACAGAAAAACCGTCTCAGATTTAAATTGGTTTCCTCACATCTGTCTGCGAGAAGTCTTTAGTAAGTCACAGCTGTGCCGCAAGGGGTTAAAAGTCAAATCCTATTTTCTTTTTTTTTTTTTTTTTTCAGGAAATGCAGACATAATCCCAAAGTCCTAATCTAGCAGAGAGGTGGCAGAGCGAGTTGTTAATCCTGCTCCAACATCATGAGGGACGCCCCCCCCGGTCTCTGCTGGAGTGAATCCATCCGTTTGGGCTTTATTCTCGGACAGGAAGAGGAAGATCATGAGGATAAAGGCAGGTTTAATATCAGCTGGAGACGTTGTGATGCTTTTATTTTCATCCCTTTGAACAACGGACGTCCGTTCAGGCGGTCGGACACGTCACAGCAGTGTCCTCCGGCGTCGAATCGTCATTAAAGTGACGTCAGAACGGCTGAAAACACTCAGGCTGTTGTTCTCTGTTATAAAAGCAGTAATACAGCAGGATTCTGTCGTTATAGGCAGGAGCCGGTTGGGATTTTAATGCAAAAAAGTTTAAAAAAGCAGCTTTTTCAAACACTAATAAAACATAACATGAACCAGTATTTTCTTATTTATTCATACTAAAGGACTGTAGCAGCCGATAAGGTAATAATAACTAATAACTAAATAAATGTGCCCTCTTTAAAAATGTAATTGGCCAATAATATAATAAAAGTCAATAATTTAATAACTTATTACGTGCAGCTGTTGTAAATTTACGTTTTTCTTCAAAAACTAAAGTCACTAAAGTTATTTTCTAACATGTCATTAAAAAAAATCTGTATAAATCACATTTAGAGGTTTTTTCTTTAACTATAACTATAATCTATATTAATTTATTTATTATTATCCTATTATTACACTATCAGCTGCTACAAGGACACGATGCATAAAACATTAAATGACACACAAAGTAGAGCAGCAAAACAAATTCAGAACAAAAATAATGTATTTTATAATATACTATATTTAAGCTCTTTCTATTATTGACAATGAAAGTGTTAATAAACTAGAGCTTATGTCTTATATTGACATTAAACTTTTATATTTGGTTCATTGTCACTTTACAATGTGGATATACAGTATTTTCCTAAATATTTGTGTTTTATTTCTCATCTTTTTCTAGTTAAAAAGCCAAAAATCTGTTTTTTTTTCCTCCGGATGATTGACAGAACAGGGGAACTTCAGGAGCCAATCAGATTAGAGGAGGGGCCCCTGTGGCCCCGCCCCCTAGACCCACCCCTTGTTATAGGTATGACACCCTATGTTTAAATAAAGATTTCCTCCCTGTATAGCAAATTCTTATAAATTTACTGTATAATAAACTAGAGCTTATGTCTTATATTGACATTAAACTTTTATACATGGTTCATTGTCACTTTACAATGTGGATATACAGTATTTTCCTAAATATTTGTGTTTTATTTCTCATCTTTTTTACTTTATTTAACCCAGTGTAGGAGCAACAACTTACACTTCTCTATATATTCCTCTCATGCAATTTATTTACACACACACACATTTACACACACATTTTTTTAGTTAAAAAGCCAAAAATCTGTTTTTTTTTTCTCCGGATGATTGACAGAACAGCAGCACTTCAGGAGCCAATCAGATTAGAGGAGGGGCCCCTGTGGCCCCGCCCCCTAGAACCACCCCTTGTTATAGGTATGTTATAGGTTTAAATAAAGATTTCCTGCCTGTAAAGCAGCAGGAAATGTTTCTCCATTCCAAACAGAATGTGATGGAACCTGGTCCAGACGAGGCCGTTGGTTCTGGTCCAGGATGTTACATGAGGAAAGTTGACCGCTGCCTGGAATGTGGAGGGAGCCGCGCTGGTTATAGGCTGATAAATTAAAAACAAGGTTTATTTCTGCCTGGAGTCGTAGTAAAGCTGTTAGAGAGGGCAAAAGTTGAGGAGGACAGAGAGTCGGCCTTTGTTCAGACGGGGTTTTCCAAGTCCATTTATTAACCAACAGATTCAGTTACTGTACAAAGAATTCATGTGTACCTGATACAACAAATATAAAAAAAACCCACAATGATTGATGAGAAGCTGTAGAAATAAAGGTGAAAATATCTTGTTTTAGTCAAATATTAAGTACAATTATCTTATTCCACTGGTAGATAATTTGGATTTGGTGCAATTTACTTTACAGATCATTAGTAAACTATTAATTAATGAGTTATTAATGACTTGTTAAGTGTTTAAGGATTTAAAATGATGCCTTATAGAGTATAGAGTTATAAATCACATATAATATAAATCGTTAATTAATAAACTGTTATAAATGACTTGTTAAATAACAGTTTATAATGATTCCTTATAGATAACTTACAAGCTGTTAGTTATAAATGTTAGTGATTTATAACTATACCTCTATATAAACTGGTAATAGATCATGAACAAGCTATTTATGACTTGTTAAGTATCAGTTAATAGTTTATAGATGTTATTAGGATGTAATTCTAAAGATGCAACTATCATTACTATTCATTATTTATTAACTTGTATTAAATACGTAACTTTAGAATAAAAACTACTAACTTATACTTAATAAGTCATTAATAACTCATTAATTAACATTTTACTAATGATTGATTGATTAATTATAACAGAAATTAAACAGAAATTGTTACCATATTTCTTAGAAAACAAGAATAAATTGACTAAAATCAATAAAAATAACTTATCTGTCAGTGGAATAAGATAAATCTACTCAATATTGGACTAAATGTACCATAAATAAAATGTTTTATTCTGATAAGATTATTTTTTTGCAGTGGTTTTGTTTCCAGTTTTTTTATTTCTTCTTCTTCTTCTTCTTTCTTCTTCTTCTTCTTTCTTCTTCTTCTTCTTCTTCTTTCTTCTTTCTTCTTCTTCTTCCTCTTCTTCTTCTTCCTCTTCTTCTTCTTCTTCTTCTCCTTCTTCTTCCTCTTCTTCTTCCTCTTCTTCTTCTTCTTCTTCTTCTTCTTCTTCTTCTTCTTCTCTGGTTTTTCCAGCCATGCATAACGTAGCCTACATCACCATCTACTGACTAAACTAAGATTTGCATCTAGTTTATTCGCTCAAAACCACTTGAAACACTGGAAACAACTAAGAAATCAATGCAACATCATGCGTTATTTAGCTATTCTATTTTTCCCATGCATACATGTATTAATGTGGCATAAAATGCTAATAAAATAAATCTACAACATGTGAGGTGACTACAGAAGAGTCAGAATCTAGCTGTTATAGAGAAAATACAGTTAGAATACTGCAAAAAAACAATCTAATATTGTGTTTTATAGTTTTTTCTACTATTATTAATAGTATTTAAGTTAAAATAAGGCCAAACTGACCCAAATTTAGGGAAAAAGCTTGAAATAAAAGGCTAAATTATCTGCAATAATATGAGGATTTGCATCCAATTAATGGAAACACATATTTTATACATATACTTTTTTTTTTTTTTGGAAAATTATAAAGGTTTTCTTAAAATTCGCTTGACAAAAAAGCAACAAAGTGACCTAAATCAGTGTTTTACTACAGATAAAATACTTTATTTAATGTTGGAGCTGAGGTTTAATACTGTGATTTATGATTAAAACAGTCATTTAGTTATTTTTATTCAGTTTTGCTTGTTTTACAGTGAATGAACCTCCTCCTTCTACATGATGTGAACATGACCTTCGACCTCTGTGATAAAAACCAACAAACTAATCAAGAAGGTGATGACCTTTAATAACCTTTCCCCCAATTATAGACACATGTCTTTATTTATCATTAACTTCTTGCCTGTTTACATTTCACATGGCTGCTATTCCTGATCTTATTGACTCGTTTGTTGTGGAAAATGTTCTTTTTTTGGTCCAGGAGGAGGAAATAATGAAAAAACCAGACTCAGATTAGTTTGGGAAACTGATGTGAGGAAGAGAGAGAAACGTTTTTCTACTGGAAGACGTTCAACTATTTCAGATCCATTGCTGCCGAATGGGAAGAGAATAGGAAGCTGCAGGATCTGAGCCAACGATAATACGTCTGTCAGCAGCATGGGATCATTCTGACACTGAATGAAACAGGGATTTTCTGGTTAGTTCAGTGTTTCACTAGAAGGAGAAAGAGGACTCCTGCAAGGACAAGTTCAGGGTTTGGTTGAAGAGTTGGTTTTAATGTGTGGATGAGAAGAAAAGTGGGAAAATGTGACAAGTTGCATCAATTAAATGACAAAAAATGAGAGAAAAAGTCAAATTTATGATAAATGAGAGGAAAATTCTAATTTATGAGATAAAAACTGATTTAAAAAAAGGAGAAAATAAAAGCATTGTGATAAAAACATATTTAAAAATAAGATCAGGGTTTGGTAGAATGGTTTAGAGTTGATTTTAACGTCTGGATGAGAAGAAAAGTGGGAAAATGTGACAAGTTGCATCAAATAAATGACAAAAAATGAGAGAAAAAGTCAAATTTATGAGATAAAACCTCAAAAATATGAGTTAAAGAAATAAAAGAAAATTTATTATATGTTTATGTGAATTTAAAAAGTCAAATTTATGATAAATGAGAGGAAAATTCTAATTTATGGGATAAAAACTGATTTTAAAAAGGTAGAAAATAAAAGCATTGTGATAAAAACATATTTAAAAATAAGTTCAGGGTTTATCAGAATATTTTAGTTGGTTTTAATGTCTGGATGAGAAGAAAAGTGGGAAAATGTGACAAGTTGCATCAATTAAATGACAAAAAAATTTGAGAAAAAGTCAAATTTATGAGATAAAACCACAAAAATATGAGTTAAAAAATAAAAGAAACTTTATTATGTGTGTGTGAGATTAAAATGTCAAATTTATGATAAATGAGAGGAAAAAAATGAGACAAAATAACAGCCCTATAATAAAATAAAAGCATTATGATAAAAAAAAAAGATATTTAAAAATAAGATCAGGGTTTGGTAGAATGGTTTAGAGTTGATTTTAACGTCTGGATGAGAAGAAAAGTGGGAAAATGTGACAAATATCAACAAGTTGCATCAATTAAATGACAAAAAAAATGAGAGAAAAAGTCAAATTTATGAGATAAAACCTCAAAATATGGGTTAAAAAATAAAAGAAAATATATTTATATGAGAAAAGGACACAAATGTGAGATTAGAAAGTCAAATTTATGAGAGGAAAACTATAATTTATGAGATAAAATATGATTTAATAAAGCAGACACAATGCCAGCCCTATAATAAAATAAAAGCATTATAATAAAAAAAACATATTTAAAAATAATTCCTGGATTTGTCAGAGTTGATTTTAACGTCTGGATGAGAAGAAAAGTGGAGAAATGTGACAAGTTGCATCAATTAAATGACAAATTTATGAGATAAAACCTCAAAAATAATAGAAAATGTTTTATATGTTTATGTGAGATTAAAAAGTCAAATTTGTGATAAATGAGAGGAAAATTCCAACTTATAAAATAAAAAGTAAGACAATATGACAGCCTTATAATAAAATGAAAGCATTATGATAATAAAAAAATGTAAAATAAGATTTATAACCATAATAACTAGTATAATATCAGCTGTGAAGGTTAATCTTTGCAGTAAATCTTCTTTAAACTGTTATTTCTTCTGAGTTTCCAGCTGATGAAGATTTATTTTATATTTATATATTTTATATTTATTAGATGTTTTATTCTTCTCTGATCCAACAACTGAAAATCATGTTTCTCCTCCATCTTCTTTATTTTCACTGATTCTTTTTGAATCATTTCCCAGTAAAAAGTCGTATCTTCTCCCCGTCATCACTGTATTCACTGTTATTTTACAGTTTCATCTAAATATGTTATAATAATCAACATGTAATGTGGATTCTGCTTCATTCCACTGGTTTGCCTCCTGGAAACGAACAGGCTCCATTCCAACTGACTGAATTTATGTATTTATTGGGTTTTTTATATCAAACTGCCTTCACCTGCCCTACACACAGAGGTAGAACCAATGAAAACATCATTTTAAACATAATAAGCTTCATTACAGTTTTGCTGCATGACTCATTTTAGTTCTCACAACCTGCAACGTTAAAAATAGAAAGTGCATTAATTCTCAATGATTCAAAGAAATAAGTGGCTGAAGTGGAAGAACTCAGGGTTTTTATTTGGCATCTGAGCTTTTTCAGACTTTTTTGTATTTAGCAGACTCTTTATGTCTTATAGGATAATGGACATTTTATTTAGGACATTTTATTTTTGGCTTAAATCGATTTTTTTTTGCCCAAATTAGGATAAAATCACAATTTTACTATATATATATATATATATATATATATATATATATATATATATATATATATATATATATATATATATATATATATATAGTAGTGTAATTACTGGGTGTGTCCAGCAGATGTCAGACTTGCTGCATAATTGAACTAATTTGAACAGAAAACTTCCACTGATGGACAAATAATTAAATATTATTAATTTATTATTTATTTAAATAAATTTAAATTTATTTAAATATAATTAAGATCCAGAAATCAGAATAATAAATATTAATTATACAGCAGTTTATTGGTGGAAATAATTAAGTGGGAAAAAACGCTAAGAGAAAAATAACTCTGACATTTAACAAGCTAATTTTAACTCAAAAGTAATAGAAAAAAAATGTATAATTATTTTATATCAAATAAAAATATTTGGTTTGATTGATTGTCTGAATGATCCAAATAAAAACAGCTAAAAGTATTAATTTATTTAAATATTAACTTAAATATGTAAAACTATGGCATTAAATAAATCTGCATAATTTAATACCAAAAATAAGAAGTGTAATTAATTCCATTCTAGTTTATTTAAGTAGAAATCTCTTGGAAAATGATAATAAATGTAATTATTAATTAAAATAAATTAAATAAATTTTAATAAATTAAATTATTCTGCAAGTACTGATGAATATAAGTAAAATCAGTTTATAAATATATATATCTAGAGTTAGATAAATGATTTTTGTGCAATCACTTGACATTATAATATAAAGTGTGGTATTTAAAATAGAAATTTAAACTATTGAGGGTTAATTACTTTATTCATCTTGTTCAGGGACTTGAAATAACTGGTAATAAAATGTACAAAAAGGCTAAAAGAGGATGTTTTTCCATTCAAAAGTTCACATTATCTGAATATTTTGCATAAAATGGTAAATCACTGGCTGCATTCTCTTTATATTAACATGTGTTTCAGTGTTTTTCCTGCAGAGGGCGCCACATTCCCTTTATATCAGGATCAGAGTTCAATAAAAGGGGAAGAGAATGAACAAAGGAGTTCCTGTCACGTGCCTGAATGACTCATTACTGTGTGTGTGGTCAGTGAAAGTGACTCACGCTGGGAATCGCCCAACAAATATTTATTATATTCTTTATATCGTTTATTTAGATCTGAGACGCCACATATAAGGAGACGAGTTCAGATTAGACGGAATTATGAATTTAATAATAGGACACACTGATCTCTGATTAGACAGACAGATTAACCACGATTAGACACACACACACACACCTTAACATATACAGTAAATAACAGATAACTACTAGACCCTGACCTCTACTGTAGTTTATTTCCTGCTGTTATACAGAAGTTTCACATTCCTACACATCTCTTAATAATCAGGCACCGACACATCTTAAAAAATCTCATAATTCCATAGTATCACAACCCAAAAACACAGGCTCAGAGCTTCCTGTGTCTTATAGTGAGATGATATCAGCGTTTTGTGGTGGCAGGAGCGAAGCTGCAGGAATTCTGCTGTTCAAGATTAATATCAACCACACGTGTGACTCAGTCCGAGTTAAACTCTCCGTGTATTTATCACTCACCAACCTGCAATCATCCCGTGCAGGAATCGAAGTAACTACCATGCAACAGAGAGGAAATCACAGGTTTAAGGTAAATGACAGCTTCAAGGACTGGTTTACCTGCAGCAAAACCAGCCACAAACAGCTGGAAAGCAACGAAACAGCAGTTTAACTGTTGATTAAAGAGACAAGATGAGAATTTAATCTAAATACTTTGAGTTGGATTGGATCATTTGGATCATTTTGACTATTTATTCTCATATTTTTGACTATTTGTCATATTTTTTTTAAAATCTTTTAACTATTATCTCATAAATTTGACTTTTTCTCTCATATTTAGAATTTTCTGTCATAAATTTGAATTTTTCTCTGATATTTTTGACTTTTTATTCTCATATATTTGACTATTTATGAATTTTATTAAAACCTTTAACCTTTTAACTATTATCTATTGAATTGGATTGAAGTAACCCATGTCAGATTTAATGCTTTTGACTGTTTTATCTCATAAATTAGAATTTTTCTCTCATATATTTGACACTTTCTCATATTTCAAACATTTTATCTCATAAGTTTTTTGTCTAACGTCATTTTTATCTAATATTTAGAATTTTCTCTCATGGTTTTGACTCCTTAATCTCATATTTTTTACTTTTTTGGCAAAAAAAAAAAGTTTTTCAAGCCATTTTTTCCAAATATTTCTTGGTTTGCAAATAAAAGCAGCATCTTACAGGTGGAACCTACACTGAAATCTATAAAAACAGCTTTTTATCCCCTTTTTTGTAATTTTAGTAATTTATTAGTACCAGTATTTGTCTGTGGGTTAATTAAGATGCATCCTGAGTTACTATAAGAGGATGTAGTTCAGTGAAAACACATCATTTTATAACTGTACAGACTAAAATAACCTGATTTTTCTTTCCACGAGGTGGAATCTGAATCTAAAAACTCACACATGTTGGAATCTTTCTTCCTGCAGAGACACCGGGTGACGTTTGGACTTTATAATTTACTAGAATGCCAAAAAAAACTCAGCGTGCAGGAATGCTGGACCTCAGGGTGCAGGACTGGAGCTGATATGGTGAAGCGGTGAAATGCAAATAGAACGGAGGTTTGTAAAGGATCCTGGATAAAAGCATCAGATAAAACCTGCAGCTGAGAGGTCAGAAGGTCACGGAGGTTAAAGTTACCTGGTGTAGGGAAGTCATGTCAGGCCTAGCTAGTAGCTAGTTGTAGTGGGGGTCGTCTGATTAGCTTTGTTTCCTGTGGGCCGAGTACAGTTCCTTGAGGGACGCCATAACTCTAACAACATGAAGAGTTTAGCTCTTATTTTGGTAACTCCAGCTACTTAAAGGAAGTTTCAAATCTGACATAAACCTGCTGCACTCAGAACAAAACCTTTCACTTTTTGTTTCACTCTAATTAAACTAACTTTAACCTAAGATTCAAACCCACTGACACACGTTCAACACTGAGTTTTATTCATTAATCCCAGTATTAAACCTCAGCTCCAACATTAAATAAAGTAGTAAAAACAGCATCAATATATATCATCAATATCCACATCATCAATACAATAATAAAATAGTTTAACATCTTACAGAATATATTCTTCATGTTCTATAATGATCCTCAGTGGGATTTATAGGATTTTATGGACTAATAATTGACCTTTGACCTCTTATCTTTGCAGATAAAGTGTTTTTTAAGAAAACCTTTAGAATTTTCCCAAAAAGAAAATATGCATTAGTTGTGTTTCCATTAACTGATAAATAAACTGGATGTAAATCATCGTATTATTGCAGATAATTTAGCTTTTTATTTATTATCTTATTATTTTCACCTCACATGTTGTAGATTTATTTTAATTCCAGGTTTAAGTCCAATAACCTTTGTGTTTGTAGAGATATTCCACATTTATTATCATTTATAGCAGGAAATATGAAGCATCCACATCAGTGATTCATAGTCATTAGAAAGATTTCTAGGATTTTATGGACAAATAATTGACCTTTGACCTCTTATCTTATTAATCCTTTGCATTGCAGATAATTTAGCTTATTTTTTTACTTTTTAGTACAATAACCTCCATATTATAGCAGGAAAAGTGACGTTTCTACATCACTGAATCATCTCATGACGAACAGAAAGCGAATGCATGTTTGCATGTATGGAAAAAAACGAGACGTTGAGAAATTCTGTCGTAATGAATCAACACGTTTATTGATTCATAAGCTGCGTTTCCTTCTTATTGTCAGGCAATTTCAAGCAAACTCATTATACCATCAACAATGCAAATCCTAGTGTTATTACAGATAATTTAGCTTCTTATTTCAAGTTTTCTTTCCTGATTTTGGTCAATTTGTCAATTTTTTATCTTTAAAAAAGCCATCATTTTGTTCCTGTGCTGACTATTTTATCAACATTAACATTGAGTTCTTCTTTGAACAAGGAGGGAATTTGAATAATCGCCAGAGAACCACCTCTAACAAACCTAAATTACACAAGAACTTAATGGAAACGGGACTCTCCCTTCTCCTTTATAATGAAACACGTTGCCTGATGTAAACGCCCAATATTTCCACACTAAAGACTTTATATTGTTCTGCAATGGACAATTTATTGTTTTTAAACAGTTTCAACCCTGTTTTTTTCTATGAAACCTGTTTAGCTGAAAGTCTTTTGACAGATTTGGACATTTAGTATAATGTCCCTCGGATTTCACTTTGTTTAATAGGCCCCAAAAAATAACCGAGAGAGAAAATCCTTTATATATATATATGACATTAAAAAGTTAAAAACACACTTTGTGAGGGATCGACACGTGATTGGTTGCTGTAGAAGTGAATTACTCACACTGACACTGAAGGATTTACATCTGCACATGTGCCGTTGCAACATCTGTAGAATAGTACGTCCTCATGAGTAAGAGAACAACGTGTTCAGGACAATAAGTGTATTTTGTAATCGACTCATATGCACGATTTTGCGGCTGTGATACATAAACAGTGACGCAAACACTGAAGATGAATCCATGATGTTTTGCTGTTGTTTAACCTGCAGGAAACGTGACGTCCTCCGACTACAATGGAAATATTTAATAGTTTAATTTAGAGTTCAATTCATATTTATTAGGAAAAACCAATGAAGTAGGAAAGCTGCCTGTGAAGATGATGCTCTTCCAAACCAACAAAAAGAGCCTTTATTAAATGAACATGGCCTTGTTAATTTAATAAAGTTATATACAAAACTATATTATATTTATTTTATTGCATCTGGTTATTGTAAATGAATAAACTAGTCGGTATAATAAAATAAATATGAATTAAATATAAATATTATAATACGTATAAATATATTTTATTCTATTATTCATATTTATTCAATTTTATTATATAATATATTATAATATTTAGATTTATATTTATTTATAATATATTTTTAAATATTATTTAAAATATTTTTAGTATTTTTTTGTACATATTGCTTTTCTGTTTTTCCAGCGTCGTATGTGATGGAGCTTGTTGAACCTGAAGTGAATTAATCACACTGTGACTGTAGTAATTCTAAAGAATCTACATGTGCAGATGTGTTGCAACATCTGTAGAACAGAAAGTCCTCGTTAGTAAGAAAACAGCGAGTTCAGAACATTAAAATCTCTTTTGTAAATGACTCATATGCATTGGAGGATTTTGAGTTATGAAATCCTGACGCTTGAAAGTAAAAACAGTGAATTTAACTAATTTATTAATGGACTTAAACAGCCGAGAAAATGGTTTATTCACTTTATTCACTCAAAAACATGTTTAAAACATAATTATCTTGTTAATCCATAAGGAACCAGTGTGAAACTGGTGTCACTGGCCCTTTAAATGTTCTGGAAAATTAGTTTTACCCTTAATATTTCATGCAATATAGAGATATTGCATGAAATATTACTTAGTTATTAGTTAATAGTTAATATTAGTTAATATCGTGGTGACATTTATGTCACATTTTGGCTTTTTATCCTTAAACTATTCATGGAACAACCCATGTGATGTATATGTTTAAGTGATAAATAATATTTGGGATGATGAGAAAGTCAAAAATGTTTAATATGAAGTTTTAAAATCATTTATCTGGTCTGTTAAAATGTACATTTTGTGTTCTTGGTGTTTTTATGTCATTTATTTTTACAAAAATCACAGGAAATGTGTGATTTCATGACACGAACTGTCAAATGATGTAACCAAAAAAGCCTAGAATATAAAATCTTCTATAAATTTATCTTTTTTAAAGCCTTTTTAAGAGATTTAATTCATTATTTTTGATTTAATATAGTTTCTGTTAAACCTAACTAGCAAAAAAAGGGTGAAAAGGGCCTAATTTGCATAATATATTTGTTTTATATCTCAGATAA
Organism: Lepturacanthus savala; assembly: GCA_030544235.1. NCBI lineage: Eukaryota > Metazoa > Chordata > Actinopteri > Scombriformes > Trichiuridae > Lepturacanthus > Lepturacanthus savala. The sequence goes on from CM060474.1 coordinate 19,867,546, forward strand.
TTTTCCTTTAAGGAGAAACATCCAGGTTCTTATGGGTTAAATCTCTATTTTCTCCATCTGTTGTTGTTTGTTGTTTAGATCAGAATGTGTTTATCAGTAAAAACAGCTTCTTGCGGCTGGAAACGCCACCTCTGAAGCTGGAGACTCGACTCAAACTGTCACATGACAACGAGCAGCAGCAGAAGGTGACGTTTCCCTTGTTGTTTGTTGTTGTTTGTTGTTGTTTGTTGTTGTTTGTTGCTGCTTTACAGCTGTGGCACGTCGCTGCCAACCTGCCTCTCCCTGTCTGTATTTATAGCTCAGGCAACAGGAAAGGTAACAGGAAATAACAGAACAGCGGCTGTTTTTGTAGCCTATTGAATCATGTCTCTCCACTATGATTTAATATTTAAAAGAAAATAGAAGAGACATGATGGAAAAAAAGAGTAAATAGTGGAAAAAGTGTGAGGAAAAAAAGAAAAAGGTTGTTTTTTGCATGAAATGTGAAGCTAAAGGATTTGTTGTCCTGCACGATGGAAGTTATATAATAGTTTAATTTATATTTATTATAAAATAAACTAAAAGATTAAATCTCTTTGTCAAGATAGTAATGTTTGGTCATGGGCTTAATAATAAAAAACAAGGAAAAAAGAAACAAGGCACTCACCTATAGAATAATATATATAAAAAATAATAGTTATATCATAATAATAGTATATCATGTTATAATATAATAATATTTTTTAAAAATGCTAAATACTTTTCTAGCCATGTTAATTTAATAAAGGCTTTTATATATAATTCTTATATTTACATTTAATTCGTATTTATTAAATTATATTATAACATATTATATTATAGCATATTATTCATATTTATTATATTTTATTATAACATATTATATTATGTCATATTATTCATATTTATTATATGTTATTATAACATATTATATTATAGCATATTATTCATATTTATTATATTTTATTATATATTATATTATAAAGACTGACTAGGTCTTCATAACCATGATGCAATAATATATACTAATATAATATAATATAGTTTTGTATTTAACTTTATTAACTTTATTAAATTAACATGGATGGAAAATTTTTTTCCATGTTAATTTAATAAAGGCTTTTATATTTTTTTCCATTTTTCCCGTTTTTCTTTGTTCATATTTATTCTTACATTTATATTATATTATAATAAATTATATTATTTTATATTGTATTATATTATATTATATTGTATCATATTAAATTATATTATTTAATATTATATTATATTAAATAATATTATTTTATTGTATATTATATTGTATTATATTATATTGTATTATTTTATATTATATTATTTTATTTTATATTATATTATATTATATTGTATTATAATATTTTATATTATTTTATATTATATTATTTTATTTTATATTATATTGTATTATATTATTTTATATTATTTTATATTATATTATATTGTATTATATTATTTTATATTATTTTATATTATATTATATTATATTAAATTATATTATTTTATATTATATTATATTATATTGTATTATATTATATTATATTATATTAAATTATTTTATATTATTTTATATTATATTATTTTATATTATATTATATTAAATTATATTATTTTATGTTATATTATATTATATTATATTATATTATACTATTCTGACTCTTCAAAGATGCAATAAAACAATTGTATGTCCAGTCCACATATATTATTAATGCACATACAGTGTCTGTATATATCATCATATCGATTTATTCCATATTGATATTTTCCTTTGTTGGTGTTGACTGTGGTTGTGTTTTTGTTTTTTTTGTGTCTTTAAGTTTTAACAGTGATGTATATGATGAAGCTTTAATTTCCCTGAGGATCAATAAATCTATGGAACACACACACACACACACACACACACACACACACACACACACACACACAGATATTATAGAGCACTAACTAGACTCCTCCTCTTCAGTCTGGGTCAGATTCCTGACACAAATTCCTGGTGTGACTCAGAGACTGGACCCTCAGTGAGGACAGGAACTCTCCCAGTTTACTGCTTTCTACCTAATAAAGCAGCTGCTGCTATAAAGACAGAGAATCTACACAGGTTAACGACAGGTCAAAGGTCATCGGTGTGTTTTTATAGTAAAATGTCGACCGTTCTTCTTCGTTTTTAACCTCTGATCGTTTGAGCCGAATGCAAACACGCAGAAATAATCAGGTTGTTTGAGTTTCACATCACTGAACAGCTGAGCTGCTCCTCTGTGTTTCAAAGCTGTTTCTGCCTCATAAAGACGATGGTTTACTGGATTTTATTGATTAAAACCGATCAGATCAATATCTTCTCCCCTAATTGTTAAGATTTATACAGTTTCCTGTTTTCTTAATAAGCACAAACACTAAGAATTGACTTTTTCTATGTGTTTAAATTACAGGTCCATCAGCATATATACGTTTTATTTGTGTATTTTTATCATTATTATGTTTATTATTATTTTTAATCACCTTTTATTAGCCGTCTCCTTTGTTTTGTACATGTTTTATTTTATTTTTACACGTTTCAGCATTGTACAGCTCATCTATATGTTTTATTCTATTTGAACATGTGAAGCACTTTGATCAATTGCAAGAAATGTGCTTTTTAAATAAAGTTTGATTTGATTTAAACTTTTCTCACTATCAATATTGATATCATGAGTTAATAGTGTTCAATTTCATCCAAAATACTTTATTCATAGAATGTCTCACTTAGTTATATAAAAAATGGACTTTAAAATCAAAAATATATAAGTAAATGCAATTTTAAGGGTTTTAATGAGATAATTTTCCCTTTTTTTTAATGTTTTTATCACGTTTATTATTGATATCATGAGTTATTCTTGTGTCTCACTCCTGAAAAATTATTGTTATATATAAAAAAAAATATTCTGTGAAAGAGGAAATATCTCATGTCTTTTAATATTATATATAATAAATAAATACATATTTCTTGTTTATTACGTTTTAATTTAAAATTACAGATTCATAGATTCTGTGTTTATGTAATAAGGGAGTAAATGTAATTTTACAGGTTTTTAATGAGCTAATTTCCCTTTTTTTGTGTATTTATATTAAATAAATGACTTTTCTTTGATGGAGCAGCAACTTTTAAAGTGAAAAAAGGATTATGAAGGAGTAAAATGTCATTTTAAGGGTTTTTAATGAGCTAATTTCCCTTTTTTTTTACGTGTGTGTAAACTGAGCAGCACTGAGATCCTGTGTTTGTGGATATTGTCGTTTGTTTCCTACATGCAGACGTTTTATTATCCTTCACCCCGCCCTGATTAGTTCTCAGAGGAGGAAATAGACGTGAGTATATCAACATGTAGGTGTCTCACTATTTCATCTTTTAATTCCTGCCTCCAGCCAGTGCCATTACTCCGCCTTCAGTTTTTTTTCTTCTTCTTCTTCTTCTCTTTTTTTTTTTGAGACTACGTGAGCTTCCACACATCAGAGTCTGGCATCAATTATTCATGAGGAGGAGGAGGAGGAGGATGAAGAGAGGAAGAGGGAGGAGGGTTTTTTTTTTTTTTTTATTCAGGTGGACGTGACTTTGCACACGTTGCATATTTAGTCTTCATCCTCATCCCTTCTCCTCTACATCTATCCTCTCCGTCTGTTCTACACTTTTCTGTTTCTTCCATATCCTCTCTCTCCCTTTCCAGCTCTTTTCTTCCTCCCCCTCTCATTTAAAGCCTGGGCGATCCCATTAGTCCTCTGTCTCTAACCTATTAACCTGGCGAGGCCTCGGACACTGATATAACAGGAAGTAAGCTGCTGCCGCCGTCTAATTACGTCAAGAAAACGTCTCCTTCTCCTTTTTAAAATCTCTTTTTCAATGCAGCTGGTGTCTGTTTGAGCCCAGAGGGACTGATGTTAATGATAATGTTAGATGCCAAGCGTCTGCACCTAAATCTGACTGATATTTGTTTAATTTAACAGTAGTTTGAGTTGTTCTTTCCAGTAAAGTTGGATTACAAAGCATTAATAGCAGTGTTTTAACCTGTTTTAACCAGCAGCAGCATTGTGTTTTATTCATAAACAGTATTAAACCTCAGCTCCACTAAATAAAGTGTTTTATCTGTAGTAAAACCCAATGTTACTGTTCCAGCATCAATATATATCATCAATATCCACATCATCAATACAATAAGACAATAGTTTAGTATAATATCAGTAGTAGAGACTATTTAGATATTTAATTTAGATTTGAGCTGTTTGTGTGATTATTTAATTGGCTCCTTTGGGACATTAGTGTGATTTCTATGATTTTATGGACTAATAATTGATCTCTTATTGATTTTCAAGTTCTTTTTTCCAAATTTGGCTCAGTTTAGTCTTGTTTCAAGTTTTTAAATGCATTTTATCTGTAGTTTTTCCCCAATATTCTAACTATATTTGCTCTATAACAGCAACATAAATAGATTCTGACTCTTCTGTAGTCACCTCACATCACAGGTTTGAGTAAAGGTTTCATATTTATTAGCATTTATAGCAGGAAAACTGAACAATAGGCGTCAGGTTTAAGCGTTTTAAAGTGCACGTCTATCCATGTGCCAGTTAAGGTTCCCAACCCAACACTATGAATAGAATAGTGACTCAGAAATACAGTTATGTCATTACTTAATATGTAATTCCTACTTTTCTTTTACAGCCTATTTTTTTTATTTTACATTATTTCCTGTGGGGGTGTGCTGGGCTCCCTGCTGTGCACAAAACATTCCATGGAACCGCAATATCCTGGATTCAAACCCATCCGCTTTTCTCTCGCTAACGATCTCAGCACGTACAGAAATGACCTTTAGTTCAACGAGTGATACCAGATGATATGCTGAGGTTTTTAACTAGATGATATGCTGAGGATCCCATGCAACAGAGAGAGAGAATAATAACTAGTGGGCTAAGTACAGTTCCCTGAGGAACGCCATAACTCTAAAGCTAATATGAAGAGATTAGCTGTTATCTTGTTGTCTCTCCAGCTTCTTAACAATACATTAAGTGTTCAAGCAACTAGGAATTTATGCCAGAGAAAAGAAAGTTTCAATCTGACGAAAAACTGCTGTGCACTCAAAACGAAACCTTTCACTTCTGCTTACTTTGTGTTTCGCTTTAATGAAACTTAAAAGTGAAGCCAGTTATCTCCTGACACAGCGGCAGCATTGAATCTTATTCATTACATTAGAAAACCTCAGCTCCAACACTAAATAAAGTATTTTTATCTGTAGTAAAACACAATGTTACTGGTACAGCATCATTATATTTAATTGGCTCCTTTATAATCTCATTTTTAATCATTTTACAGAATATATTCTTCATGTTCTGGAATTATTTTTTCCAAATAATTGATCTTTAATTAATTAATCTTAATTAATCATTGACCTTTACAGATAATTCAGCTTATTTCAAGTTTTTTTCTCCTGATTTGGGTCAGTTTGGTCTTGTTTTAAATAAATAATTATCTATATTAAGACAATATTATTATTATTACCAAAAAAAAAAGTAAATGTCCCAAAATAGAACCCTGTGGTGCACCTTTTTTAATGGCTGAGTGGTGTTAACCTGTTAAACCTCCTGATACAGGGGCAGAATTCAGTTTTATTCATATATTACAAGAGAAAAAACAATTTATTTTCAATATTCTAACTCTATTTTCTCTATAACAGCAACATAAATAGATTCTGACTCTTCTGTAGTCACCTCACATGTTGTAGATTTATTTTAATTCCAGGTTTAAGTCCAATAACCTTTTTTGTATATTTACAGGTTATAATTCTACTGTTGATTACTACACATTAATATGACTTTTCTGACCTTTGACCTGCAGGTTTGTTTTCTATCATTTGGTATATTGAACCATTAAAAAGTGAAATGTATAACGCACCAATGCAACATGACCCAAAACTGCAAAACCAAGACGCATCTCCACAGTAAGAACATTCCTTCGTGGTGGGACTATGCAGAAGATCACGTAAACAGGCTTTTATTTCAGCAGGCAGTGTAATCAGGGATAACACACAGTCTATTTAATCTGCTCCGGGCCATTCAAGGCTCGCTGAATGACTTATCCTCTCCATTCAGCACGAAATCTCCCCTTCAATGGCCTCCGCACAAAGAGAGAGGGATGAGTTTTCACTCGGCTGCATGAACAGTGGAGGTAATCGGTCCTTTATGAAGCTGAAAAGAAAAAACAGAAGGTCAACTTGAGTATGTTGCATGTACTTTTTCACCGTCACGAAATGAGTCGGCCAAGCTGCTAAATATGGACACGTCTTCCTGCAGGATTTTGCGAAAAAGGCACAATGAGATAAAATCAGTAAAAGAATGGCTTTATTGGGAATTCCCTTCTTTATGTTCCTCTGGTCTATGGTTACAGGTGTGTTTCTTTGACTCAGCCAACGACAACCCTGATAACACCTGTAATCAACTATGACGCTAATAAAACAAGAATAGCTATGACTAAACTCTACAATTGTAAAAATATAACCCTTGGAAGTGTGGTTTAAACATGACCTCAGTTCAAATCAATGCGTTTCTTTAATTTTGGTTAGAAATGATATATTAACATGTTCATTTTTCACTTTTTCATTCACATTTTACCACATATCAATTAGTGAGGTATCAAAACACCTGTTTGATGAACAGAGAACATTTAATAGGAATGACTGATTGATTGTTATGTAGTAAAATGTGGAAAAATAAATAAATAAAATGAACATGAACATGTCAAAAATGAAATTACTCTTTTGTTGAACAACATATATATTAACATATGTTAATAAAACTCTTAAAAATAAAATCTTATATCATATAATCTCTAACCAAAATGAAAGAAATAAATATAATTTATGGCAAAACAGCATTGATTTTAATTGGGGTCATTTTTCAAAATAAAATCACAGGGAATACCTGGACCTGGTTTGTGACATGAATTTCATTTTCATTTTTAATTTTAATTAATTTTAAATTTTAAATTTTTTAAATTAATTTTTATTTTTTTCATTAATTTTAAGAATTTGTATTTTTTTGTATCATTTTTATATAATGTTTTGTATATTTTTTATTACTCTTTTTATATCCTTTTTTATTTTTTTCATAATATATATATGTTAAAAATTAAATTATAATAATTATTATTTTTAAAATTATTAGATTAAAAATATATATTAAACAAAATATATTATATCTCATATCATCTCTAACCAAAATTAAAAGAAGTGTCTTAAATTTATTGCAAAATCGCATTGATTTTAATTGGGGTAATTATATAAAACAATATTGTTTTTGCAATAAAAGTAAGACATTTCTTTCATTTTGATTAGAGATCATATGAGATGAGATGATATAGTTTTATGAGGAATACCTTGAAAATATTAAACCTTTTAATTTTAAAGATTTTGAGGAATATCAACCCCTGGGGTCATTTTTTGACCTCACTTATGGCTCCTTTAGAGGGAAAACGGTCCAGATGTGTGAACCAGTGACCTTGAACTTGAATGTGTGACGTTGTTGAATCCCTTTGACAAAATAACCGCGTGACTATTGATGTGCAACAGTCATAAAATCATAAAAGTGTGTTTACCGACAGTGATGCAATGCAGCCGCCTATCTACAGTTTACAGCCTCTTTACAGAGTTCATATGAATGGCTGAACATGCATGTGTGTGTGTGTGTGTTTACAGTACAAGCTAGATTACTTTGATCCCATGCAAGTGGGACAGGGTCACATGAATAACAAGGAAAAGGCTAATGAGGCTAATAAGGAAACGCTAATCAGGTAGAAGAGGACGCGCTGCTGAGTCATAATAAAACACCAGACTAGTCTGGTCAGCTGACGATGAATCAATAAATAAAACAGCTTGTGTCTGATTGATTGACTGAGTCGCCCAACTTTTCTTTGCAAATTTGCATTAAAAACTTGCAGTTTTTGATGCAACCCGGTCTCCCTCTCCATCGCCGCTGGTGCACCTTTAACCCGAGTGATTGAGAACGGACACAATCCTGCATCAGAGCAGCATTAACGAGCTATTTATGGAGCCGTTAGCTTAGCTCGGCCTGACGCAGCAGCAGCAGCAGCAGCAGCACTCTCTCACAGAGATTAAACATAAACACATGCATTAGCACATCCAGCAGCAACAGCATCTAATGCACTTTAACACACATTAAGACGACTGAGTCACCATTGATTGAAGTTACGGGAATATGAAAGAAAAAAAATGTAGAATGATTCAAAAACATCTGCATATTCACAATAAGGCTATGTTCAGGCTGCAGGGTTTAATGCTCAATTCATATTAAATCATTTCCAATTAAATGCAGTTTTTATGTGATCTCCGGTGTGAACTTTAAATGCAATGATGTCATGGATGTATTATAAGAACTGGATACCAGACCAAAAATGGCTGCCGTTCATTTCAATAGAAGCTTTTTACAGATAAAAAAAAAAGTCCATGACTTAAAAATCTAGAATAAAAAGATTAGTAATTAACAGCGTTATCACTGGTAACAGTTTTATAGGCTTCTCTTTTACTATTTTCTTGATTTATTATTATTATTATATTTTTAATCAAGCTTTAGTTTCTGATTGTTCTTGTTTTTATTTTAAATTTGTGATTTGTTCCCCTTTCAATTAAATTGTGTCCTTTAGCACCAGTGTGTTTCTTTTACAACCAATCAACCATTGAAAAGGGTGTACCACAGGGTTCTATTTTGGAACCTTTTACTTTTTTCTTTTGGTATTAATCATTTTTCAATTATACACCAACAGAAAAAATAAAAGACCACTGCATTTTTTTATGAAATCAGCATCTCTACGTGTTTTCCAGCCATTCTATTCCAGTGTTTCTGTTGAATTCCAACACATGAACACCACATTCTGCCTAAAGAGGAACCAGGAGTAGAATAAAGTCACCCAAGAACAATGGTAAAGACTGTGGAGAGCATGAAAGCTGGGATTAAAAATAAGGCTTATTGATTTCTGAACTAAACTGTAAACTGTTTAACTGAATTTGATCTTGTTTCTTTGCATTGTTTGGAGTCTTTTTGTTTTTTTGACCATTTGTCATTGCAAATAAATGCTGTAAAAAATAGTATTTTATTTGAAATTTGGGGGAAATGTCAGTAATTTATTTTCCGTCATACAATATATGAAAAAATTAATATTTGAAAAAACTCCTACATCCTTTAGTGTGTTTCTTTTAAGCACAATCAATCAACCATTGAAAAAAGGTGTTCCGCAGGGTTCTATTTTAGAACCTTTCACTTTTTTCTTGGTTTTGGGATTTGTTAACATTTGTTAACAGGTTTTCACTTGTTCAAAACTGTTTTTTTTTGTCATGACTCTATCACTGTCCTGTCTAGTTTCTGTTTTATTTTGAAATTGTTTTTAAAACTCAATGCTGCCCCGATAACAGGGAGTTTTAGATTTTAGCAGACTAAAATAAGCGTACTGTACCATAGTGGAAATGAGACTTAAGTTAAAAGGGTTCAGTGTTTCAGCGATATGGAGACGACCTGCCAGAAGTCACATACACAAGTGTGTATCGAAGTGTGTGTGTCAGCATCCAGCGGTGAACCTGACAGCAGTCACATACACACTGGGCCCACAGGATGACCACCGGGAGCCAAGACATACTCATTCTGCCCATGAATCACACTGAGGAAATACCACAGACGACTGGCAAATCCAGAGTGTGTGTCTGTGTGTGAATGAGTGTGTAAATGGGAGCGAGAGACAGAAAGAAGGATAGAAAATGACACAGCATCTACAATTGTAAATGTAATTTTGCTTATCTGAGCACCAATGCTAGTTTTTCTGCTAGTTTTCCTCAGCTCAGCAGCCTTTGAGCCTTTGGAAAAGAAACTTTATTGAAGCAGGAAGCAATAAAAGTATCACGTCATAGGTATTCGTGGACCGTTGGGGACAGTTTGCAAAATATTTTTTCCACAAACACACAAGCTAATTTGCACAAATCATAAAAAATTAATTGCAAACCTCGTCTTTTCAGTGCTTAAAACTCCTGACCCAGAAAACTCAACCTAGAACCAGAACCCTCCATCATTCCTTTGTGTGGTTGTGGCTCCGCGCAGCACTGACATCTGGTAGAAATAAATGCTCATTTAAATGTATTCAAACCAGGCGCGTGACACCAACAGTCACCACTGCTGTGTTATTTGTCATATGAGAACTGGATATCTGGATAGACTCAACATTTTCTCTTTTTAGCCCCTGTGATGTTGTATTTGTTTAAAATAAAAGCACAATATATTAAAAAAAAAAAAAAAAAAAGCCAAGTGTAGTATTTGTTCTTCACTGTGCATAAAAGGTAATATTTGTCAAAGTAACATTAGCAGATAAAAAAGGCAAATCTAATCAGAAACGAGAACAAATTTAGATATGTGTTTATTTGTTAATGCTGCTTTAAACTTTAAATTACATCTGAAAGATTTTTGGACAATAGGAACCTATAATTGACAAATCAATCAAAACAAGACCAAAGAAAATGCCAAAAAAGTCATACTATAGCATGTCGTTTTAAAAAAGTCATACTATAGCATGTCATCCTAAAAAAGTCATACTATAGCATGTCATCCTAAAAAAGTCATACTATAGCATGTCATCCAAAAAAAGTCATACTATAGCATGTCATCCTAAAAAAGTCATACTATAGCATGTCGCTCAAAAAAAGTCATACTATAGCATGTCGCTTAAAAAAAGTCATACTATAGCATGTCGTCCAAAAAAGTCATACTATAGCATGTCGCTTAAAAAAAGTCATACTATAGCATGTCATCCTAAAAAAGTCATACTATAGCATGTCATCCTAAAAAAGTCATACTATAGTATGTCGCTCAAAAAAAGTCATACTATAGCATGTCATCCTAATAAAGTCATACTATAGCATGTCATCCTAAAAAAGTCATACTATAGCATGTCATCCTAAAAAAGTCATACTATAGCATGTCGCTCAAAAAAAGTCATACTATAGCATGTCATCCAAAAAAAGTCATACTATAATATGTCGCTTAAAAAAAGTCATACTATAGTATGTCACTTAAAAAAAGTCATACTATAGCATGTCATCCTAAAAAAGTCATACTATAGCATGTCATCCTAAAAAAGTCATACTATAGCATGTCATCCTAAAAAAGTCATACTATAGTATGTCGCTTAAAAAAAGTCATACTATAGCATGTCGCTTAAAAAAAGTCATACTATAGCATGTCATCCTAAAAAAGTCATACTATAGCATGTCATCCTAAAAAAGTCATACTATAGTATGTCGCTTAAAAAAAGTCATACTATAGCATGTCGCTTAAAAAAAGTCATACTATAGCATGTCATCCTAAAAAAGTCATACTATAGCATGTCATCCTAAAAAAGTCATACTATAGCATGTCGCTTAAAAAAAGTCATACTATAGCATGTCATCCAAAAAAAGTCATACTATAGTATGTCGCTTAAAAAAAGTCATACTATAGCATGTCATCCAAAAAAAGTCATACTATAGCATGTCGCTTAAAAAAAGTCATACTATAGCATGTCATCCAAAAAAAGTCATACTATAGTATGTCGCTTAAAAAAAGTCATACTATAGCATGTCATCCTAAAAAAGTCATACTATAGCATGTCGCTTAAAAAAAGTCATACTATAGCATGTCATCCAAAAAAAGTCATACTATAGCATGTCGCTTAAAAAAAGTCATACTATAGCATGTCATCCAAAAAAAGTCATACTATAGTATGTCGCTTAAAAAAAGTCATACTATAGCATGTCATCCTAAAAAAGTCATACTATAGCATGTCATCCTAAAAAAGTCATACTATAGTATGTCGCTTAAAAAAAAGTCATACTATAGTATGTCGTCCAAAAAAAGTCATACTATAGTATGTCGCTTAAAAAAAAGTCATACTATAGTATGTCGCTTAAAAAAGTCATACTATAGCATGTCATCCTAAAAAAGTCATACTATAGCATGTCATCCTAAAAAAGTCATACTATAGCATGTCATCCTAAAAAAGTCATACTATAGCATGTCATCCAAAAAAGTCATACTATAGCATGTCATCCAAAAAAGTCATACTATAGCATGTCATCCAAAAAAGTCATACTATAGTATGTCGCCTAAAAAAAGTCATACTATAGCATGTCATCCTAAAAAAGTCATACTATAGCATGTCATCCAAAAAAAGTCATACTATAGTATGTCGCCTAAAAAAAGTCATACTATAGCATGTCACCCTAAAAAAGTCATACTATAGTATGTCATCCTAAAAAAGTCATACTATAGTATGTCGTCCAAAAAAAGTCATACTATAGCATGTCGCTTAAAAAAGTCATACTATAGCATGTCATCCTAAAAAAGTCATACTATAGCATGTCATCCTAAAAAAGTCATACTATAGTATGTCATCCTAAAAAAGTCATACTATAGCATGTCATCCTAAAAAAGTCATACTATAGCATGTCACTCAAAAAAAGTCATACTATAGCATGTCATCCTAAAAAAGTCATACTATAGCATGTCACTCAAAAAAAGTCATACTATAGCATGTCACGCAAAAAAAGTCATACTATAGTATGTCACTCAAAAAAAGTCATACTATAGCATGTCATCCTAAAAAAGTCATACTATAGTATGTCATCCTAAAAAAGTCATACTATAGCATGTCATACTAAAAAAGTCATACTATAGCATGTCACTCAAAAAAAGTCATACTATAGCATGTCACTCAAAAAAAGTCATACTATAGCATGTCGTCCTAAAAAAGTCATACTATAGCATGTCATCCTAAAAAAGTCATACTATAGTATGTCATCCTAAAAAAGTCATACTATAGTATGTCGTCCAAAAAAAGTCATACTATAGCATGTCATCCTAAAAAAGTCATACTATAGCATGTCATCCAAAAAAAGTCATACTATAGTATGTCGCTTAAAAAAAGTCATACTATAGCATGTCGCTTAAAAAAAGTCATACTATAGCATGTCATCCAAAAAAAGTCATACTATAGCATGTCGCTTAAAAAAAGTCATACTATAGCATGTCATCCAAAAAAAGTCATACTATAGTATGTCGCTTAAAAAAAGTCATACTATAGCATGTCATCCTAAAAAAGTCATACTATAGCATGTCGCTTAAAAAAAGTCATACTATAGCATGTCATCCAAAAAAAGTCATACTATAGCATGTCATCCAAAAAAAGTCATACTATAGCATGTCGCTTAAAAAAAGTCATACTATAGCATGTCATCCAAAAAAAGTCATACTATAGTATGTCGCTTAAAAAAAGTCATACTATAGCATGTCATCCAAAAAAAGTCATACTATAGTATGTCGCTTAAAAAAAGTCATACTATAGCATGTCATCCTAAAAAAGTCATACTATAGCATGTCATCCAAAAAAAGTCATACTATAGTATGTCGCTTAAAAAAAGTCATACTATAGCATGTCATCCTAAAAAAGTCATACTATAGCATGTCATCCTAAAAAAGTCATACTATAGCATGTCATCCTAAAAAAGTCATACTATAGCATGTCATCCAAAAAAAGTCATACTATAGTATGTCGCCTAAAAAAAGTCATACTATAGCATGTCATCCTAAAAAAGTCATACTATAGCATGTCATCCAAAAAAAGTCATACTATAGTATGTCGCCTAAAAAAAGTCATACTATAGCATGTCACCCTAAAAAAGTCATACTATAGTATGTCATCCTAAAAAAGTCATACTATAGTATGTCGTCCAAAAAAAGTCATACTATAGCATGTCGCTTAAAAAAGTCATACTATAGCATGTCATCCTAAAAAAGTCATACTATAGCATGTCATCCTAAAAAAGTCATACTATAGCATGTCACTCAAAAAAAGTCATACTATAGCATGTCATCCTAAAAAAGTCATACTATAGCATGTCACTCAAAAAAAGTCATACTATAGCATGTCATGCAAAAAAAGTCATACTATACTATGTCACTCAAAAAAAGTCATACTATAGCATGTCATCCTAAAAAAGTCATACTATAGTATGTCATCCTAAAAAAGTCATACTATAGCATGTCATACTAAAAAAGTCATACTATAGCATGTCACTCAAAAAAAGTCATACTATAGCATGTCACTCAAAAAAAGTCATACTATAGCATGTCGTCCTAAAAAAGTCATACTATAGCATGTCATCCTAAAAAAGTCATACTATAGTATGTCATCCTAAAAAAGTCATACTATAGTATGTCGTCCAAAAAAAGTCATACTATAGCATGTCATCCTAAAAAAGTCATACTATAGCATGTCATCCAAAAAAAGTCATACTATAGTATGTCGCTTAAAAAAAGTCATACTATAGCATGTCATCCAAAAAAAGTCATACTATAGCATGTCGCTTAAAAAAAGTCATACTATAGCATGTCATCCAAAAAAAGTCATACTATAGTATGTCGCTTAAAAAAAGTCATACTATAGCATGTCATCCTAAAAAAGTCATACTATAGCATGTCGCTTAAAAAAAGTCATACTATAGCATGTCATCCAAAAAAAGTCATACTATAGCATGTCGCTTAAAAAAAGTCATACTATAGCATGTCATCCAAAAAAAGTCATACTATAGTATGTCGCTTAAAAAAAGTCATACTATAGCATGTCATCCAAAAAAAGTCATACTATAGTATGTCGCTTAAAAAAAGTCATACTATAGCATGTCATCCTAAAAAAGTCATACTATAGCATGTCATCCAAAAAAAGTCATACTATAGTATGTCGCTTAAAAAAAGTCATACTATAGCATGTCATCCTAAAAAAGTCATACTATAGCATGTCATCCTAAAAAAGTCATACTATAGCATGTCATCCTAAAAAAGTCATACTATAGCATGTCATCCAAAAAAGTCATACTATAGTATGTCGCCTAAAAAAAGTCATACTATAGCATGTCATCCTAAAAAAGTCATACTATAGCATGTCATCCAAAAAAAGTCATACTATAGTATGTCGCCTAAAAAAAGTCATACTATAGCATGTCACCCTAAAAAAGTCATACTATAGTATGTCATCCTAAAAAAGTCATACTATAGTATGTCGTCCAAAAAAAGTCATACTATAGCATGTCGCTTAAAAAAGTCATACTATAGCATGTCATCCTAAAAAAGTCATACTATAGTATGTCATCCTAAAAAAGTCATACTATAGCATGTCATCCTAAAAAAGTCATACTATAGCATGTCACTCAAAAAAAGTCATACTATAGCATGTCATCCTAAAAAAGTCATACTATAGCATGTCACTCAAAAAAAGTCATACTATAGCATGTCACGCAAAAAAAGTCATACTATAGTATGTCACTCAAAAAAAGTCATACTATAGCATGTCATCCTAAAAAAGTCATACTATAGTATGTCATCCTAAAAAAGTCATACTATAGCATGTCATACTAAAAAAGTCATACTATAGCATGTCACTCAAAAAAAGTCATACTATAGCATGTCACTCAAAAAAAGTCATACTATAGCATGTCGTCCTAAAAAAGTCATACTATAGCATGTCATCCTAAAAAAGTCATACTATAGTATGTCATCCTAAAAAAGTCATACTATAGTATGTCGTCCAAAAAAAGTCATACTATAGCATGTCATCCTAAAAAAGTCATACTATAGCATGTCATCCAAAAAAAGTCATACTATAGTATGTCGCTTAAAAAAAGTCATACTATAGCATGTCGCTTAAAAAAAGTCATACTATAGCATGTCATCCAAAAAAAGTCATACTATAGCATGTCGCTTAAAAAAAGTCATACTATAGCATGTCATCCAAAAAAAGTCATACTATAGTATGTCGCTTAAAAAAAGTCATACTATAGCATGTCATCCTAAAAAAGTCATACTATAGCATGTCGCTTAAAAAAAGTCATACTATAGCATGTCATCCAAAAAAAGTCATACTATAGCATGTCATCCAAAAAAAGTCATACTATAGCATGTCGCTTAAAAAAAGTCATACTATAGCATGTCATCCAAAAAAAGTCATACTATAGTATGTCGCTTAAAAAAAGTCATACTATAGCATGTCATCCAAAAAAAGTCATACTATAGTATGTCGCTTAAAAAAAGTCATACTATAGCATGTCATCCTAAAAAAGTCATACTATAGCATGTCATCCAAAAAAAGTCATACTATAGTATGTCGCTTAAAAAAAGTCATACTATAGCATGTCATCCTAAAAAAGTCATACTATAGCATGTCATCCTAAAAAAGTCATACTATAGCATGTCATCCTAAAAAAGTCATACTATAGCATGTCATCCAAAAAAAGTCATACTATAGTATGTCGCTTAAAAAAAGTCATACTATAGCATGTCATCCTAAAAAAGTCATACTATAGCATGTCATCCAAAAAAAGTCATACTATAGTATGTCGCCTAAAAAAAGTCATACTATAGCATGTCACCCTAAAAAAGTCATACTATAGTATGTCATCCTAAAAAAGTCATACTATAGTATGTCGTCCAAAAAAAGTCATACTATAGCATGTCGCTTAAAAAAGTCATACTATAGCATGTCATCCTAAAAAAGTCATACTATAGCATGTCATCCTAAAAAAGTCATACTATAGCATGTCATCCTAAAAAAGTCATACTATAGCATGTCACTCAAAAAAAGTCATACTATAGCATGTCATCCTAAAAAAGTCATACTATAGCATGTCACTCAAAAAAAGTCATACTATAGCATGTCACGCAAAAAAAGTCATACTATACTATGTCACTCAAAAAAAGTCATACTATAGCATGTCATCCTAAAAAAGTCATACTATAGTATGTCATCCTAAAAAAGTCATACTATAGCATGTCACTCAAAAAAAGTCATACTATAGCATGTCACTCAAAAAAAGTCATACTATAGCATGTCGTCCTAAAAAAGTCATACTATAGCATGTCATCCTAAAAAAGTCATACTATAGTATGTCATCCTAAAAAAGTCATACTATAGTATGTCGTCCAAAAAAAGTCATACTATAGCATGTCATCCTAAAAAAGTCATACTATAGCATGTCATCCAAAAAAAGTCATACTATAGTATGTCGCTTAAAAAAAGTCATACTATAGCATGTCGCTTAAAAAAAGTCATACTATAGCATGTCATCCAAAAAAAGTCATACTATAGCATGTCGCTTAAAAAAAGTCATACTATAGCATGTCATCCAAAAAAAGTCATACTATAGTATGTCGCTTAAAAAAAGTCATACTATAGCATGTCATCCTAAAAAAGTCATACTATAGCATGTCGCTTAAAAAAAGTCATACTATAGCATGTCATCCAAAAAAAGTCATACTATAGCATGTCGCTTTAAAAAAGTCATACTATAGCATGTCATCCTAAAAAAGTCATACTATAGCATGTCATCCTAAAAAAGTCATACTATAGTATGTCATCCAAAAAAAGTCATACTATAGTATGTCGCTTAAAAAAAGTCATACTATAGCATGTCATCCAAAAAAAGTCATACTATAGTATGTCGCTTAAAAAAAGTCATACTATAGCATGTCATCCTAAAAAAGTCATACTATAGCATGTCATCCAAAAAAAGTCATACTATAGTATGTCGCTTAAAAAAAGTCATACTATAGCATGTCATCCTAAAAAAGTCATACTATAGCATGTCATCCAAAAAAAGTCATACTATAGTATGTCGCTTAAAAAAAGTCATACTATAGCATGTCATCCTAAAAAAGTCATACTATAGTATGTCGCTTAAAAAAAAGTCATACTATAGTATGTCGCTTAAAAAAGTCATACTATAGCATGTCATCCTAAAAAAGTCATACTATAGCATGTCATCCTAAAAAAGTCATACTATAGCATGTCATCCTAAAAAAGTCATACTATAGCATGTCATCCTAAAAAAGTCATACTATAGCATGTCATCCAAAAAAAGTCATACTATAGCATGTCACCCTAAAAAAGTCATACTATAGTATGTCATCCTAAAAAAGTCATACTATAGCATGTCGCTTAAAAAAGTCATACTATAGCATGTCATCCTAAAAAAGTCATACTATAGCATGTCATCCTAAAAAAGTCATACTATAGCATGTCATCCTAAAAAAGTCATACTATAGCATGTCATCCTAAAAAAGTCATACTATAGCATGTCATCCAAAAAAAGTCATACTATAGCATGTCACCCTAAAAAAGTCATACTATAGTATGTCATCCTAAAAAAGTCATACTATAGCATGTCGCTTAAAAAAGTCATACTATAGCATGTCATCCTAAAAAAGTCATACTATAGCATGTCGTCCAAAAAAAGTCATACTATAGTATGTCGCTTAAAAAAAGTCATACTATAGCATGTCATCCAAAAAAAGTCATACTATAGTATGTCGCTTAAAAAAAGTCATACTATAGCATGTCATCCTAAAAAAGTCATACTATAGCATGTCATCCAAAAAAAGTCATACTATAGTATGTCGCTTAAAAAAAGTCATACTATAGCATGTCATCCTAAAAAAGTCATACTATAGCATGTCACTCAAAAAAAGTCATACTATAGCATGTCATCCTAAAAAAGTCATACTATAGCATGTCACTCAAAAAAAGTCATACTATAGCATGTCACGCAAAAAAAGTCATACTATAGTATGTCACTCAAAAAAAGTCATACTATAGCATGTCATCCTAAAAAAGTCATACTATAGTATGTCATCCTAAAAAAGTCATACTATAGCATGTCATCCTAAAAAAGTCATACTATAGTATGTCGTCCTAAAAAAGTCATACTATAGCATGTCATCCTAAAAAAGTCATACTATAGTATGTCGCTCAAAAAAAGTCATACTATAGCATGTCGCTCAAAAAAAGTCATACTATAGCATGTCATCCTAAAAAAGTCATACTATAGCATGTCATCCTAAAAAAGTCATACTATAGCATGTCGCTCATAAAAAGTCATACTATAGCATGTCATCCTAAAAAAGTCATACTATAGCATGTCGTCCAAAAAAAGTCATACTATAGCATGTCGCTCAAAAAAAGGTCATACTATAGCATGTCATCCTAAAAAAGTCATACTATAGCATGTCATCCTTAAAAAGTCATACTATAGCATGTCATCCTAAAAAAGTCATACTATAGCATGTCATCCTAAAAAAGTCATACTATAGCATGTCGTCCAAAAAAAGTCATACTATAGTATGTCGCTTAAAAAAAGTCATACTATAGTATGTCGCTTAAAAAAAGTCATACTATAGCATGTCATCCAAAAAAAGTCATACTATAGTATGTCGCTTAAAAAAAGTCATACTATAGCATGTCATCCAAAAAAAGTCATACTATAGCATGTCATCCTAAAAAAGTCATTCTATAGCATGTCATCCTTAAAAAGTCATACTATAGCATGTCACTCAAAAAAAGTCATACTATAGCATGTCACTCAAAAAAAGTCATACTATAGCATGCCGCTCAAAAAAAGGTCATACTATAGCATGTCATCCTTAAAAAGTCATACTATAGCATGTCATCCTAAAAAAGTCATACTATAGTATGTCATCCTAAAAAAGTCATACTATAGCATGTCATCCTAAAAAAGTCATTCTATAGCATGTCATCCTTAAAAAGTCATACTATAGCATGTCATCCTAAAAAAGTCATACTATAGCATGTCATCCTAAAAAAGTCATACTATAGCATGTCATCCTAAAAAAGTCATTCTATAGCATGTCGTCCAAAAAAAGTCATACTATAGTATGTCGCTTAAAAAAAGTCATACTATAGCATGTCGCTCAAAAAAAGGTCATACTATAGCATGTCATCCTAAAAAAGTCATACTATAGCATGTCATCCTTAAAAAGTCATACTATAGCATGTCATCCTAAAAAAGTCATACTATAGCATGTCATCCTAAAAAAGTCATACTATAGCATGTCGTCCAAAAAAAGTCATACTATAGTATGTCGCTTAAAAAAAGTCATACTATAGTATGTCGCTTAAAAAAAGTCATACTATAGCATGTCATCCAAAAAAAGTCATACTATAGTATGTCGCTTAAAAAAAGTCATACTATAGCATGTCATCCAAAAAAAGTCATACTATAGCATGTCATCCTAAAAAAGTCATTCTATAGCATGTCATCCTTAAAAAGTCATACTATAGCATGTCACTCAAAAAAAGTCATACTATAGCATGTCACTCAAAAAAAGTCATACTATAGCATGCCGCTCAAAAAAAGGTCATACTATAGCATGTCATCCTTAAAAAGTCATACTATAGCATGTCATCCTAAAAAAGTCATACTATAGTATGTCATCCTAAAAAAGTCATACTATAGCATGTCATCCTAAAAAAGTCATTCTATAGCATGTCATCCTTAAAAAGTCATACTATAGCATGTCATCCTAAAAAAGTCATACTATAGCATGTCATCCTAAAAAAGTCATACTATAGCATGTCATCCTAAAAAAGTCATTCTATAGCATGTCATCCTTAAAAAGTCATACTATAGCATGTCACTCAAAAAAAGTCATACTATAGCATGTCACTCAAAAAAAGTCATACTATAGCATGTCGCTCAAAAAAAGGTCATACTATAGCATGTCGTCCTTAAAAAGTCATACTATAGTATGTCATTGATTGTGATAAAAAGAAACACACTGACGCTAAAGGAAGTTGGAGAAAACCTTAAAATTCTAAACCCTATGATACAGGAACAGCAATGAGTTGTATTCATTTATTGAAAGTGAAAACATTATTTTGACCAAGCCTTATATATAAGTCACATAAAACAATGATGAACTAATGAGAGATTCTCCAGTTATCAGGTGCAGAGAGAAGTTGAAGGTCAGACTTCAGACCCAGTCACACTTCACCTGATAAGCAACGTGCAGCTCTATATGACTCATGGATCCAATGAATGGGAGTCAGCAGCGTCAGAAGAAGCATGTTTACTCTTCGTTTTGCCGCCATAAAAGGTCACGGAGCACATTGACGGGAATATTAAACGCTGGCTTTGGTGCAACAGAAACAGCACAGAAAACACTGCATCATTGTAGTGAATTTATTGGTCCAGCAGATGCAAAAATCAACTACACAACATACTGTCCACTCATGCACAGTCATCCAAAAAAAAAAAACTACATGAAATAAATAAAGAATATAATAAAACAGTTTTTACAAAAAACAAATTTCAAGTATCTCAAAGCAGACATGTTAAACGTTTTACTGAGAGAGTTGCAGCTTCTTCCCATTCATTCCTGACACATTAGTACAAAAATTTCCAAGTCGTCGCCGATCCATTTCCAGTTATACTGTATTTACACTAACATTTACAAAGATATTATTAACAGCACGCTCTGTTGTTGTAAGAAAAATATAGTCGCTTACATTTGTGCGCAGCAACGACAGCAAAAAAATTAAATAAAATAAACTCTCCCATCAAATGTAGAGAGCTCGGTTTAAATGATTTGCATGTTCTGTAGCACTGAAACTAAACAAAAAAATAAATATTACATGAAATATTGAAATTACAAGAAGTTATTAGGTGAAATGTGCCTCTCCTCGTCCAAAAATGCAGCAAGAGAAGCAGCGTCGGGCTTGCGAAACAAGCACTACAGGCACTCTACGGCAAAAACAGTTGTGAAAATTAAAAAGTTTAAAGTGACACATAAATCCCTCCATGAAAAAATGTAAAAACATATCCCCACTGTGCAAAATAATCTCTCAATTCATAGCGTGTCGGCATAAAATAAAAAGAGTCTGAATTACATTACGACGCACAAAGGTGAAAAAGGGGAAGCCAGTGCTTCCATTAGGTGCCCATGTACCATGTCATCCGATTTAAAAGGGAAAAAAAGAGATAAAATTCATCCAAAATTAGATTATTAACCAGGAGAAACTGGTCCCAGTCGTGAAATAGAAGATTCAGATTGGAACAAATTCCTCGAAAAATACAGATTCATCCAATTGACATGAAACGTGGAACATGAATATGTCACAAAATATCTGACGGGGACGATTATTAACCACTGAAGTCTTAAAGATACAGTAACTTGTGTCCCCAGCAGACGAAATTATACAGAAGTTGAATCTATTGTTGTTTTCAGTCAGTGATTCTGGCCTCTCGGAGCCGATTGGTGCAAATTTCATTGGCAGGACTGCAGGACGTCATGGCGACCAGACGAGTTCCTCCTCAGGTTCTGCAAAAACACAAAAAGGGAACAAGCGCCGATAATGTTAATGTTTGGTGCAGGAAGTCAGCAACAGTTGACTCTTGCTTAAACGACTCTAATCCTTAAACCGCAAAGTTACGTCACCTGTGTTTTCTAAAGACTCACACTGGCTATTTTTAGAAAGTGTGAGCATGTTGCTGCAGCTGAATGTGTGTGTCTGCACACACACACACACACACACACAGGTGATTATGAATGAGATTCTCACACATCCAGCTGTATTTTCCACTGACATGTCACGACTTTGCACGTTTATTTATCACGCACACCTGGGCGCTAATTGATGTCCTATTGTTAGATCCAGCTTTCTGTAGCCTGGGATCATGGGGAGTTGCTGCTAACATTAGCTCAGATGTCTCCTCTGGTCCAAAGCAATGAGACTTTCAAATAAAACAGGTAAAAACACTTTCTCTGACACTGTTCGGCATGCTACACAAGCTAATGCTAACATCAGTTCCTGATGTCTGATGACTAAAATCTTTTATCCAGTCTTAAATTTCTGTTTTGGGATAGTAAAAATATATAATAAAAAATCCTTAACACAGGCTTAGTCATTTTTAATCTAGAAAAGTACATATTGAGCCTTTAACAATAGTCGTTTCTGATGTACAAATGGCTTCTATAGTGGCTCCAATAAGCAGCCATGTTGATGCCCCAGCGGACAGATAAATGACGATATTACTGTTTTTAATACGTGAAATTTGTGAACATTTCTTTAGCTGAAACGTCAGCTTGTTAACAAGCAAAAAAGCTAACAAACCAACAGTGTTTGGCATGCTACCCTGCTAATGCTAACGTTGACTCTACTAGTTTCTCTGATCCCAACGGGCAGATGAATGATGATATTACAATTTTTAATATAGTTTGGGAATCAATTTGTTAGCTGGATTGTAAGCTTGTTAGCAAGCAAACAAGCTAACACACCAACAGTAGCACAAAACTAGCTAGTGGAAGCTAGCGTTGAATGCTACACTGGCGTTAGCTCCACATTTATCTGGAGGACAAACTCAACTCTCAAGCATTAATTGTGCCAGCAGCTTTGGTTGGATATTAAATATTTAGACGATATTTGGGGAAACTACGAAGCAGCAAAGCCTCTACAGCGACTTTTACCTGGAAGACTAAGAGAGAAACCACTTTTGTATAGTGGAGGCTGGTTCGTCTTTAAGTGGGACATGACAAGGCCCCAAATAAACCAAACACAAGAGACAAGAAGAGGAGAGTCAGCATGAATCAGCGTCTTAGTCATACGGCACGTTGTAGTTACAGCAGCAGACAGGAATCACAGGAATGTAAATATAATAAAACGCTTGTTTATTTTCCCTCGCTACCAGGAAATAGTGCCACTACACAGCAGGAGGCGTCATTTCCTGTTAGTGAAGCCTGAGACAATAAAACAATGTCCATATAGAGACATGCTCTGCTACATTTATCATGATTAACACTGATAAATGTGATGTATACAGATAATATAAGGTTTATCAATGTATTTATTGTGTACATTTGCTAAAATTTTAACTTTATACTCTAAAAAATAGGTCTTATCAGATGAAAATGGCTTGTTTTTTGTATAATTAGTCCACTATTAAGTAGAAGTAACTAGAAATAGTTGAAATCCTTAAGTAAGAAGTCAGAAGACAACATGATAATAAAAAGTCTAGAATAGATGACTGCCACAATTTAAAAATAAGTATTTAATTTCGTAGTATTTATTTCCTATTATTTGCATATTATTTTTCCTATTTATTTAATTTAAAATTTTATTTTATATTTTTTATTTTGTGGTGAAAATGAATGGGAGGAACAAATACATAAAATAAAAATAATTAAAATTATTAAATAAAAATATTCAAATTAATATACATAATTATATAATATTATATATTTTATAAATAATTCATAAATACAAAAATGCACTAATTGTATTAATTAATTTAATGGAAAATAAAAAAGTCATTATTTATTTATTTTTTTATTATTTATTTTTTATTATGGCAGTTTCCTCCACTTTCTGTCATAAAACATCTAAAAGCAAAAATCTTATCAAATCCAAGCTCTAGTTTTCATGAATTTAGGGTCTTTGACGTTAAAAAAAGTTTGATATTTCTACTCAATTTTGGAAAAGTTGCACCAAATAAAAGATATTTCCACTGGTTAAAGGCTTCATCTTTTGCATATGAGTGATGCAACAGAAACACGATGCAAATAAAGAGAAACAGGAAGCGGGTGAGATTAAAAAGCGACAGATATGAACAGAGTGAATACTTACAGGCAAACTTTGCCCAGCCAGTGCTGTGAGGTGCAGAGCAGGAGAAGGTGGCAGAGGAAAAGAAGAAGATGGGAAATAAGTGAGTGAACAATCAAGTACGTGCAGAATAAAGAAGTCGTCAAAAAGGGAACAGATGGAGGGATTTCTTTGGGGTTTTTTGTGGTTATAAATGTTGCTCAAGAAGAAAATCCTCCCTTGAAACAATAGCGTTTACTCAAAAATATCAGATTTTACCCTTTTTTACCCTTTTCTTTGCAGGAAATAGCATTTTAATGGTTAAATATAGCTGCTGCTTGCACAAATCTGCCCATAAACAAAAATCTATTCATCCCAGGTATAAAATAATATAGGGGGGGTTATTCTAGAGAGCTGGATGAATAAATAGATATAATAATAATGATAGAATAGGTGTGTTTTGATGTTTTAGATGAACCCACCTGTCCAGCCAGGGCCAGTGGGAGGTGTGAGGGGCTGCAAAGCGCCAGCGAAGCAACAGAATGAGGAAGTTCTTGGATCGGAGCCTCGTCCAGGTCGTCGATGCGAGGTTTCTTGATGTTGGACTCGGGGCTGGTCAGAGGAGTCACGCTGTTCCTCCGGATCAAGGTGCCGGGACCCCGCTTCACCTCCTGCAGGGTAGCAAAGGTTAAAGGTCGGAAAATCACGGGGGGTGGAGATTAAGGAACTAAGCTCCAGGCCTGTTTTTCAGGTTTTCTGCTTGAAGTGACGTTGTACATAAATGTGGTATCAAAAGAGAGCTATAACATGTGGGTGGCTACAGATATGTCAGAATAAATTCATGTGTTGTTGCAAATAAAGCTAGAATATTGAAAAAAAATCTAAAATCCAATCTCCAGCAAAGAAAACTCCTGTTTATCAGTGAAAAACTTACTTAAAACACTTGATTTAGTGTCGTAGCTGAGATTTTTCTAATGCAATTTATGTGTTTGATGCAGGCTGTTCAATGCACAAATCCTTGGATTTTATCAGGTTAAAGGAATAAAACACCAGTTATATATAATTCCTTTACTATTAGGGAAGGATGTGATTTTCTTCATTATGATAAAAAAGTCTTAACTATGAGATAAAAAGTCTTAAAACAAGATTAAATTGCTCAAACTCACCATGATCTGCCGGTGGAATGAGATAATTCTACTCAATATAGGACTAATTGTGCCAAAAACAAGATATTTTCACTGAAGACGTCTTTTTTTGTCCTTCCTGTTAACAAAGGATGCGGCTTCCTGCGTATATTTTCTGCTGAATTACCTCAGGTCTGTCTCTGTGGGTGTTCACAGCCTCCACATTCAGAGAAATGGACTCCACTTTGCAGCCATACGCCACCGGGGTGAGTTTCAGCACCGTGTGGAGGGGACACTTCAGGTACGCCATCTCATCTGCAAACAGGAAACCACGTTAGACGTTCCTAGGGCTGACTCCAAAAAAAAAATCTATTGTTGCCATGGCAACCGATAACAAAGTTGCTGTGCATGTGGCATAGACGAAGAAATCAAGTGTCTGGAACAATATTAACTGAACTTGAATTGAGGTCTGAGTTATGCTAGGAAACCAGTATTGTTTGTGGTTGTCATAGCAACGCATGTTCATAGGTGTATATATGGGGTAACACTGGGTAAATGGGGCCACCTTTTGGTAAATCGCTTGGGACAGTAACACAATACCAAATATGCCTGTTCCATGTATATTTATGGTTAATAACGACCGATTCTGATGATTTTGTGTTGATAAAATATAATTATTTAGGCCTGATAAATGTAGAAATATCCACTGGACCACTTTTCTGCTTGTTTTATCAACAGTTTGAAATCCTTTTTAGCCATTTTAATCTAATTTCCAGAGGGGCTGGGACCCCCAAACCTGATATTACCCTTCTTAACTCGACATGTGTAAACCAGAGGGCATTGTGGGTATTGTAGTACTCTACCTGCGCTCTTATCCAGGAAGTAGGCCAGCAGGCAGCGCATGACGGCTTGGTGACAGATGACCAGGACGTTCTCCTGCCTCTCGAGCTCCATGATAACCGACTCCACTCGCTGGACCAGGTCCTGGTACGACTGCAGACATTTGATTAGTTAGCATCTTTCAAACCACAGCAGGAAACTGTTTTTGGGATCATGAGTGAGTAGCAGCATACCTCTCCAGCGGGATAACGGTAGTAATATTTATCTTCATCTCTCAGTGCAAACTCCTCCGGGAATTTCTCCTTCACCTCGTCGTACGTCATCTCCTCACAGACGCCCTGAAAACAACAAATGAGTGTTTAAACACTTAAATCCAGGCCGAGTTTTCAGTTTTCCTGCTATAAACGATATTAAATATGGAATATCTCTTCTACCGTAAAGGTTATTGGTCTTAAACCTGGTATCAGAAGAAATCTACAACATGTGAGGTGACTACAGAATATTGAAAAAAACTAAAAATGTGTTTTACTACAGATAAAATACTTTATTTAAAACTTAAAACAAGACCAAAACTGACCCAATATGGGGAAAAATGAAATAACCTTAATTATCTGCAATGTAAAGTTCAATGATTAATAAGATACGAGTTCAAAGGTCAATTATTTGTCCATAAATGAAGAATATATTCTGTAAGATGTTTATTATAAAGGAGCCAATTAAATAATCACAAACAGCTCAAATCTAAATTTAATTATATTAATGATGTGTATATTGATCATACTTCCTACTTCCTTTAGCATCAGTGTGTTTCTTTTCAGCACAATCAATCAACTATTGAAAAAGGTGTACCACAGGGTTCTATTTTGGAACCTTTACTTATTTCTTTTGGTATTAATGACTTGTCAATTATAGGTTCCTATTGTCCAAAAAGGTTTTTCACTTGTTCGAAATTGTTTTATTTGTCATAATTCTGTCAATGTCCTGTCTAGTTTTTCTTTTATTTTGAAATTGTTTCTAAGGGTTTTCTCATGTAATATATGAATAAAACTTAGTGGTGGCCCCTGTTTCAGTTTTTTTTGGATTTTAACAGGTTAATATTTCAGTTTAACATGACACTCACAGCATCTATCTCATTGAGAGCCTTCCACTGCTCGTAGGGGACCCCCAGGTGCTCGGCGGTCTGGATGCTGCGGCACAGCTGGCTGGTCCAGACCTTCAAGTCCTTCGGCTGCTGCTCCTCCACGAACCGAGCCAGGGCGGCGGAGAACTACAACGAAGGGGAAACCGCGTTCAAATCCTGATATTTATCACTTCGCCGCCTGTGGAAAATGTCTGATTAATTTACAGAAAACTTAATTTAAGCTGAGAAATTTGGGAAATGTTCAACATTTAGCACCTAAATTACCCAGCTAGCTAGCTAGCTAACTTACCAGCTAGCTGCTGTATGAATACATTTTTATAAAACATTAATACCAATATAGATCAAATATATTTACCCCATAACAAATTAAAAAACTTACACCACCATGCTATGAAATAATAACAGAATGTTAGAAGATGGAACTGGTCACACTTGGCCACAAGTACGGTATCCCTCCGCCCAGTGGCTTACTGAAGAAAGTAGTCCTGATTATCGGCTTTATATGTCGTAATATTCCAGTTATTTTCTCATAGCGTGGTGAATGTGCAGGTCACAACTCGTCCACCACAGCGTTTGGGAGTTGCTGGATTGTGTATTTGCTGAGATTGATGAGCGAAACCAAAAAATACCATTAACCGTAGTAGTATTTTCTGAGTAGCTCCGCTGGTCTGGAAACAGCTGGTATTGCAGATTTTTTAAAATGTTGAACTATCCCTTTATATCTGGTTGTTTTAGCCAAGATTACGCTACAATACATTGTTGTTCTCAACTTTCAAATGCATTTATTCCCATTTATTCCCATTTCCATTCCCGTTCCTACCTGTTTGCCGCGTGGCGAGAGGCCGGCGTCGCCGCCCAGCCGCCCCTCCAGGTTGTCGGTGCTCTCTCCGTGCCGACACAGGTAGATGGTCCTGGGCTGGACGTGGATGTTCATCAGGTAGTAGACGATTTTACTCTGGATGTGGTCCTGGATCCGGTTGACCAGGAAGCGGCGGCCGACGTCTATCACCTTGATGAAGGACAGATCCCTGAAAAGGGCGAAAGATGGGGATGAGACGCTGTTCTGAGTTAAAGTCTGTATTAAAGATGGCGGCCGTAGTTCTGGTGGTTTTACCGGTCGTGCTCGTCGGGGTCCAGAGGCTGGTAGCTGGCCTGGTAGCACTCGATCCGCCTCTGGAAATCCAACATGGCGTCCGTCTTGTTGCAGTCCCGGTAGTCCGGGCAGGACACCTTCACTTCCTGTAAGGAGGGAGGAAAATAAACGTCAAAATGGCAAATAATTCACTTCAAACTAACATTAATTCATGCAATTTATAACCAGTTGATAAAAGGGAAAAATACAAAATATTAAATAATAAAAAAATAATCAGAAATTAAAATGTAATTAATTTAATAAGCTTTTAAAAATCCAAAAATTTTAATTAAAAACAAAAACAAGCAAGGTGTCATTTAAAAACAGTTGGATTAAAGAGGAAAAATAATAAATGTTAAATTAAAAAAATTTGAGAACAATCAGAAATTACAAATTAATTAAAATAAAATAAGCAAATTAATCAAATAAAATTAAAAATGCAAAAATTTGAAATTAAAAACAAAAACAAGGGAGATATTATTTTTAAAAAGTTGATCAAAAGGGGAAAAACTAAAATTTTATTTTAAAAAAAGAATGCAGTGAAAAATTATTTATAAATGACATCAAGCCAGAGAGCCGCACGCTTGTGACATCACAACCACGACTCACCATGATGTTGGATGCGATGACGCTGGGGTCGTCGCAGACAGACTCGATGAAAAAGACCTGGATGGAGGAAAAGAAAAGAAAGAAAGAAGTTTGTTAATGGTTGTTGATGTTTGTTAATGGTTGTTGATGTTTGTTGGCCGCAGGTTACCATAGCAACACTCACCTTGAAGGCGTTCTCGCTGCCAAACTTGAGGATTGTCTCTCGTCGTTCCCTCGTCGTGTTCGTTGCATCAAAAACCTGAAAGAAGCAGCGATTTTAAGAGGAAAGGCTGCAAAAAACGTTTATTTTGCATGTTAATTTTCTATTTCAGTGCTGTAAACAGTAAAAATACATATTCAAGTGTTATTTTCCTTCGACTCCTGCAATGCAAACCTTTAAAAGGCTAAAATGAGATTTTTACACTAAGAAAATCTCCACTTCAACAAACTGTGGACTTTTATTCTGAAGGTTTGTATATAAATCATTCAGGGTCTGATTTATACAACATTTTATTCACAGATAAACATGTTTTCCTTTGACTCTAACTGTGAAAATAATGAAACAAGATATAACAACATTGAACCTTGTCTTATTCAATGTTCATGCTTATACTCTGGAAATATATGCAAATTGATGCATATTTACTGAGATAATATCTCAAACTGTGTGCTTTTATTCTGAAGGTCTGTACATAAATCATTCATTTTTTATTTTCCTCCACTAAATTTTGGAAGATGAGTGATGCATGATGGGAAACTCACCGCCACTTGGCCTCCTTCGTCCTTCAAGTAGGACTTGACGTCTCTCAAGGCTGCTAAGGCACATTGCCTGAAAGACACAGACAGGAGATTTTATTATTATTAATCTTTCTTTATTTTTAACTTTATTATTCTAATTATGTGTGTGAGGGACTCACTGCCTGATTTTAAAGGCACATTCATTGTCAGACTTGAAGAAATCATAGGAGCTGTAGTTCTTGACGGCCTCCCTGCGGTACTCCCCAACGTTGAAGACTGCAACACACACACACACACACACACACACACACACACACACACACACACACACACACACACACACACACACACACACACACACACACACACACACACAGGAAGAGGCAACAAGCATGAGCACGACATCCTGAAGGTGGAAATATGCAGCTCAGTCAGAGGAAATGATGACAATTTAAGTTCCTGTAACACGGATATGTTGAGTGATTCAGACTCTAATTATACCCTGTAAGTCCCGTCTTGATCATATTAACCATATAATCATAATATATTAATATAATAAGTGTATTTGTGCCAAATTCAAATTACGGATTCAATAAAAGTAAAAACTAACTGAAAATAAAGTGAGTTTTATTGAAAGAAAATGGGGAATCTGAACCAAAGTAAAAGAAATTCAGTTCAAAAATCTAAAATGGTGAACATATTACTCATAATGTGAAAATATCATATACATAAGAATGTTATGTTATAAAAATTAAATTATAGAAACTTATCAGTCCATAACTGATTAGTGTGAAATCATGTAAAAGTCTCTATTCCTGGTTACTGTTTGGTATAAGACACAAATGACACAGAGACAATATAAGACATATACTATTGTCTATCACTAACACATAGATGTATAAAGTCAAGGTGGATTCCATCTGTAATAGTGTTTTATATGTTAGTTAATGTCATGTTAATGCAAAGTCATTGATATTGATTCAAATTGTGGAAATTTGAGCTTATAAAGTTTGGAAAAACTGCCTTAATTTACACACACCTTAACCACTACTAACCTACTGAACTGTGTGTGTGTGTGTGTGTGTGTGTGTGTGTGTGTGTGTGTGTGTGTGTGTGTGTGTGTGTGTGTGTGTGTGTGTGTGTGTGTGTGTGTACCTTTGGTCGGCATGCCGATCCAGTTGAGGTAGCGGGTGAGTTTCTTGGACATGTAGGTCTTGCCCCGGGCCGGGAGGCCGACCATCACGATGACGGTGGGGGCGTTGGCGAAGCGTGGAGCGCAGGCCGCTGGAGGGGAGGGGGGCGGAGTTAGAGAAATGTCATGACAACAGGCCTGGTCACACAGGAAATATAACACACACAGTTAACATCCTGCAGCCAATCAATGGCTGATGTGTTCATTCACGTGACTGAAAAATGGCCGCCATTCAATTTCAGCAGAAACGTTCCTGTTTATTCAATATAATAATGATATAATCTAATATAAGTTTATTTTTGTGTTATGAGAATGCAGAGTAGAGTCACCTCCCATGATGCTCTGAATACAAAGATTTGTAATTAACAGAGGTTATAGTTTTATGCCGTTTGGGTCGTGTGGTATTTTTTTGTTGTTGCAGTACCACCAGCGGCCACTAGGGGAAACGTGCGTGCTGCTGAGAGGAGGTACCCTATCCAGGTTTTATATTACGTCCATGCTCTGCAGCAATAAGCTCATTTCCACGCTGACTCACTGCTGCTGCCGTCACTTCCACATCGATGCACATCACCTGACCCACATCTACAGATTCCTGCTGTGAATGGAGGGCTTCCACCAGCCAGGGAGGCCCTCAGGACATTTATACCAGGAGATGTGTCACTACAGGCTGGAGTCTATGGGATGGAATGAGCTCTGTTTATCTTTCAGAGTTAGAAATGGTAATTAATGGGAATAAACCACAATAAAATGTACAAAATTTAACAGGGAGCTTAAATATAGGTGGGGAAAATACAGGCTACCACTCACAATAAGTACGGTATATTGCTGTTTTTCCTATTTCATCTCTATTTTAATGAAATAAGTAAAATTCCCCTTTTATATTACTAATACTGAATGAGAAGAAACACCATTTTTATTAGTTTAAGTAGTTTTATTAGATTTATTACCCCAAAAATGGATGAAATCCACTGAGTCTCTCGGTATCTCTAATTTATTGTGAGCAGATTTAAAGGGATAGTTCAACATTTTTGAATTTTAGGTGCTTTACCTTTTTTTGGTTGATAGAGCTGCTCAGTTACTACTAAACTAATGGGATTTATTTATTATATATAATAATATTAGGGTCAGAAACAATGTTTAAAGTCAAAAACCTTTTAAAATATAGTTTTAAGAAGCATTTTCTTTTACAAAACTCACAATTTTCTGTGTTTTTTTAGCGGAAAATGTCAAATGGTGTCACTGAACAATGATAAATCCTAAATATATAACCCACCTAGAATATAAAACTAGTTGTTAGCATGTTTTTTATATTGTTTTAAGAGAGTTAAACTATATTATACCAAGTTTTTAGGGTTACAACACATCCCTTTGTAAATATTAAATAAAAATCTATTCATACAGTAGCTAATGATTAATTTAGGTGCTAAATGTTGAATATTTCCAACCCTTTGCAGCCCGAGTCAGTGTAAGTTGATAGTCTGAGGCCGTAATTCAATTACATGTGAGCTGTTTCACTTTCTAAATATCTCCAAAGCTTCCAAGGGGAATGGACCAGATCATCAGGATCCTGGTCCTCGGCCATCACTCACTAATCCTGTGTCCACAACACAAGAGGCCACGAGGCTTAGATGGAAAAAAACGGATCAGGCTGTAATCAGACGTCCAGTACACATTTAGATTCTATTATTTCAGTCGTTTTTAATTTAGAATCAGAACTGAAACATCTGTTTTATCTTCATGAGCTCCCTTCTTCCTTCACTGATCAATAAACCGCTGCTGCCCATCAATAATCAATCTATTTTAAACTGATGCCATGTTTTCTTTCAGACTAGTGAGAAAAAACACTTTCCCCCCCAATGCAAACCTTTAAAAAGCTGCTTTCTCTAAAATGTGCTTTTATTCTGAAGGGCTGTACCTAAATCATAACATTTTCATTCATAAAAACACAGAGAACCTTTAAAAAAAACCTCTACAGGAAAAAAAACAAGAATATTGAGCCACGCCTTATCCAATGTCCAAGTTTCTATTCTGGAAATATATGTAAATTAATGCATATTTATTTAGATAATGTCTCATGTTGTGGAATCAAATGAAGAAATTCATGCTGATATATATCATTTAACTTGTTTTAACCTGTAGAATCTGAACTAAAATGTTCATTAGTATTCACTCAAATAAGCAAATTAAATTAAAATAGAATCCAGATGTGAAACCAGTCGAATAAATTCCTTTATTTCCTGATCATCTGGGTGGAGATCGTCTTTAGAAAAAGCCTAAAAACCCGATTATTTATTCATTTTAACTCTTATTATTATTATGTTGTATTATTAATATTATAGCAATTTGAGTTTAAATTAGTAGAAAGAAAAAAATAGAAGAAGAATGAATCAGTGAATTAAGTCTCAGCTTTAAAAGACTGTTTAATTTAACGTTTAAATATATATATTTTATTTATTAGTCGAATTTTAAATAGTAAATCATTTGGAGAAAAAATAAAAAGGAGGAAAAAAAAAAGTGGGATGAAGCCAGAAATGGTCGAACGATGCACGGGCGCTGCCCGCCGACCAATCAGCGCGCGGTGCGCTTTGGCTCCATCACGCACCGGTTGCGGGGCACTGCGGTAACCATGGAGACCGGAGCTTTGTCGCCACGAGGAACGTGGCGTACGTGCTGATGCGGGTCACCGACCGGTGTAAGAATGAATGAGGACGATTTATAAGAAAATTAGAGTTTTAAAAATGTTATTATAATGTGAAAATATAATAAATTAGTGAGGAAACACTAATTAGTCCACGTGTGGTGGTTTTATCCAACACGTGTGTTACATTTTCTTTATAATGAGGGAAAATAAATGAATGAAAAGTGTTGAAAATTGTAAATAAATATTATTTATCAGCGTTTTTCTTTTAAATCCCATATTAACTAACCCTTCTGTGATATTAGCGGACATTCATATAGAGGAGTTACAGTAGAAGATGAAGGGTTTACCTCTCCTTGGAGCCGGTTTTCCATCTCTGGTGGGAACCCAGATCTTCTGGGTCCGGTTCTGGGTCAGTTCTCGGGGCATCGAGTCTCTTAGAGTCCGGGATGAAATAAAATAATAAAGAAAAATGAAATATTCGCAGGTGAACCCGTAGCCGGCGGCTGCTGACGGCTGTGAATGTGCTCAGACCGCTGAGCCGGAGATAATGAGCCGGTCTGAGCCGCGCCGCCTCTATTTAACCCCGCCCGCCCGGCCGGGAAACAACGTGACCGCGATGACGAAACACGCGCACACACACGTAGACTACAGCGCCTCGCTGTGGTATAATA
Organism: Lepturacanthus savala; assembly: GCA_030544235.1. Classification (NCBI taxonomy): domain Eukaryota; kingdom Metazoa; phylum Chordata; class Actinopteri; order Scombriformes; family Trichiuridae; genus Lepturacanthus; species Lepturacanthus savala. The sequence continues at coordinate 19,902,097 of CM060474.1, forward strand.
ATATGATAGAATTTACTTTTCTATGGTTAAATATCAGTATTTGTTGCAATAGATCAGCACATGATTATATGTAATGTGTTTTCTTAATAGGAAATGGGTTAATTAAAGTAATTAACAGGTATTTTTTATAATATCCCAAAATAACAATAATAAAAAAGCTTATTACTTTAAATCAGGGTTGTTTTTTTGGTTTTAATGATCTAATTACATTTTATTCTGATTTCAACAACATTTAAAGACTTTAGTTCATCATATATGTCTGATTCTGGTGATATATATATATATATATATATATGTGATATATATATATATATATATATATATATATATATATATATATATATATATATATATATATATTAAAACACACATGTGACACACATGTTCCCATTTAAAACTTATAGCAATATTCCAATAATTATCTCCAATCACATCTTTGTATTTTACAATAAACACATATATTATATATATATATATACATATATATTATATGAATGTATTGTTCCACTTTTTTCATCATTTTCAGGATTTTAACCTGTTAAATGCCAGCTGGTTTATAAAATGCCCATTAAATGTGTTATTTTTAGTTTAAAAATAGCATTTAATTGAAAATTATATTGAATATTATAATAATATATTGAATATTGAAGAACATTGGAATGCAATATTCATATATATATATATATATATATATATATATATATAGCAAAAAATTGAATCCCCCTTTAATATAATAAAAAAAAACTTTTAGGGTTACATTACATGACATTTTTGACATTGTCCCATATATAATCTTTTTAAGAGGATAAAAAATATTGTTTTAATAGAAATCAATGCACACATGAATGTGTGGTGGAGGGAACTGGTGTAAATGTATTACACAACTCATGATTGACCTCATTTATTATAATAGCTGATGATGATGTAACTGAAAAAAAAATTGACTAAAACACATAATGTTGGAGTGTTGGGATATAATCATGGAAACTGTCTGTAAAATCAAATGCAAATACAGAGAAATGTGAATGAATATGATGCAAATGTTAATTATACTAAAGACTTTTAAAGGGAAACAATTATTATTACTACTAGTTATTAAATAATAAACTAAAGTTAGTGTAATAGTGAGTCTGAATGGACACACACACACACACAGTCTGATTTATTACTACAATTAAACTATTACAGTATCAAACCTTAAAAGCTTTCTGACAGCTGCTGAATCCCAATAGAATAAATCTGGTATTTGATGCTAATTTATGATGCTCAATAACTTTCAGGACACTGGTTTAAAGTTTCGTCCTTGGAAGTTTTGCCCTGTAAATCAAAAATAATGTAATATATGTCAAGCAGTAGTCTTTTATGTCTACAGAAGTAATATATTTCCTAAACTGAAACGCTTTAAAGTCCTCTCTTGCCTCAGATTTCTACTTTGGGAACTCTCTCAACTCTCTACAACCTTTACATCATCTACTTCCTGTTGATGGCGTACAAAAGAAGTGTGAACTTGTACAATCAAGGTCAAACTTTGTCCTTTTCACCTGAACGATTCGGACGTGTGGAACCCAAGTTGTGAAACCGAGCATGTTTTTGTATGTGATGTTTGCCCTGATAGTAAAAAATGTGCCAAATTTGCTTTAGATAGAAGTTTTTTTATTGGAAATCAGATGCAGTTTCTGGGTTTTTGCAGTGTTTTGGAAAAAGCTAAACTTCTAATGTCTTTGTTCAGTGTATCCGTGGTTTTGCAGAACATTTTTTACTATCAGGGCAAACAGCACAACACAATACGTGACATATCATGCAGACACATCCAGGAAAATGTCACTAAATGTGACTTCTAAAGAAAAAGAGCTGCACCAATCACTTCATCAAAGGTTCGCCTTTGAACTTCGGTCGTATTGTGCATATTTTACCCACGAAAGGGAGATTCATGGGATGGAAATTAGAGAGAAAACACACACTTCCTGCTTTGTTTCATACTTGTTTTCTTTGAGGACATCCAGGAGGGAGGGACTAATGAATCAGGGTCAAACTATAAGGTTTCCTTCTATTTTTATGGCTGGACCAGCTCTACAAACCCCTACGTCGTCAACCCATCATCGCCACTAATTGAGTGATGAAACATACCATCCCAGAATGAATTTTGCACCATAAATTCCAAAAATAAAGTCATCCACATAACGCCTATGTGCAGTGGTGGAAGTAATCAGATCCTTCACACGTTTCCAGCCTAAAGACACTTTAAGCTACAAGTCCTGACCTCTCGTCTCAAGTTGAAACCGCTGGTATGTGGTTTAATGGGTCACCAACAGCCAATCACATCACTTTGCATGGTCTGAGCACGCTTTAACCATCAGTGTCATGCTTTGTCTATTTGATATCAGTCTTGACAACCTTTATCAAACCACATGTTAAAAACCTCGGCCCTATTCTAGATTCCAAACTCAAGGTGAATAAACAGGTGAATTTCACAGTAAAAACCAGTCGTTAATCACAGAACTTAAGCCGTTCATCTCATTCAAGAGTCTAGAAACTGTCATCCATGCAGTCATCGAACAGGAACCGAAAAACAAGATCACATCACTCCCATTCTGGCCTCTTTCCACTGGTTATCTGTCAAACTACATCTTTTCATCTATAAACTCCAGAATTAAGTGGATCCCACTCACCTCACAAGACTCTTAACCTCCCTACACCACCATCGGATCTCTCAGGTCAAAAAACAGCAATTTTAAACACAGGTGACCAAGCTTTCTTAGTTGTAGCCTGTACACTTTAGAAAACCATCCCTGCATCCATTTGACCCACATCTTCTGTCACCATATTCAAATCCCTGGTCAAAATATACCTGCACAGAACAGTGTTACCTGTGTTTTTAGCCCTATTTGTGTTTTAGTCCACGTTTTGATGTTATCGTTTTAAATATTTGTGTCTCCTTTATAGTTTGCATGCTCTATAAGTTGGATTGATTGATCTTGAACCCCACCATGAACCCAAATACCAGATTAAATACACTCTTCAGTCCAGCTCATATTATCTTAACCTGGTTTTGACCCTGCAGCATGAATGATACAACTCTGTTGTTTGGTTTCTCCACTCAACCAGTTCCTCAGATTTGAAACCTGCTCCAGTGGGATCCCTCCTGACGTCGTTCACCAGAACCTCCTGGTCCCTGTGGAGCTCTTACATAAGTTCTGAATGAGGCTGGGGCTGCGTTGGCTGTCCCAGTCCCCTTCCTATAATCCATCACGGCTAAGTTAAGACTCTCGGGCTCTGGGGACGAGCGAACGCTACTGTGGAACCAGTGTTACATCACAAAATTCAGATGAAAACTAGGCTTCTGGGATAATATGGGCTGCTCCACAACACGCTCAAGTGTGGATGTTAGTTTATGATACTGAGTCTTTTTACAATGACAGATGTCAAGGGGCTGGATATGTTTGGCAGCAAGGGAACAGTCGGCTCTGAAGTGCTGGAAGCAGGAAGAAAGCGTAAGGACCGGAGCGACTTTTGCATGGGCCAATTTGGCTAGAAAATTTGGTCAGACGTCTCCAAAATGGCAGGGTTTTGGGGTTGTTCCCAGTGTGCAGTGTTCAGTATCTGCCAAAGGTTGTCCAAAGAAGGTGCCCAAGGATGAATGATGTCTGTGGAGAACAAAGTATAGCCTGTCTGGTCTGATCCCACAGAAAAAACGACTTGGAGACCAATTAAAAGAGAATTTGGAAACCAAGAAAAGACCTTGAACCCTTTGTCTTGTTCCTATGTCAGACCACTGACATACCATGGCCGAGAAGGAGTCTTACTGTCTTTTTTAGATCGTTGGTATGTGTCAAAGTGACATCAACGTAAATGCCAGGACCAAAGGTTGCCCAGAGCACCCAAAGCTAACAAATGACCTGTCCAGCATAGGCATTCAAACACACCTTGACCTCTTTGTCATGATCCTCGGACCATTTCTGAGAAAGGGTCTAACTTGGTCTTGGTCTACTGAATGCCCATGTTGACCAGTCCAGCACAGAACTAGAAGAAGGTGACCTGGTCTGAGAAACCATGTTTTGTTTCACATCATTAGGGCAGCTAGAGGTGTCAAAGTTTAGTGTATTTTCCACATTTTAAGTTGCTTAAATGTAAATTAATCTAAAGAACTTTACTTGTTTGGAGTAATAATGTGCATTTGGATAGAATAAGCAACCAAAGCATCCCAGGTCAGAGTCAAAGTCATACTTAATGAGTTGTCTTGACTAAATAGAGAGAGGTTTGACCAGGTATGGACAAGCCGGAAACGAAGAACTCTCAGAGATGAATAGGGAGAGGTTTCTTATTGGAACGGAGGCTCTCCAAGATTCAACATGATGAAGAGAGATCTACAATTTGGCCCTCAGATATGCTCTCAAACGCACCAGGATGTTTTATGTCCTGGCATTCATGTGGATGCTACTTTGACACATACCACCTATCCAAACAGACCGAGCTAGACCCTTTCACAGCAATGGAAGTCCCTGGTGTCAGTGGTCTCTTTCTGCAGGATAACGACCCTGCATACCCTGTTCAGGAATGGTCTAAGGAACATGACAAAGATCTCCAAATTCCCCAGGTCCTGATCCAATCGGGCGACTGTGGGATGTGCAGAAAGATGAGACCTATCCATGGAAGCCCCACCTCCTAGCTTACAGGGTTTTAAGGATCTCCTGCTAACGTCTTGGTGCCAGATACCAGAGGGAACCTGTAAAGGACTAGATGAGTCCCTGCCTCTGCAGATCATAGCTGTTTTGGCTTCAGGAAGAGACCTATGCAATATTAAGCAGGTGGTTTTAATGCTGTGGCTGATCAGGGTCTATAATTAGGAAGCTGAAAATCAACTGCAGCCAAGTCAGCATGAATTTACAAAAATGTGCGTATATAAGGATGATATATACATCATTTTATAATGAACTGATGTAATTAGCTATAGGCTGATTATATTAATTTATCTTTCTTTTACATTTAGTTTTGATGATTTATTTATTTAGCTTAAATTTAATTGACCAGCATGTACATTTTGATATTTGAGCTAAAAGGGAAAACATACATTATACATACATTTAAATAAAGACAATAGACCTTTATACCATTTATTTTGTCTTGACATTAAGGTATTTTCAGCACAGGAAAAGAAAACATCAGCTTCTACAAGGTCGACTGACTACATTCAGACACTTTACTGGTGTTTGGGAAATATTAAAAAAGGTTTATGTACAAGTGGAGAGATAATGATCCATATTCAGACCTGCTCGCCCAGGTCCAGAATTCTAAACTTGTCTAGATTGTAGAAGCAGGCCTTGACGATTCGCCCACCGAAATAACGTCCGTTCAGATCCACCACAGCTGAAGAGGAGAAGAGATGATTAACGTCAGACTGGATTGTTCGTTAAGTCGTTATATATTAAATCGTAAATTGTTCCAGTCGCTGACAGATTCCTGCCTCATTAACCATCTTTTTACCTTCGTTTCCATGGCAACTGCTTGGTGTTTCTTTCCATTACCACTACAATCACTTGCCTTGCGCTTTTTGCCACTAACATGAGCTACAACAACATATTAAAAGTGCTGAAACAATAACTTTTTATTACATAACAACTTTGGAAAATGTAATAAATGAGCCAATAACATTATAATTTAGGCCAATAATGTAATAACCGTCCGATAACATAATAAAAGTGCTGAAATCATAATGTAATAATCTTTTTTTGTGCTATTCGTAATAAGTTATTACATTATTGGACCTTTAATACATTATTGGCCTGTTATATTTTAAAGAGGGTAAATTTATTATGTTATCAGCTGCTTTTACATTATCTTTATGTCTATTACTGATTAATTTCTCACTGTATTATAACTTTCTTTCTTTTCCCCCCTTTTTATCTTATTTAATTTGTTTATTATTGGCCTATTACGTTTTAAAGAGGGCAAATTCATTACATTATCAGCTGTTTTTACCTTATCGGCTGTTTATTACTGTCTATCAGCTGGTGAATTACAAATCGTGCATGTTTAATTTTCTTTGAACAGTGTTGTGCATCACTGGAGTTTAGAATCTCCTCGTCTTTATCTGCATCGTGGTCCGTTTCCTGCTGCTGTGGGAGTATAAACAGTCTCTGTATTGTATGTTGATGAATAAAGGACAAAACGACAGCTGCACAAAGAGGCTTCTTCTCCTTTAGACATCAGAAACACTGACGGTTAAACCAAAACAGGATGTGTGCACGTCTGGAGCTTAATTTGTCATTTATGTCAAGAACTTGTTTATACCAGGATGATATATAGAGGATATAATATACATACCATACAAAATAAAAGCAGGCAAATTCAGCATGACAAAGCAAGTAGATAACAATGGATTGTTGTATAGACTCAACAAAGGCCTCAAACTAAATTCTGTTTTTCCTCTAAAACAATATTTAAACAAATATCTTCTTTAACACTATAAAAATAAATGAAGTGTAGGAATATGTGAACAAATCAGTTGCTGCAAATAAAATTTTATTTAGTCTTTTTTTCACAATTATTTATTTTGTTCAGGCATATTTAAAAAAAAAATAATTTTAATAATAAAAAACAATAATTTTAATAATAAAAAATATTAATTCTAATAATAAAAAATAATAATTTTATTAATTTAATTAATATATATAATTTTAATAATTTTTAAAATAATTAAATAATTTAAATATTTTTTAAACCGTTTAATTTTAGGGGTATTATTATTATTATTATTAATTTATTATTATTGATAATTTTGGGGTATTATATAACAAAGAAAGGCAAAAAAAATAAATAAAAATAATTTTAAAAAAAAAGACTCAACAAGGCTTTATGGTCAATAACCTCATTTTAACCCTTTTGTTGTAAATTTCTATTTTAGTCTTTTATTTTGAAATCCAAAAAGGGTCAGAGATCTTACACTTTGTATGTTTATGTCTTTCTGATAAATTAATTTGAAACGTCAGCTCCATTTTCATTGTTTCTGACAGTTTTCCATGAATCCTTTAACCTCAGAAGCAGCGAGGACATCTTATTCGCTGTTAGAGGAAATGTTTGATTCATGTGGAACAAACTGTTGTGGAAAACAGATAAGTGATACTAACAGTTTGCCCCAAAGTGGCAGCGATAAAAAGAGTCAGTCCAACTCCTCACACATACAATACGAGCTAACATCCCTTTAAAAAGAGGAGATACAGAGCAGCTCTGTTCCAACCTCAGCAATGAACATTGTGTGTGTGTGTGTGTGTGTGTGTGTGTGTGTGTGTACGAACCAAACCAGAAATGGTGCAAGTTCCCTGCAGTCAGCAGTACTTCTTATTCAAAAACTGCTGGATGTACAAAACAAAGTAAGCTGTACTTTATTTTGCAGCGATTAGACTCTTACTGATACTGTTGGCTGCAGATTTAGAGACTAGTGTTGCAAAGGGGTGCAGCTATTTAACTCCATGCACTCCATTTTTATTTATTTGCAAGTTAATAGCATTAAACATCAAATATATTTACAGCATAATATAATCAAAATATTCGCCACGCTATGAGACAGAAGGAAACCTGGTCTGGAAACATCTTATATTGACCAAAAAAAAGGTAAAGCAACAACTATTATGACGATGGGTGGATTTTCAAAAATGTCGAACTATCCCTTTAAACCTGTTGTTTTAGCCAAGATCATGCTACAGCTGTTTGTTCCTCTATATATTCCTGTTAATTCCCTAATGGAGACAGTATGATAGCAGCAGCTTCAGCATCATCATCTATAGAAATGAGATGATGATATTTTAAACCTCGATTCATTCCTGGATCGTCTGTCCTGCTTTCTGAGCAGTGATGTAATGGAGGTTCTTACGGTGCCGCTGGGGGACGTTTGGGTTGCTGGGCCACATGTGATGTAACACCACAGGGAGTCTCACCTGGTTTCTGATCTGGGCCGACCCACTTAGAACAGAACACTTTATCCCACATTAACAGAACAGTTATAAAAGAGCAAAGTGATGCCATTACATGGAGTGGATCTTTCACTAACAGAAACAGCAGCTTACACAGAGTGGTTCTTCATTTAAGGAAGTTAATCTGTGTCCAGGGGAGAGTTTCAATGAAAAATGGAATAAGTGTAAATAATGTAATAACTTATGTTATTGGCCTGGTGAAGAATTTTTTTTCCAAATGTAATAACTGAGCTGATATCTTAATAAGTTATTACATTATTGTCAAAAAGTTATTAACTTATCAATTCAGCTTTGTTTTTTTTTATTTTAACCTTTGATTTCTTTTTAATTTTATTTAATTATAATGAATTTTTCTAGTTTTTTAATTTAAATTTTAGAATATTTTTTAATCAACTGTTTTAAATTGTATAACTTTGTTTTTTAATTTAATTTTTAAATGTTTTAATTTAAATTATTTTTTTCTTGTATTTTTATTTAAATGTTTTTTTTTATTTTAACCTTTGATTTTTTTATTTTATTTAATTATAATGAATTTTTCTAGTTTTTTAATTTAAATTTTAGAATATTTTTTAATCAACTGTTTTAAATTCTATGACTTTGTTTTTTTGTTTAATTTTTAAATGTTTTTATTTAATTTTAATTATTTTTTCTTGTTTTTTATTTAAATGTTTATTTAAATTTTAATCAACTATTTTAAATTGTATAACTTTTTTATTTTAATTTTTAAATGTTTTTTTTTATTTTATTTAATTTTAATATTTTTTTCTTGTTTTTTTATTTAAATGTTTCCCCTTTTAATTAACTATTTTAAATTGTATAACATTGTTCTTGTTTTTATTTTAATTTTTAAATGTTTTTTATTTTATTTAATTTTAATATTTTTTTCTTGTTTTTTTATTTAAATGTTTCCCATTTAATCAACAATTTTAAATTATATATTAATTATATATATAATTATATAACTTTATTCTTGTTTTTAATTTCAAATTTTTGATTTTTAATAAATTCTTCTCATTATTTATTTTAAATTTAGATTTTTCTCCCCTTTAATTAACTGGTTTTAAACTGTACCTTGATGCTTTATGTGCATTATGTAAAACACTTTGAATCAAACACTGACCTTTAATGGCCGACTCCACCCTCTCGAACTCCAGGAATATCCTGACAGCTTCGTCGTCTGGTACTCCAGCAATCTGAAAAGCACCAGCGTGTTAATTCACTATTTATAAGAACTATAATAAATATATAACTATTTAATCCTCTCACCTCAAAAATGACACATTTAACCACTTTGCCGTATTTCTCGCACTCTTCTTTCGTCTCCCCCTCCAGGTCCTCGTCCACCTCTCCTGGTCCAACCATGTTCTACCGAACAAAAAATATTCTATAATATTTAAAATATCCGTTAAAATGTGTTAAACCATCCCTTAACCAATGAGTGTATTGAAATTAACACGTATTTTTTGGATGAAAACATATGAGATGAAATCTACTTCCTACATCCATCAGCGCTGTCGGCACTAAATGCAGCGACGTCTGTTCTCTGCTCCTTAAACTACTGTTCATGTAACTCCAGTGGTGTCACTTCAAAACACGTCCCTGTGTCACACTGAACTGAACAAAGGTTCCTACCTGTAATTCCTATTGTTTAACACTTTGGATTTTCTTTAAATAAAACTAGACTGCCAATAAAGTTCTGTTCTTTTGACAGTTTTTGAGGATTTGAGGAAGTTTAGTTTAGATAACTTCATACATTCTACAGTAAATTTCTTTATTTTCCTTGGGAGGTTTTTATTTCACAGCAGTTCATCATGATTGCAGACGTACCCTCAGCAGGACCACTTTAGTCGGGTTTTTGAGGATCTCTGTGAGCGGGTTGGCGTCCGACTTCTTGGAGTCCGCTATAGTTGGATGGAAAACAGAAATAAAGGGTTATATAAGAATATTTACTCGCTGCTGTCGAGCTGGATGAAGTAACTGCTTCAACAATAAGTCGTATCATATCGTGTTGTATTGTTCGTGGATTCAAATCACACCAACTCAAACTACTGTTCATGTGATATCTCACTTTTTCTGTCACGTCTGGCTGTTTTTTGTTCCTCATATCTTGAAGAACTGATTTGATTGTGCTCCGCATCCTCTATTCGGAGAATCTAAATGAGCAACTTAAGTGGGAATACTATTATTAGTGTTTCTGATAAACTGACTGAGCAGCAGAGGAAATGAAGACTAAAGATAATACTCAGCATTTTACATCTTAAGCTATCAGCTCGTCCTCTAATCACTCAGACGCTGGTCGGTAAACTGGAACTCAGGGGGCATAAAGCGACCACTACAATTAGAGAACTTCTCATTCTATGCTGTGCACTGTTGATAACAGGGATCCTGCTGATTTGCTGGAATAAAAAATGAAATCAACTACAAACTAAACCAAAAAAAGTGATGAAACTGGGGTCAAACCAGGACTTTAAGTGGCCAAAAGCAACCGAAACAAGTCTAAACCACACCACACTCACTTAAGCTCCAGGCCTATTTATCAGTTTTCCTGCTATAAATGATAATAAATGTTGAATATCTCTACAAACACAAAGGTTATTGGACTTAAACCTGGAATTAAAATAAATCTACAACATGTGAGGTGACTACAGAAGAGTCAGAGTCTATTTATGTTGCTGTTATAGAGAAAATATAGTTAGAATATTGCAAATATTACTTAAAACAAGATGTAACGGACACAAATCAGGAAAAAAAAACTTGAAATAAGCTAAATTATATGCAATGTAAAGTTAAATGATTAATAAGAGTTCAAAGGTCAATTATTTGTCCATAAAATCCTATAAATCCCACTGAGGATTATTCCAGAACATGAAGAATATATTCTGTAAGATGTTTATTATAAAGGAGCCAATTAAATAATCACACAAACAGCTCAAATCTAAATTAAATATCTTTACTACAGATAAAAATACTTTATTTAGTGTTGGAGCTTAGGTTTTCTAAGAAGAAAACTAAACTCAGGATATTAACAGCTAATACGTATATAATTACTACTTTAAAATCCATAAAATGGCATCAACTCTTCCTACTCCTCCCCCTAATTAAATATTCCTGAATCAATATATTTAATTAAATTTTACCACATTTCACCATAAAATCTCAGTAAATTAAATATTGGACTGTGATTGGCTTCAAACTTGTTGCAAAGTCATAAAATCCAACCCATAATATCTACTTTTTACTCTTAATCGTTGGTAAAATAAAGGTGAAATAAATAAATTTGCATAGAAACCATTATTAAACATCACTAATAAGAACTCCCCTCAGTAAAGGAGGGTTGTTATGCTGCTCTCAATGTGGAAACTGGGTATGACGACATTAAATAAAAACATTAATGGATAAAACACATGCAAAGACACACATGCAGATTCACTGATGTGTGTGACAGCACATTGTGTGTATGGGGAAGAGGCCGACCTGTAAAACCTCCGCCTGAAGCCTCAGCAACACTTGATTGGCTGGACCCTGCTGCTCAGTCACACACACACAAACACACACACACACACACACACACACACACACACACACACACACACACACATCAAAAAGAAAAAAGTACAAAGACATGCAAAAAATCACTGTAAAACATCTCACAGATGCTACAAAATACACATGAAAAGAACAGTTTCTGACACGAGCACAAACGTCTCTTTTCATGCACTCGACACAAAAATGACGAAATTAAAAAGGTGTGATGAAGGAAAAGAAGAGTGTTGATCTGCAGAAGAGCACTAACGTTTCTCTGCAGCGTCGCCGATGATGATTTTCCCGCCTCTTTTGCTGGTTTTCTCCACAGACAGCGCCGTGCTGAGGCCCTGCTCGTGTTTCCCCAGGCCCTGGCCCTCTTTAAAGCCGTATTTCTGCATGATTTTATGGGCCACTGTGCCTCTGTGGATGTGAATGGAGACAGATTTAAAGAGACAGTTTGATAGCGGAAGCATGGACATGCTGATTTACAACATATCAGGTCTGAGCGGGTGAATATGTCCTTTCAACTAAGCCACAAATGTTAATTTAATCAGACAAGACTAGACGGAATATATTCGTCAACGCTGTTTTTTGGGGTTTTTTCCCCCATAAGGAAAACAAGATGAAATCAACAGCCTTAAACACACACTGTGACTAAATTAACACACATTTTTGTTGATAAAAAAGACAAAATCTACTTAATTTACAACCAAAATGGATGGATTTGTCCGAGTGAGGAGCATCCATCAGTGCCGTCGGCACTAAATGCGGCGACGTCTGTTGCTTTATAACAAGAAGCTACTCTTTAACCCGCTGGGTTACACACTTTATTAAACTTTTAACGTGTAGAGAACATTCAGCTCGGTTTGATAACTGGTGGTGTCACTTCAAAACATGTCCCTGTGTCACACTGAACTAAACAAAGGTTCCTACCAATAATAACATTACTATCAAAGACTATTGACTAAAACTAGATTAAAATGCCAGAACCTTTCGTAGACTAAAATGTGACTAAAACTAAGGCCACAAGACTAAGACTAAAATTAAATAGCTGACAAAATGAACACCGCCATCAAATTTCCTCTCATTTGACAGTCAGCTGATGATTTGAGGAAGTTCACAGCCACTTCGGAGGATGTTTAAGAGCAGGAAGTCTTACATTACATCACCAAACTTCCTAAAAAGCCTCAAAATACACAAGTCCAATGATTCCAACTGGTTTACAGCCTTCAGCGTCATTCACCATTTCCATGAAAACACAAATAACATGATTTTATTGAACTGTGTATCACTCTGCGTCACACTGAACTAAACCTAACTATAATTCCTATTGTTACAGATCCCTGCCTAGATTCATTTTTATTAACATTACTACAGACGACTGACTAAAAGTAGTAATTAAAATACTTTGAATTTTCTTTAACTAAAATTAGACTAAAACTAATTAAGGGCATTTGACAAAAGACTAAAACTAAGTTTAAAAACTTAACCCACCCCATGTTGGACAGGAAGGAGCTGGTTGGTCCGGGTGGGGAACGAGGCCGGTCCGAGTCCTCGTACATCGGCGGAGGAATGGCCGCCTTCGAGCCTCTGGTGGGTCGACCTTCATCCTCGTAGGAGTATGGGACAGAGCCTGGAAATATTCACAACATCAATTAATCAATTAATGATCATTTGAAGATTTTGTGGGGGATTTCTTTAATTATTTTCACTGCTGTGACGGTGTCTTTGCTTGTGATTTTGCACTGAATTTCAGTTTTTATGTAGACAATGCTGCCCTCTGCTGGACAGATTGTGCTACTGCGGCTAATTAATATTAATATATGTATTAAAAATCATTGTTTGGCTTCTTACAGCTCACAAAAAAAACACCCAGACAGTATTTTAAGAAATTAAATATCACTAAAATCCAATGAAACAAAAGTATTTTCAAAACAAAAAATGTAAAGAAATACTTTAAGTTTTCTATGATATTTCCATGATATTCATATTTTTTTTTAATCTGAGTACTGAGTAAAACAGCATGATTACAGATTGTCTCTATAAACTTAATAAATGGGATAATGACAAAAATGTGGTGTAACTTTAAAAACCTGGTACTATATAGTTGAACTTCCTTATAAAGGTTTTAAAAACACAAGCTATCAACTAGTTTTATATTCTAGGTGGATTATATATATTTACAATTCATCATTTTGACATTTAGTGTCAAAAACATTGCACATTCCATGTGATTTTTTGTGGAAAAAATGGTGCAAATAGACTTTTAACATACATTTTGAAAGACCTGATGAAGTTAAAACTGAGTTTTAAAAGGTTTTACTGACCGTCTCTGTCCACAAGTGATGAAGGAGGAGCGATGGCAGCTCCACCCATACCTACAACCAGAAAACATCATGTAACATGAGTAAATACTCCACAACTATCATGTAATGCAGTGACATTCAAATATAAATAGTTTCTCCTCAGTCACAGTGAATATGATGCTCTTGTAGTTGAAAATTCTGAAAACAGGCAAATCATTTTCACATATTCTTGTTCAATATTGTTCCATTTCTGGCAGGAGGTTTATAACATTTAGCAAAAAGTATTTTCAGACACATATTCCTTTATATTTAGTCGTTCTACCATCAGAAAATCTCTCCTCTAATGACACATTCAGATTTTAAATGCTGCTTCTTTTTTGAGAAGATAATGTCTAGTCTTATATCCGTTTCCATTTTTTATCTTATTTTTTTTGCACCCAGGGATTGTTTAATTCTCAATTATGTATTTTATACTCCATGATCCAAACTTTTATTTATTTTTATTTATTAATGAGTTAATTTTAACCACTCATTCAGTGTCAGAGGCTCTTCAGACACGACCGTTCAGACGTTTGGGGTCACTTAGAAATTTTTGAAAGAAAAAAAAAACAGTTTTTTTCAATGAAGATAACTTTAAACTAATCAGAAATACACTCTTTACATTGCTAATGTGGTAAATGACTATTCTAGCTGCATATATCTGGTTTTTGGTGCATCAATATCTACATAGTTGTATAGAGGCCCATTTCCAGCAACTATCACTCCAGTGTTCTAATGGTACAATTCATTTTACAACTCAAAAGAGTGCGACTTTTCATGGAAAACACTAAATTATCTGGTTGAGCCCAAACTAAAACAGCTAAGCCAAGCCGTGTAAACTACCCACTTCGTTTCCTCCGTTCTTTCTCGTACTCCTCATCCTCGTCTGAGTCGCCTTCTGCCGCCGGGAAACGGGAGAAACCGCTCGGAGCGCCGCCGCCATCATGCCTGTCTTTCCTTTTCCTGCAGAACACACAGATTGAGATTAAAAAGAAAGAAGTCACCAAACCCTGGAGAGGTTTTCTGAGTCTGGATGAGATGATTCCTGTATAGATATAAGACCCATGTATAAACTATTCCCATTCTCTCAGTACTTTTCTCTCTCCTCGATCTCCTTCTGCCGGTCCTGCTCCCTCTGCCGCTGCCGATCTTCTCTGTGTCGTTTCACCACCTTCTCGTAGTCGTTGGGGAACATCGGGTCGTACTCGTCGGCTAACGGGATCAGCACGTCTCCGGAGGAGAATCCGCTGGGAACCGCATCCTGAAGGAAACCAGAGACACATGGAGGAGGACTTAGGCTGGGCAATTATTATCCATTTATGTGTCAAATGATCCTGAAAGTCATATAATCGAGTTGAAATGATAATGGCAACATAAGAAAGTCAAAAACATTTTAAAATACAGTTTCAAGAAGCATTCAACAGGTCTCTCAAATGTACATTGGCTTGTTTTTAGGGTCTTTAAGTTTTTTGGGTTATAATGCACTCATGCTGAATAAATGCATTGTACAACTTAAAAAAATTATTTCAATATTGACCAAATTAATTAAAAGTAGTATGAGAAAACGCTAAAGATTAATGACACTAATCCTTTCTTAGAAGAGTTTGTGATGAGCAGTTTCACTGTGGATCCAACCTTTAGTGCAGCAGCAGCATGTGGAGGAGTGTCTGAGATCTGTCTGTCCTCACTGGAGCCGCCTCTCTTTAGATCGATGACAGGAGCCAAGACAGTCGGCTGCTTCATCCGCTGAGTCTACACACACACACACACACACACACACACACACACACACAATAAATGAAATCCTTAAACCTTCTTTCTGATGGTTGACTCATGAAAAGGAGGTTATTTATTCTTCAGTGCGTACTAAACTGCATGTTTCCTACCTTGGCCTGGGTCAGAGCCGCCTTCTTCACCTTCAGCTGGGACTGCAGCAGCTTGAAGTTCTTGGACCAGCCTTCGGTCTTATCGCTGGCAGCCACACAAGGGTCATCGTACAGCGACATAGCTGCCCGTCACTTACCTGCAAATACACGTTTCATTCAATTTCATCTAAACTGGCTTAATGGGAATCACTCTGCTTATGTACTTAAGTATTTATCTTTCTACTAACTTTTACTGCACTACATTCCCCCCTAAAGTAGCCTTGTTATAAAATACAATTTGGTGGAAACAGATTACAAACAACCCTGTACGAGCATGATTTGTGACATCACAAATACTTAATACAAGCCAATTCTGGCTCAATATTCAGTATATACAAGTGTGATGCGAAAACTTCAATTATTGAAAATAGAAGTGCACAATTATTAAAAATAAGCTTCACTATTCTCTAAATTCTTACTGTTTACTTTTCTGCTAACAGATAAATATTCTAATAGGATAATTTAGCTTCTACTAAAGTAATTTCTGCACTTTATCTGAAGTGTTGCGTTCAGGTACTTTGAGTCTAAAGATATACAACAATAACATTAGCGCAATGCTAAATTACATGAAATCGTTATGCTACAATTTAAGTAACATTAAATGTTTAGCGTATTAAATTAACAAAAGTACATTCACCGATACACTGGATGCTAGCTGCCGTCAGCTAATGCTAACACAGCTAATTGACTGAATGCTCTCAAACGACTCTATTAAGAACAAACATTAGATTCTTTCAGCTCGTTTTCAACCTACCGGTGTTAAAGATATCAAAACATTAACTGGATGTATGAGGCTGAAACATAAATAATGTTTTTTCAGCAAATTTGATGCAGCTTCGTCTCGTCTGCGTCTGAAAGCAGCAGCACATTGAACACAACAACAAAACAAGAGCGACATTTTGCGACGTTTTACGACGGTTTATGTTCTTGCGCCACCTAGCGACCGGCGGACTTCATAGCGACCTGATATTTTCTGTCCTGCAGTTTTATTTAAATCTATTTATCTATTTATTCTAGAGACTTGAATGATTAAATAGATAATATTAATGATTAATAGGTAATATTATAAATAAAATGACTCTTTCTGAGAGGGTTTGTCCATGTTCTCTACATTAAAATTATTATAAATACATTTATAAATACAATGAAATTTTAAAATAAAATAAAATAAATTATATTATAATATATACTATTATATATATTATACTCATATTAAATTATAATAAAATATGAATACAAATAAAATACATTTAATTTATTTTTTTCATTTTATATATTGAGGTGAAAATTAAAGGAGTGAATGAATAAATAAATAAATACAAAAATAATACATAAAATGGAAATCCAAATAAATGTGAAAATGCAACACTAATAAATTAATTTTGTCAAATAAATACATAGCAAATTAAATAAATATGGACATTTACTTGAATATTTATTCATGTTGTGAGTCATTATTTATTTATTTATTCTTGATTATGGCATTTTGGCCTCGGGTTTCCGTCACTTTATTGTTATAAATCATCTTAAAACACAAATTGAATGAGATGGGGTCCATGGTTTAGTTTTTGTGAGTTAAACAGTCCTTGAAAAAGTTTGAAAACTAAATCCGCCAAATACCAAGATAGAGATCAAACCCCAGGCTGCAAAAGGTGCTGAAGATAAAAAAATAAAGGGAAATTCCACCATTTCTTGCAAACCATGCAACACATCAGAGAGATAATATCACACTTCAAAAAGGTCAAAAAGGTTTCCATAGCAACGCTAATCTTTATAATATTATCACCAATGTCGCAAGGCCATGACTAAGTGAGGAGAGTTGGACGATGGAGGAGACAGATAGAGAATGGAGAACGTGTTAAAACTACATTAAATGTAAATTACAAGATTCACAGATTTAATTTTGATCAGTTTTCCTGCTATAAATGATAATAAATGTTGAATATCTCTACAAATACGAAGGTTATTGGACTTAAACCCGGAATTAAAATAAATCTACAACATGTGAGGTGACTACAGAAGGTTTTAAAAGAATTATGTTGCTGTTATAAAGCAAATATAGTGAGAATATTGCAATATATACAGATAAAAACTCACCCAAATCAGGAAAAAAACATGAAATTTGTCTGTTTATCTTATTATTACTTCATTTTCCTTCAACAACCTGTTCAAAACTACTAATAAATTGAGTTATTTCCATAATTTTAACCCTTAAAATGCCAGTTTGAATACCAGCTGTCACTTATTTTTATTTTTTTTATTAAAGAATAAGAATTATTTTCCATAAAATAAATATAAATATATAAATTCAACTCTGATTTCAATGCATTCGTATGTTCTGTTTAGAGTTTAGAGAATTCTCCCATTGACTTCCATTAAAACCACATTTTTATGAATGTCACTGCCATTACTACATATAATTTCTCATAATTTCAGCATTTTATTCTAAAGAGAAATAGTGAAGTTTGATATTTTCACTGTATTTGACTAAATTCAACCATTATATACAGATGTCACATCCTCCCCCTATTAAAATAAAGGCCTATTATGTATATTTATTGCCTTTATTGACATGCACAAGACTTTATATTAAGTTATTATTAAAGTATAACTTGTAAAATGTAAATTAAATTACTATAAAACATTATTGACCAGTAGAAATTGATTCAAGAATCATGTTTAGAGCTTCATGAAGCAGCCGCCATGATTTTATTCTGAAAAACCTGTAAAACAAAGAAAATCTGTGAAGAAAAACCCAAATAAGGGTAATTATGTTTATGCAACTGGCTGAAGAAACCTTTCTTTGTTTCAGGATCATGGGTAAACAGTGGGTGGACAGCAAGAAAAATGGAAAAGAGGAATTTATACGTCCCTGAAAGGCAATTAAAAGGGAGCAGGACCCTGTTTTCTATTAGTCTCTTATGTTTAATCTCATCTTACTGCATGATTACTTCACTTCTCTGGTATCGTTGCCTCCTGCCTTACCGTAAATCGTTGCTAATCTCTGGACAGTCCCTTGTGTTTCTGCAGCAGCTGCTTCTCGCTGTAAAAGTCACTGCTTCTGGTCACATTTGCAGAATTTTAAACCACATCGATGTTTTTACAAGAAAAAAAGGCATGAAAATAGTGAAATAGGCTCATATGTCAACACTCAGTGAATCAACAGCAACACGGCTGTCACCTTCACACATTTCACCTAAAATCATCATTATTCTGATGTTTTATCTCATAATTTTGAATTTCTATCTTATAAATTTGACTTTTGACCTAATAATTATGACTATGTATCTCATAATTTTGACTTTTTGTCCCATAATTAAGACGTTTTATCTCATAATTGAATGAATTCTTATTAAGTTTGACTTTTTATCTCATAATTATTCTTTTGTATCTCATGATATTTACTTTTTATCTCATAAATGTGACTTTATATCTCAAAATTTTGACTTTGTAGCTCATAAGTTTGACTTTCTATCTCATAATTATGCTTTTCTATCCCATAATTTGTACTTTTTATCTCATAATTATGACTTTTGAACTCATAATTATGTCATAATATCTCATAATTTCAACTTTTATCCCCAAATTATGTTGTTTTATCTCATTATTATGACTTTTCAATCTTATAATTTTGACTTATTTCATATTTATGCTTTTATAACTCATAATTTCAACTTTCTATCTCTTGATTTCTACTTTTTATCTCAGAATTTTGAATTTTTATTTAATAATTATAACTGTTTATCTCATTATTTCAACTTTTTGTCTTATAATTTTGACGTTTTATCTCATAATTATAACCTTTTTCTCATTATTGTGACGTTTTACCTCATAATTATGATTTGTAACACATAATTTAAACTTTTTATCTCAGAATGTTGACTTATTTCATAATTTTATTTTATTTCTCTCTCATAAACTCATTATTTTGATGATTTATCTCATAATTGTGACTTTTTATCTTATTATTTCAACTTTTTATCTCATTATTGTGACTTTTTATTTAATAATTATGACGTTCTATCTCATTATTTCAACTTTTTGTCTTATAATTTTGACGTTTTATCTCATAATTATGATTTTATCTCATTATTTCAACTTTTTATCTCATTATTGTGACTTTTTATTTCATTATTGTGACGTTTTACCTCATAATTATGATTTGTAACACATAATTTAAACTTTTTATCTCAGAATTTTGACTTATTTCATAATTTTATTTTATTTCTCTCGCATAATTTCATTATTTTGATGTTTTATCTCATAATTGTGACTTTTTATCTCATTATTTCAACTTTTTATCTCATTATTGTGACTTTTTACCTCATAATTATGATTTTATCTCATTATTTCAACTTTTTATCTCATTATTGTGACTTTTTATTTCATTATTGTGACTTTTTTCCTCATAATTATGATTTGTATCACATAATTTAAACTTTTTATCTCAGAATTTTGACTTATTTCATAATTATATTTTATTTCTCTCTCATAATCTCATTATTTTGATGTTTTATCTCATTATTGTGACTTTTTACCTCATATTTATAACTTTCTATCTCATAATTTCAACTTTTTGTCTCAGAATTTTGAATTTTTATCTCATAATTATAACTTTTTATCTCATTATTGTGACTTTTTTACCTGATAATTATGACTTTCTACCTCTCTCGACCTAACTGACCCCTGTGGCTTCCTCCCCTTAAACTGAAACAATGTTTGTAGTTCCTCACTGTGACAGGGAGGAACTACAAACATGGCGAGCGAACAGCCTGCTGACGTCACCCAGGTTTTAAGGGAAAGTGAAAGTTAAGGGCAGGACAGCAGCGACAGCAGCAGCAGCAGCAGCAGCAGCAGGATGGTCTTCACGGAGCGGAGTTCAGTCAGCGAACATGTTGTGAAGCTATCAGATGGATCCGGCCTCTCTCTCCCTCCATGTCCGCGTCATGACGCTCTTTCTGCTCGGAGCCGCGCGCTGCGCCGCCGGTAAGAAGGACGAGCCGCGCCGCGCCGCGCTGCGCACATTTGGCACAATATCCACGATGCGTAAAAATAACTTTCTCAGCGAAGCGCGCAGCTTGTGAGTTGATCCGAACCAGCGCGCCTGTTATTTTTAGCCATAGTCCTAACGATAGAGTCAATATATGCACCTGTATTAAACACATATTAAACAAATAGCGTTATATCGGAATGATTTCTTTATTTTTTTTAATTCTAGGGGTTGTTTTTTACAGGAAATGTCTCCTGCTGTGTGAGCAGATGCTTCCATTTTCATATTTGCCCGATGACTTTTCAGCTCCGTGTAAAATTTCCACTTAAGAAAGTGATTGTTTTATTTTTACTGCTGTAAAACAGATAAGAAGGTCAAACAAGCAGATCTTACATAATATATAGCATTTCCCAGCTCAGATAAGGTCTAATAATGCAGCTACTACTAATAATAATATACTAATAACCATGTTTTATTTTAAATTCTCATATTGCATGATGCTTATTATAATGCTACTACTAATAATACTAATATAGTTTAGTTTATTTGTTTTGAACAAATAAAACAACAGTTAATTAACACAGTTATGCACATTTATACAGATCATGTAACATGAAAAACTGAATATACTAATGTTATGACTTATAATGCTAATTATAATATACTAATAAGCATTTTCTCTGTGTGTCCAGATCCAGATAATGACTGTTGTCCAGAAATTCCTGCACATCCTCAGACTAAACCTGCACCACAGAAATGCTATAAAATGAACGAGAAGTACCGCTACGACTGCATTGAAGGCTACAGGAGGAAGGCTGGAACCTCCAATCTCATCAAATGTGTGCAAAATGGACAACTGGTCTGGTCAGAGTTCAAACTCGAGTGTACACGTAAGGATCTGAAGGGTTTTTCTTGTCTTTATCCTGTTAAATCACTAGAAAATCAAGGAGCTACGACACGAAATTAAGTATTCTTTGATTGATTTTTGATTTTTTTAATTAGATGTTTCCATACTTGCATGTTTAGACATTTAAAAGGGCACTTTAATGCATATTTAGCCCTTTACTGCACTTTAGAGATTTAAAAGGGCACATTAGTGCATGTTTAGATATTTAAAATGGCACTTTAATGCACTCTAGCTATTTAAAAGGGCACTTTATTGCATGTTTTGACATTTAAAAGGACACTTTAATGCACTCTAGTTGTTTAAAGGGGCAGTTTGTTGCATGTTTAGACATTTAAAAGGGCACTTTAATGCACTCTAGATATTTAAAAGGGCACTTTATTGCATGTTTAGACATTTAAAAGGGCACTATAATGCATGTATAGACCTTTAAAAGGGCACTTTAATGCATGTATAGACCTTTAAAAGGGCAGTTTATTGCATGTTTAGACATTTATAAGGGCACTTTAATGTGTATTTAGCCTTTTACTGCACTTTAGAGATTTAAAAGGGCACCTTAGTGCATTTTAGACCTTTAAAATGACACTTTAATGCATGTATATACATTTAAAGGGGCACTTTAATGCACTCTAGCTGTTTAAAAGGGCACTTTATTGCATGTTTAGACATTTAAAAGGACACTTCAGTGCATATTTAGCATTGTACTACACTATAAAGATTTAAAAAGGCACTTTATTGCATGTTTTGACATTTAAAAGGGCACTTTAATGCACTCTAGTTGTTTAAAGGGGCAGTTTGTTGCATGTTTAGACCTTTAAAAGGGCACTTTAATGCACTCTAGCTCTTTAAAGGGCAGTTTAGTGCATGTTGAGACATTTAAAAGGGCACTTTAATGCACTCTAGATATTTAAAAGGGGCAGTTGATTGCTTATTTAGGCATTTAAAAGGACACTTCAGTGCATATTTAGCATTGTACTGCACTATAGAGATTTAAAAAGGCACCTTAGTGCATGTTTAGACATTTAAAAGGGCACTTTAATGCACTCTAGCTGTTTAAAAGGGCACTATATTGCATGTTTAGACATTTATAAGGGCACTTTAATGTGTATTTAGCCTTTTACTGCACTTTAGAGATTTAAAAGGGCACCTTAGTGTATTTTAGACCTTTAAAATGACACTTTAATGCATGTATATACATTTAAAGGGGCACTTTAATGCACTCTAGCTGTTTAAAAGGGCACTTTATTGCATGTTTAGACATTTAAAAGGGCACTATAATGCATGTATAGACCTTTAAAAGGGCACTTTAATGCATGTATAGACCTTTAAAAGGGCACTTTAATGCATGTATAGACCTTTAAAAGGGCAGTTTATTGCATGTTTAGACATTTATAAGGGCACTTTAATGCACTCTAGATGTTTAAAGGGGCAGTTTATTGCATGTTGAGACATTTATAAGGGCACTTTAATGCATATTTAGCCTTTTACTGCACTTTAGAGATTTAAAAGGGCACCTTAGTGTATTTTAGACCTTTAAAATGACACTTTAATGCATGTATATACATTTAAAGGGGCACTTTAATGCACTCTAGCTGTTTAAAAGGGCACTTTATTGCATGTTTAGACATTTAAAAGGGCACTTTAATGCACTCTAGCTGTTTAAAGGGCACTTTATTGCATGTTTAGACATTTAAAAGGGCACTTTAATGCACTCTAGCTGTTTAAAGGGCACTTTATTGCATGTTTAGACATTTAAAAGGGTACTTTAATGCACTCTAGCTGTTTAAAGAGCACTTTATTGCATGTTTAGACATTTAAAAGGGTACTTTAATGCACTCTAGCTGTTTAAAGGGGCAGTTTATTGCATGTTTAGTGCATTCTAGACCTTTAAAAGGGCACTTTAATGCACATATAGACCTTTAAAAGGACACTTTATTGCATGTTTAGACATTTAAAAGGGCACTTTAATGCACTCTAAATATTTAAAAGGGCAGCTGATTGCTTGTTTAGACATTTAAAAGGACACTTTAGTGCATATTTTGCCTTTTAAAAGGACACCTTAGTGCATTTTAGAGATTTAAAGGGACACTTTAATGAGTTATAGATTTTAGATAAAGTGGTTTCCTGCTTCACTTTTGTATTTATAAGCAGTAGTGATTTTGATGAAGTTCTCAAAAGTGACACAAAATAGGGAAACACAACATGTTTACTTGCATATCTAGTAAAAAGTTAAAATAGGGGGAAGTTCATGCTGTTTTTATCTGAAAGATGTTAGTTTACATTTGAGTAAAGTGAAGCAATTACACAAGGAAATGTGTTTTCTCGACTGGTTTTAAAGGGAAATTCAACAAACTGAAGGAACCTTCTTTAAAAATCTTTAAAATGACCCTTTTTTTCTATAATTATTTGAAATCCAGATGAAAAAATGACACAATTTGCAGGTTTTTAAGTCACAGGAACTGAGAGAAAAATCCCAGATACAGATCCCTGAGGGAGAAATTCCACAGTTTTAGTTTCAGTGATTTAATACATGGAATTTACTCCAATAGGATACAACAGATAAACAGAAGTCAGGCCCAGATGTGGGAGAACAAGATAGGAAGCAGATGTAGACTATTGAAACCAGTCTACAAATAAAAACTACCATTTTACTACTTGCTATTGTAGTATGCAGTAATTTATGTAGTTTAATTACTGATAATTACTATATAATGACTGATTAATTACTTCAGCCTCACTATAAAGTTCTATACATTCTATACTACCTATAAATCTCCATGTATTTAAAGTTCATGGAGTCAAAATTGACCCTGACCCTCCTCAGAGGTTGAAATTAAATTCTAATCTGGTCACTACCCTACCAGATAAATCTCTGGCCAAAGGTGGTGTGTTGATATGAAACTTCGCTATATCCTCTAGCGATAAACAGCATTTTATGACATAGTATGAAACTAAATATAACCAGTTAAGTTTATTGTTGAGGTATTTCAGATTGAACCGCTCAACCCACAATTTTCCTGCTATGAACGATAATAAATCTGCAACCACAAAGGTTTTTGTATTTAAACCTGGAATTAAAAGAAATCTACAACATGTGAGGTGATTAAATATGAGTATAAGTGTATTCTAACACCCAAAAGGGCACTTTAGGGCACGATTAGTCATTTAAAAGGAACATTTTGTGCACTTTCATCATTTAAAATTGCACTTTAATGCACATTTAGAGCTTTAGTGCACTTTGGACATTTAAGAGAGAACTTGAATGCATTTAGGACATTTAAAAGGGCACTAAAATGCACATATAGACATTTAAAAGGACATTTTACTGCACTTTGGACATTTAAAAGAGAACTTTAATGCACTTTCATCATTTAAAATTGGACTTAAATGCACATTTAGACATTTAAAAGGACACTTTAATGCACTTTGGACATTTAAAATTGGACTTAAATGCACATTTAGACATTTAAAAGGACACTTTAATGCACTTTGGACATTTAAAAGGGAAATTTAATGCATGTTTGGGCTTTTAAAAGGGGCACTTAATGTGCATTTAGACATTTAAAATGACACTTTAGTGCACATTTAGACATTTAAAATGACACTTTAGTGCACTTTGGACATTTAAAAGGGCACTTTAGTGCACTTTGGACATTTAAAAGAGAACTTTAATGCACTTTCATCATTTAAAATTGGACTTAAATCCGCATTTAGACATTTAAAAGGGAAATTTAATGCATTTAGAAGTTCAAAAGGGCACTTTAGTGCATGTTTAGACTTTTAAAAGGGCACTTTAGTGCACATTTATAGATTTAGAGGACACATCAATCCATGTTAATGCATGAAAATAATAATGAAGCTAAATGATCTGCACATTATCTACCCTGACTGTAACGTTATCAGTCCAGAACGTATGTCCTTTGAGTCTTAAGACATAAACTCACATGCAGTTTCATTTCCTTGTCTTTTGGATCCGGAGCTTTGATGAATTGACTTTTTTTATTGTTAAAGTTCCGTCATAACTCATTCAAACCTTTTTTTGTTGTGTTCCAGCTATCCCAAATATTACAATACTACCAAGAAGCCTCCCAACAGGTGAGTGTGTACCTGTCTGTCTGACTTCAAACAGGAGGATAGTGTTGAAAACAACAGAAAACAACAAATACTTGAATTCATATTGATCCGTGATGATCTGATCTTTCAGAGGAACACACTGATTCTCCCTATGACTCCACCATTACCATCACTGTCAGTGAGTTAGTTCTCTATCTGCATGAGTTTAGCATTTAGCAGCTAAAGAGCCGCTCAGGAGGGTCATTACACTGTAAAACCACGAGTTACTGTCATTATTTTACAGTAGATGTACTTTAGAGTATGTGTCTTTACTGGAAAATACACTAAAAACAAATAAATACTGTTGTTTCAGCTGTTTGTGCAGTATTAGATGATTAATTGTACAATAAAATCAATTAAATTCTGTTATTTTAGTTGTATTTGCAGTATTAGATGATTAATTGTACAATAAAATCAATTAAATACTGTAATTTCAGTTGTTTTTACAGTATTATGTGTTAAATTGTACAATAAAATCAATTAAATTCTCTAATTGCAGTTGTATTTACAGTATTAGATGATTAATTGTACAATAAAATCAATTAAATTCTGTTATTTTAGTTGTTTTTACAGTATTAGATGATAAATTGTACAATAAAATCAATTAAATTCTATAATTTCAGTTGTATTTACAGTATTAGTGATTAATTGTACAATAAAATCAATTAAATTCTGTTATTTTAGTTGTATTTGCAGTATTAGATGATTAATTGTACAATAAAATCAATTAAATTCTGTTATTTTAGTTGTATTTACAGTATTAGATGATTAATTGTACAATAAAATCAATTAAATTCTGTTATTTTAGTTGTATTTACAGTATTAGATGATTAATTGGACAATAAAATCAATTAAATTCTATAATTTCAGTTGTATTTACAGTATTAGATGATTAATTGTACAATAAAATCAATTAAATACTGTAATTTCAGTTGTATTTACAGTATTATGTGTTAAATTGTACAATAAAATCAATTAAATTCTCTAATTGCAGTTGTTTTTACAGTATTAGATGATTAATTGTACAATAAAATCAATTAAATACTATAATTTCAGTTGTTTTTACAGTATTAGATGATTAATTGTACAATAAAATCAATTAAATTCTGTAATTTCAGTTGATTTTACAGTATTAGATGATTAATTGTACAATAAAATCAATTAAATACTGTAATTTCAGTTGTTTTTACAGTATTATGTGTTAAATTGTACAATAAAATCAATTAAATTCTATAATTTCAGTTGTTTTTACAGTATTATGTGTTAAATTGTACAATAAAATCAATTAAATTCTATAATTTCAGTTGTTTTTACAGTATTATGTGTTAAATTGTACAATAAAATCAATTAAATTCTGTTATTTTAGTTGTTTTTACAGTATTAGATGATTAATTGTACAATAAAATCAATTAAATTCTATAATTTCAGTTGTATTTGCAGTATTAGATGATTAATTGTACAATAAAATCAATTAAATACTGTAATTTCAGTTGTTTTTACAGTATTATGTGTTAAATTGTACAATAAAATCAATTAAATTCTATAATTTCAGTTGTTTTTACAGTATTAGATGATTAATTGTACAATAAAATCAATTAAATTCTATAATTTCAGTTGTATTTACAGTATTAGATGATTAATTGTACAATAAAATCAATTAAATACTGTTATTTCAGTTGTTTTTACAGTATTAGATGATAAATTGTACAATAAAATCAATTAAATTCTATAATTTCAGTTGTATTTGCAGTATTAGATGATTAATTGTACAATAAAATCAATTAAATACTGTAATTTCAGTTGTATTTACAGTATTAGGTGATTAATTGTACAATAAAATCAATTAAATTCTGTTATTTTAGTTGTATTTACAGTATTAGATGATTAATTGTACAATAAAATCAATTAAATTCTGTTATTTTAGTTGTATTTACAGTATTAGATGATTAATTGTACAATAAAATCAATTAAATACTGTAATTTCAGTTGTTTTTACAGTATTATGTGTTAAATTGTACAATAAAATCAATTAAATTCTATAATTTCAGTTGTTTTTACAGTATTATGTGTTAAATTGTACAATAAAATCAATTAAATACTATAATTTCAGTTGTTTTTACAGTATTATGTGTTAAATTGTACAATAAAATCAATTAAATACTATAATTTCAGTTGTTTTTACAGTATTAGATGATTAATTGTACAATAAAATCAATTAAATTCTGTAATTTCAGTTGTTTTTACAGTATTAGATGATAAATTGTACAATAAAATCAATTAAATACTGTAATTTCAGTTGTTTTTACAGTATTATGTGTTAAATTGTACAATAAAATCAATTAAATTCTGTTATTTTAGTTGTATTTACAGTATTAGATGATTAATTGTACAATAAAATCAATTAAATTCTGTTATTTTAGTTGTTTTTTTACAGTATTAGATGATTAATTGGACAATAAAATCAATTACTGTGTTTAACGCAGTAATAACAGTAATAGGTTTTACAGTGTAGTGTTATCTCTATTAGAAGAAGCAGTAAAAATATTTAACACATTTAACAATTTCAACGTGACAAAAAGCAGAAAAACAACTAATCCTTATTAATTAAGTGGCATGGTAACTAATAAACTAATAACTGCATGGATAACGTTATTACACCTGCACACACCAAACCAAAGCATGAGGTTGTCAAAACAATACTAATTTTTTATAATGATAAAATAAAAATCATTTTAATATGTCTGTGTACTATAGAATTATAGTGATTTGTGTTTTTACTCGTCTTTTTTCTACAATTTACAGAGAAAAAAAAACTGAAAACGCAGAAGATTACAGTACAATTATATTTTATTTGGTTTTTAAATTCATTTTATTCCCTTTTTTAATAATAAATTATCAATAAAAAATGAGTTTTTGGCCTAAATTATCTTGATGAGGCTTAATCCTGAGTTGAAAGGATCAGACTCTTTATGTCCTATAGGATAATGGACATTTAATTTGTTGTGCATATCACTAAATTCAATAAATAAGCAGCCAAATATAAAGAAATAAAGGAAGTTCCAGCATCTTCAGTCTGTCATTAATAATTTACCACATCGCAGGTTTTAAAAAGTCGTCAAAACTGGACGTTGG
Organism: Lepturacanthus savala; assembly: GCA_030544235.1. Lineage (NCBI taxonomy): Eukaryota > Metazoa > Chordata > Actinopteri > Scombriformes > Trichiuridae > Lepturacanthus > Lepturacanthus savala. The sequence goes on from CM060474.1 coordinate 19,930,998, forward strand.
AGATGAATTACGCTAAAAAAAGTTGAATAAAGTCACATTAGAATGTTCAGAAATTGACCTAAAGTCACTTTATTCTATGTAAAGTCTATTGAAATGATTCATAAATATAATATTTATATATATAATATAATATATTATTATATATCTAACAGTAGTAGAAGCAACCGTGTAGTATTTGTAGTAGAAGCAGTATTAGATACTGTCATACTGAATTTATTTCTTTGTTTTTTAAGCTGCTTCTTCCACCGTCCACCAGATGATCAGCTCAGCCTCAATGAGCACAAATACAAAAAGACCAAAGTCAACCTCATCTGGTCCTGGTCAGTGGAGCCGGTTACATCACACACACCATAAAACTGGTAAAATCACACAGGATTTTACTGAGTAACTCCAGAAGTATTTGTTGTTGCCTACGCCACATCTGTACCAGAGCTCTTTGGTGTTAAATCTGTTATTTTCTGTGGAAATGTACATAACGTCCCATCAATGGAACCACATGTGTTAAAGTCTGAATAAATGAATGAAAATGAATGTGCACATTATTCACAATGGACACATGGCATGAAATAGTAGTTAATCCATTGCTACACTGCACAAAATTAAATCTTATCAGGTGAAAATATCTATAAAACTGTAGTTTTTGTTCAATCAGTCCAAATATACAGTAGAATTATCTCATTGCATTGATACACTGCAAAAAAAAGGTTAAAATATATTTAAAAAAAAAAATTAGAATGATCTTATTCCATTTTCCTGAATTGTTTTATTCCATTGATACACTGCAAAAAATTAAATTATGTGGAAATATCTATAAATCTATAGTTTTTGCTCAATTTGTCCAATTTTTAGTAGAATTATCATGAATTATCTTATTCCATTTTTGACATTTCCATTGCAAAAAATAAAATCTTGTCAGGTGAAAATATCTATAAAACTATAGTTGGGGTTTAATTAGTCCAATATTGAGTAGAATTATCATGAATTATATTATTCCATTGTCATTAATTATTTTATTCTATTGATATGTAGAAAAAAAATTAAATCTTATCATGTGGAAATATCTATAAATCTATAGTTTTGGCTCAATTAGTCCAATTTAGAGTAAATTATTATGAATTATCTCCATTGATACACTGCAAAAAAAATATATAAAAAATATAATTTTGGTTCAATTAAAATGATCTTATTCCATTTTCCTGAATTATTTTATTCCATTGATACACTGCAAAAAATTTAATTACTGGAAATATCTATAAATCTATAGTTTTGGCTCAATTAGTCCAATTTAGAGTAAATTTTTATGAATTATTTTATTCTATTGATACACTGCAAATGAAAATATCTATAAAACTATAGTTTTGGTTTAATTAGACCACTATTAGGTAGAATTATCATGAATTATCTTATTTTATTCCATTGATACACTGCAAAAAATAAGGTGGAATTATCATGAATCCATTTATAGATAATTTATTTATTACAATTGTTTTCTTGATTTTTAACAATTTATTCTTGTTTTTCTTAAAACATTAATAATAAATGATTTAAAGTCAAAATATGAGCTGAAAAGAATAATAAATATATAAATATATGAAAAAATTCAAATAATTTAATCTTTTTTTTTTCGTAAACCAAATTTATCTGCTAAAGTTATAATATAATTCAAGATAATGAATGATTTCACTTTTTATAGTCTAATAATTATGTCGTTAGACCTTAATTAATATCATTTGTATTATTCTTATTATTCCTTTTCAATATGGCTGCCATGAATCCACAATTGGTCATGAAATTATCAACCTTTGAAAATTTGATTCCTGTTTTTTTTTTTTTCTGTCACTGCTGGGAAATAGAGACTGTGGCGGTTACCACGACGACGGCCCAAACATCTTCATCCTCCACGATGATGCTGAGCACCATTAAAGACACGTCCTCCTCCTCGGAAAAAACTAGTGAGTTTGAACAAGATCAGGCTCAGGAACGCGATTATTTTACTGGACTCCTTGAATTAAACCAGTATAACTACCATAGAACTTACATTACAGAGCTATGGCGATCAACAATTAATCAGTATTGATCAATATTACCAGAGAGGGTGTTCTTTAACGACATTTGAGCATGATAACGATTGATGTGGTCAGCACCAAGGTGCTTCAACATTCTTTATAAGACTTAATAAGACTGCCTTTACATTTAAATTAACTGAAACTCATCTGTTATTTGGTAAATTCACAGTAAACCTGTTATTCTCTTATAATAAAATATATTATTTGTACATGAATGAATAATTACAGAAGACCTAAAAGGTGTTTGCAATTATCATTTTGGCTTAAATCATCAACTGCGGTCAGCCCATTAAAGAGCCTCCATAAGTAATGAAGATACCGCTATGGCTAATCTTTAGTAAAAATGAATTATCCCTCCAAGTTAAAATGAATAAGTCAACATTTTATGAAGCTACATCCAGCAGCCGCTTAGTTTATCTTAGCTTAGCTTAGCTTAACTTAGCATATCTTATTTTATCTTAGCGTATCTTACCTTAGCTTATCTTATCTTGTCTTAATTTATCTTATCCTAGCTTAGCTTAGCTTATCTTGTCTTAGTTTAGCTGATCTTAGCTTAGCTTATCTTATCTTGTCTTAATTTATCTTATCCTAGCTTAGCTTAGCTTATCTTGTCTTAGTTTAGCTTAGCTTAGCTTGGCACAAATCATGTAAATGATCATTTTGCTGCCTCTGGTAGAACTGAAACCTGCTGCATCCTTTATTCTCTGCAGACAAACTGAAGAATAATTCATGTTATACAACTTATATATAATTTTATATTATTTATCTTTTTCCACAGGCATGAACAAAACAACAACCGCAGTTTCCCTCGGTGCAGTGTTGCTCTTACTGGCTGTGATTGGGATCAGTTTATTTTATATACGGTAAGCAAGAGAAAAGAAATCATTATTACAGGCGGAGCGGTATCAAATCTCTTTGTATATCAAAGTGTTTGAGATTTTGGGGTTTTAAATCAGGTTTGATATTGGTTCCTTTTTTCAAAATCTTCATTTTTAAGGAGAGACACTACAGATTAATAGAGTAAAACTAATATCAGCATGAAACCATCACTCAAAAATCTGAAAATACGGTCAATAGTTGATAGTTGGTCAAAAATTAGCTTTTTTCAGATAACACTTACTTTAATCATTTAGTAATTTAGGAGAAATCTATGAACAACGTGGAGTAACATGTAGAATTTTAATGTTTTTCATTCACTGGAAGATGGAATTTGAACACTTTCACTTTAAATATGTGAACCTAGATGTACTGTATTTATCTTTCTTTTTTACTGGTCTCATCTCATTACTGTTTCCTTTTTAACCTCAGGAGGGTAAAACACAGGAAGCCAGTGCAGAATACTGAGGAAAAAGAAGAAGAGATACCCATGAATGAACCTGGACCGTAGTCATAATGAGCTGTGCTGGAATTCTAAGGCACATTTTCATGAAGAACAGTTTATCAGCGTTCTCATAGGAATGGATAATGTGACTTTAAGTGCAGCTCCGTCTCTAAGAAACAACATGAACTGAAGAGCTAAAAGCTAGCTAGGCTAATGAACGTGACTTACTCTGGCTATTGTGTAGAGTGCTAATGCAGTGCCCTGTCTGATATCTGTCTGTGACATCAAAGACAATATCACAGATACAAAAGACAATGTCACAGACATCAATGACAGTGCCAGCATCATCAAAGACAATGTCATGGACATCAAAGACAATGCCAGAGTCATCAAAGACAATGTCACAGACATTAATGACAATGTCAGCATCATCAAAGACAATATCACAGACATCAATGACAATGCCAGCATCATCAAAGACAATGTCATGGACAACAAAGACAATGCCAGATTCATTAAAGACAATGTGACAGACATCAAAGACAATACCAGAGTCATCAAAGACAATGTGTCAGACATCAAAGTCAACATCACAGACATCAAAGACAATGCCGGAGTCATCAAAGACAATGTGACAGACATCAACAACAATGCCAGAGTCATTAAAGACAATGATACAGACATTAAAGACAATGCTACAGACATTAAAGACAATGATACAGACATTAAAGACAATGATACAGACATTAAAGACAATGTTACAGACATCAAAGATAATGCTACAGACATCAAAGAAGTGGATCGGATCAATGATTCTTAAAATATAAATTCAGGAAAATTCAGACAGACAGAAGTGCATTATGTATTTACATCGTTGAATCCGAGCCCTAAATTATTTGACACAATTAAATAAATATTTCTTTCCCCTCCATTTTGTGGAGGGGAAATAGAAGCAAGTTTTAAGCATTTCATCCCCTATGAATTCTACACCTATGATCAACAGATAACTGCCTCTACTGCTTCAGCTTCCTGCATCTAACAGCACCTCTTTAAATAGGCAGTGGTTTATCTGCTGTAAGAACATTCCAACCGCAGGAGGAAGTTAACACCTGCATGTCTCACCATCACCTGCACTTCTCACATCAAGTCATGTTAAAGCTTTTAAAGATACCGCAACAGCCATTTTTAATGCATTTTTCTCCTATCATGTTAAAGGCATACCCATACCCATACTCATAAGTTCTTTTTTTTTAATCACTGTACATTAGTCTATTCAACGGCACACTTGATATTTATGGACAGTTGAATATTTTAATGTTTGCATTAAACATTTTACAGCTTTCATTGTTGTTTCCTGTGTGCTGCAGTTTCAGGAGAAACCAGACTCACTTTGTTGATTTTTCCTTCTCATCCTTCCTTTCTCTCCCTGCAGTCTATTTATATAACGAGGAAAACGCACTATTTACGAAACCAGATAAGAGACTTCACACAGCCAGATGTTGAATCGTAGAAGCTTTCTGCACATTGTTGGCTGCCAGCCCTGGAATGAAGTATCCACGTCCAAAAAAAAATCCAGACAACATATTTTCTTTCATATTCTCACATAGAAAAACTCCTCTTTTACATTAGAAATGTTGGTTATGAGCATCAGATTGTTTTCTGAAGATAAACAGCATTATTACAGGTAATTTATGGCCACTGCTGAAATGCTTGTTGGCTTCTCAGAGCATGTATTTGGCGTGTTGTTGGAGGCGTGTTGATAGCACATGTTTTGCAGCTGTAACTCCCAGTGGCGTCTTTAGCACTTAGAAAGCAGATGTGTGTGTATACACACATACACACACACACACACACACTATTATATTATATACTATTATAGTAGAGTATAATAATAGTAAGCCACCAGTATAATAGCAGTATATAAAAGCCCATTACAGGTTTCACAGTGCCAACAGTGGTATTAAGTTATTCTCAGTGGTCTGAGGCTGTTTCTCTGTGGATCACAGTATTCCACAGAAATTGTTGATCCTCCATCAGGGTAATGACCCCATGAATACCACCAGGCTGATAAAATACTTATTTTCAACATTATGCTCAATAAATAAAGTGGATTGACCTTTTAGGGAGTGAAAATTATACATATATCCTCATTAAATAAGAAAGAAATAACACTGTCGTTGTATAGGAATAAAAAAAAGAATATTTTAATTAGTGTTTACAGTGTTTTTTTTATACAGTAGAAACACTCAATCACATCCAGTACAATGAGAAAAAACAGAAAATCTTAGGAGGTGAAAATATCTTGTTTTTTGCACATTTAGTCCAATATTATGTAGAATCATCTTAACTTTCTATCCACTCAGCAGATGGTTTTATCTCTTGATTTTGGTCAATTTCAGATAAAAAGACATTATGATAAAATGAAAAAAAACAGCAGCTTCACAACAAGCAAACAATGACCAGTGGAATAAGATAATCCTGCTAAATTAGAACCAAACTGTACCAAAAAACATATTTTCACCTTTTAAGATTTCAGTTTTCTTTAAGGCGTCTTGACTGGATATTACAAAAAATACAGAGAAAAATACAAAAAACACAATAAATTACAATGACTCAACATGCATCTGTTACAGAGAAAACTATAAAATCACTTTTTTTAATGATAAAGTCTGTTTCAGTATCTCTGGATGTTTCCTGGTCGAGGCATTTTTTGTTTTTTTAAAGGACCTTTTTGAATCAAGCAGCATCAGAACAGAGCCAGCAGCAGGTCGTCGTGGAACGGCTGATGGTGGAACATGTCCGGTATTTCGGCCATTGACAACACGTCGTCCGTCAGGAGGAAGGCGGTCGGCCCGACACGCGTCCACACACACCTCTCACACAGCGGGCCGCCATCAGACAACCCGTCAGTCTGGGGAAAAGAGGGAAGATTTATCGCTGTCTTCATGACAAAAATCTAAACACTACTGTTCAAAATCAGAAATACACTCATGTGGTAAATGACTATTCTGGTTTCTGGTAGAGGCCCATTTCCAGCAACTATCACTGCAGTGTTCTAATGGAACAATGTGTTTGATCGTTGCATCAGAAGGTTAATGGATGATTAGAAAACTCTTGATGCTAACATGCTGCTTCTGCTTAGAGAAGCAAGAAAACTGACCGTTTCCTCTTCTCTGATATGTTCTTACCACAGATGTTGCTCTGTCTAAAATGTATTCTAGACTATTTATGCAATATTAAAAAAAAGCCAAGCCTTTTTATACTATTCAGCTTCAGTGCATCCCTACAAATAATACATATTACTCACTACTGTTCAAAAGTTTGGAGTCAGCCAGATAATTTAGTGTTTTCCATGAAAAGTCTCACTTCTATTTACCAGCATGAATTGTAAAATCAATAGAAAATATAGTCAAGAAATTAGAAATAATGATTTCTATTTGAAATAATAATATTTTCCTTTAGTTTTCTAGCTTCTCTAACCAGCTAAACTGTTTTCAGCTGTGCTAACATGGTAGCAACACATTGTACCATTAGAACACTGGAGTGATAGTTGCTGGAAATGGGCCTCTATACACCTATGTAGATATTGATGCACCAAAAACCAGATATTTACCACATTAGCAATGAATAGAGTGGATTTCTGATTAGTTTAAAGTCTAAGGACATTTCTTAGCGACCCCATACTTTTGAACACTAGTGTATATTCGGTTACTGAATACTTGGTGCATCCTTAATTATATTTCTTACACAATTCATCCGTTTCATGTGCATGATGAAGGATGAGCCGGGTGTGATGCAGTTGGGACAGTTGGCGATGGAGCATGGCAGCGGCTCGCCCGCCTTCACCAGGTCACTGGGCATCTCGGACTTCAGGAAATATTCCTGGAAAACACAGAAAACGGTGGTGATTTCCTTCTCCGGTCACTAGTCCAGCCATTTTAAGAAAAACAAAAGCAAAAAAAAGCATTTGTTAACATGGGAAAATAGTGGATAATCGCATTACATGTGGCTAATTTGCATATATACACAGCACTGCATATATAGCAGATGAAAATGTCTTGTTCAATCTTAAAAAAAACCCTCAATATTAAAGTCTGAACGGAACCTGTTTAAGTTCCTATTAACAGAGAGAGAGGAAGGAAGTGAGACATGTTTTTAGCAACCACAGAGAAATACTTTTTTGTAGCATGTAATACATAGTACAATATGCTTTCATTTGGTAAAATACTTTATAATTTAATTATTTATTTCTTTTAAATTAAGTTGAAAGTGATTTTGCAGGCATGGGGCCAGTATATAATTATAAATAATAATATAACAATACAAGCTTATGAAATAACATATGAAGGAGAATAGATATATGTTTTAATACCATTTATATGGAAATACTACTCATTATTAACAGAATCTGCATTTTTATTAGTGGAATCAGTGCTCGTCTCATTTCAGAATATAGTTTTTTTTAATCTGGACCTGGTTGATTCTGGTCTGAAGGTTCGATAAATTGACATTTTTATAATTAGAATAAGAAAACACGACCAGATCAATGTGTCTGGATCACGTATGAAAGACTCTTTCACAGCTGCACTTAATGTTTAGTAGGGTTGCAACATTCAGAGAAGTTGAAAACCTTCCATGGGAAATCTTAACCCTTAAACCATTTAGGTCCAGATGTTTGTTTTTTTTAAGATTTTATGCATCGAATTATATCAGTTGAGTCACTAATAATCATGTTCTGCATCCATTTTCACCCATTTTTGACTTTTTTCTTTGCAAAGACTTGAGACTAGAGACCTGAATGATTATATATATATAAATAAAGTAAATATAAAGTAGTACAAATAAGTAAACATGAGTTTTCCTTAAAACGTAAAAAGTTGTCTACTATCACATCAGAAAAAAGCCAAAGCTATATGTCTAACATTTCAGGTTTTTATTTATTTAAGTATAAAATTAATAGAATTAAAGGCTCATATACTTTAATGGGGAAACAGGAAAGTTAAATATAATTGTGGAAAATATACTGTCGCATAATCTTGGCTAAAACTACCAGATTTAAAGGGATAGTTCAACATTTTGGAAAATTCACCCATCGTCATAGCAACAGGTGCTTTACCTTTTTTGTAGGTTTTGATAATATTATGCTGTAAATATATTTAACCTATAATGCAAATCCTTGTAAACTTGTAAAACTAAATGGAATTAAACTAATGAAAACTAATGTTTCCTCTCATTCATATCAAAGGGAACTTTTATTTATTCCATTAAAATTCAGTGGGAAAATCAGTCATTGTGAGCAGTATAAACCTAACAAATGTGCACATGAGTTTTTTTTCTCCCACCAATAAAAACAGCAGTTCACCATTTATTTCCCTGCTAATACAAACAGGAAAAGAAAAGTCCAAACAGTGATTGAAGAGTATATAAATTCAGCTTTTTGTTCTGCTATGTGGTCACTAGATGACCTAAATCTGCTGCTGCTGAGTTAATTCTCAGGGGAAATAAAAGCAGCTCTGCAGGAACTGGAAGTGAACCTGGTGATTTAACCAGACAATATTCTGAAAAAAATGGAGATTAAGTTCCTAAAAGATCTATTTGAAGTGTGTTTTCTCTGTAATTCTGACGTGTTACGTATACATTGATGAGGGGGAGGGAAAAAAAACAAGTTCTTTAAATAATCGGAGCAGCTGCAGCATAATAAAATGTGAGAAAAGCGACGCGTCGGACGACGTTGGGTAACCACAGACCCAGTTCCAAACCCAGACGTCTGAGTCAAACCTGCTGCAGGAAATGAAACGCGTCAACATCAGGGATGTCGATTCTGAAGAAATTCATCCTCGAGATAAGGGACTTTCAGACCACAGCTACGCGTAAAGATAAACTAATGGTGTGATCTTTATTAAATTCAGGAAGTCGGGATTAGCGGCTATTAATGGCCAAAGAGTTTAGAATAACAGGGTTCCTATTGGTTTCTTTATCTTTTATATAAACCTTAACTCCTCAGCTCTTTACCTCTACACTTTTTGCAGTGATCCCTTTGATAAAATGTCTAATAATTGATTTTTAGTGAATATTTTCAGGCATTAAATGCATCCGACATTCATATAAAATGCTTTTTCATTAAAACCTCACCTGTTGTAGTTAGGGCATTGTGAGTATGGATAATAAAGAAGTTCTTAAAACCTTGTCTGTCCATCTACAATCTGACTAAATAACATTTAGAATTGTTTTAATGTTGAGTAGAAAATGACAGGCTGGAGTTGCTGGTGGGTTTAAATGGGGTTAAAAAGAATTTTGATATCTATATAACACTATTATTTAGATTAAATCCTATTTCCTGGTCATATGACCTCATCAACTTCCTGCTTTTATATAGATTACTATGATTTGCAACCCTGACATGTATATATCCATTTAATCATTAAAGTCTCTAGAATAACCCCAAAAAATAATTTTATACCTGGGACAAACACTTTTTTGTTTATTTGCATATTTGTGCAAGTGGCATCTATAGTTTCCAGCCATTAAAATGCTATTTTCTGCAAAGATGATGACACAACTGACATATTTATATGCATGAAAACAGAATTTCCAAATTCATATATTCGGTGCTGTTAAGCCGTTTTAAGTGAGGTGCGTCGTATGAGTGTGTGTGTCGTACCCCGGCCATCGTCAGGATGTGCAGGACGTTCTCTGAGATAATCAGGGAGGTTTTGGCTCGAGTCACGGCCACATACAGAAGATTCCACTCATCGTCTGGAAATTTATCTGAAGAGGAAAACCAAGGGGGTTAAGAGTTAAGAATTTGCAGCCTGCATTAATTGGCTAATTACTAATCAACCAACAAAGAGAAACCAGTGTGTTTAACTGCTATTTACTATGTAAAATAGATACAGAAATAAAAGGTTTATTGGACTTAACACTCACTAAATGAGAAGCCTTGATGGTAGCGCAGCTCGTGTCTGGGTGATGGAACTTTTGCAAAATCGTCTGCGACTCTCACAGTGTCAAACTCAAGACCTTTGGCCTTGTGGACTGTTCCGAGTATGAATTCTGGAAAGACAAAAAAAAGTGCATACAGCAGCAAAAAAACAGATTTCCAAAGAAAACAACTCCCAATTTAAGATTTTGTAATTACTTCCCTAGTAAAATAGTCATCCCTAAGTCCCAAACCCTTAGTTACTGTTGCTAGGTAGAACAAGGTTTAGAAAAAAGCAGATAACTTATTCTAAGAACAACATTTACACAGAAATAAGGAAGAATCAAACCTGACTGAACTCCTCTTGATGTAGAAATCAATTATCTTTATTCCACTGATTGAGCTCGTTAGTGTTTTATGGGTAGTTTTTGAAAATTGAGGGTCAAAGTTCAGTCCACCACAACATGTGGGAGTTGCTGGATTGTGTATTTGCTGAGTTTGATGAAGAAAACACACACACACACACACACACACACACACTTTGCATAGAGGCGGTTAAGTTCTTACTTCTACTTTAACCTCCTGAACCCTGCAAAAAACTGTTTGGTTACTGATTTTTTTAATTATATTTTAATTTCTGAGGTAAAAAAAACACATTTCAAAGATATATATATATTATAAATAGTATATATTATATTAATGTTTAATCACTTTATAGTAAATGATGTGATTAAACATGGCATTAACATAGCACACACACACACATACACACAGTCAAAAGTAGACGTGTGTGTATTGTATATAGAATGTTGACATCTGTCACTGGCTTCCATTGAAAATGAATAGAAGCCTGTTGCTATGGTAGTATGAACACACACCAATACACGTGTGTGTGTGTGTGTGTGTGTTTTTGCCTCAGCCCTTCCTATTTTTAATATAATTTCATGACCTCATGTCACAAAAGTGAAGTGGAAAATGAATCAGCTACCGAGAGAAATGAGTGATCAGTGATGAGAAAACTGATTAAAACTGTGTTTTTACATGTGTGTGTGTGTGTGTGTGCGTGTGTGTACCTGCAGTGTACAAGTCACAGTCGAAGCACGTATCCAGGCGTTTCACAAGTTCAGGAATGCGACACCTGTACTTTTCCACGGTGTTGACTTTCCCCTCCAGCTCACAGTCCTCAGTCTGCTTCACGTACTGTTTCAGGGCCCCGAAGCCGTTCTGGTATTTCTTAGCAAACACCCGGATGAGAGGATCCCTGAAGGCTGCAGCAAATACAACAATAAATGGGTGATTTTTAAGAGAGAATTAAAGAATTACACAGGTCACAGGCTGAATTTGTCTCACATTTTTTCTGGGGGTTCTGTTGCCCCGACAACTTCATCAGCTGCCAGATGTCCAGGATCCGGTCCAGGCCGATACTCCCGACCCCCTGGAGAGGAAAATAAAGATCAATATGCCAACATTTCCAAAGAGGCAGCATCTCAAAGCCTGAAATACAGAAAAACACATGTCATTTAATGTCTAGTATAACATGTTTAATACTAGAGGTGGGACTCGAGATTTAATTTTGATTACATTTTTTTTTGCGCTTTTATTTAACATTTTGTTAATATTCAAAATTATTTGTGTTTATAAAGGATTTTTAACTATGGTAGTGATAGTAACAGTAGTAACTGGTGAGTTTTATATAAAAATCTGATGAATAAATAACAAAAAATATGTAAAAAAAAATAAAAAGAAAAATTTTAATTAAAAGCTTAATTTTTTCTATCCTGAATGAATAAAAAAATAAATAAAAATAAAAAACAAAAATAAATAATATAATATAAATAAATATGTTTCTGTCAGTCTTAATTTGTCTATTCTGAATAAATACAAAATAAATAAAAATAAAAAATAAATAAAATATAACAATTACATCCGTTTGTCTTAATTTGTCTATTCTGAATAAATTAAAAAAATAAAAAATAAAAAAACAAAAATAAATAAAAATATTTAAAAAAAATCTGTTTCTGTCTGTTGGTCTTAATTAGTCTATTCTGAATAAATAAAAATAAAAAAACAAAAATGAATAATATATGAATAAATCTGTTTCGGTCTTAATTTGTCTATTAATCTGTTACGCTGGAGTGTTTACCAATACTATAATATAATATATATTAATAATAATAACAATAATATTAATATATATACTTTTTTTTACCCCCAAAACCGAAGAATATAATAATAAAAAAAAATCAAAAAACCCAACCTTTATTTTCCTAGATTCATGAGGTAATATAGAAGTAGAATGACTGAATTGCCTCTATGTAAAGGTATAAAGGTGTGTGTGTGTGTGTGTGTGTGTGTGTGTGTGTGTGTGTGTGTGTGTGTGTGTGTGTGTGCTCTTACACCAATGAAGTGGATGCGGCAGTGTGGGTTGGCGTCCGTCAGCTCCACAGCTTGGCTGAACACGCTGGCGTTGCATCTGGACAAGATGGCCGTCTTCCCCCGGTGAGGATTGACCCCCGCCCTCACGGCCGCCGCGACCTCCAGCGCCGCCTCATCACACACGCCACCTTAACGACACCAGACCGGATTAGACTTCTTAAACCAGGTAACCCCCTGATGTGGTCTAGTGCAGGATTTACCTTTCTGTTTCCCTCCTACTAAAATCTTACTGACGCCTTTGCACACCTGCAGGATGGTGGCGCCCACGAAGGCGATTTCAGAGCCGAACCTGAAGCTCTGGACACAGACAAGAGAAAAAAATAGATATATTATTAGAAATTTAAATGAGAATGAAGAAAATCTTTGTGACATCACATTTGGGGGCGTGGCCTCTCCCACTCATTCAAAATAGAAGGCATCAAACGCAGCCTGTTTTATGTAAAAACAACATAATAGACAAGCTTGATTTTCTTAATTCAAATGTTTTCTTTTGTTATATTTAATTCATTTAGTGAGTAAACATCTCAGTTGTTTCTGTATGAATTTACAGAATTAAACTCATTTATATTCATAGGAAAAAACAGCTACTTTTTCAGTGTTCAGTGTACTATAGTACACATCAGGACTTATATTTTATTTATTTATTTATTTTTTAAGGAGATATTTTTTTCTATCATAATAATTTATAGGTATATGAAAATTCATCTCAAACCTCTTGTACAATGAGAATAATTGAGGAAATTAAATGAACAGATAAATAAAATATATTAAGACAAAGGTATATATGCATATGCACATCTATCACATCTAACTGGAGCTTTATATAAAAATTAGATTAATAAATAAAATATAAAATAAATAAATACTACATTAGCTGTTTACTACCAATACTATATTATAATTATTATATTATTTATATTGATATAATATATAAAATAAACAATATACACTTAATAGTACATAATATATGTATATAGATAATATAAGAAATAAATAAAATATATAATATAAAATATGATAAAATAAATAATTTTAATAAAGTTAAGTTTATATATATATATATATATATGAAATATCTTTTTTTACCCCCAAAACCTTAGAATTTAATTTAAAAAAAGAATTTCCCCAGGTTCATGAGGTTAAAGTATGAGTAGAATGCCAGAAATTCACTGACCTCTATGCAAAGGTCGTGTGTGTGTGTGTGTGTGTGTGTGTGTACCTGTGTCAGGTAGAAGATGTGTGTGTGGTCAACGACGTGCAGGGCGTTGACGGCTCCTTTGAAGGTGTAGATCTGCTGGTGAGGATCTCCCACCAGGATTTTACCGCAGCGCTGAGACAGCATGATGTCCATGATGGCTGGAGGAGGAGAGGCGGCGGCGTTTAATGACATAATCACGGTAATTAAGAGGGATAATTAAAGCAGGAAGCGATCAAACACACCTGGAGTACAGTCCTGGGCCTCGTCGATAAAAATGGCGTCGTACTGGTCAGACAGGCGCGGCTTGGGTTCTTGGAGCTGCCACAACTTCAGGTAACCTGGGAATAAAAAGAAGTTTGGACACCTGCAGCGTTCCTGCTGTATAATCTATTCATTACCGCTTTCATACCATCGTGGATCATGAAGTAGGCTTCATCCTTTGGCTTCACCAGCTCCTTCATTTTGTTCCAGATGTTCTTTGCATCGTCGAGGACTAACTGAGATTTTGGAAACAGATGTTTAGTTTAATAAGACTCAGAATTTAATGTATAAGAAGGGAATGTTATAGATCATTAAACAGATCTAAATAGTCAAAGACAGGAAAAGAGAAGATAAAATAAGCAGGGGAAAGAAGAGGAATTTTTATTTTCACTATAAATCCATCTATAAGTAACATTTACAGAAGTATAGAGGACTGCTATAATTAAAAATATAATTTATAATTATTATAATTATATATTTTTAATTTAGTAGTATTTATTTTCTATTATTTGTGCATTATTTGCACATGAATTTTTATTTAATTTAAAATGTTATTTTCCATATTTATATATTAATTATATTCTATATTGAGGTGAAAATAAATGGGAGAATGAATACATAAATAAATGTTAAAAATTAATAAATAAAATGGAAAATCTAATAAATGGGAAAATAATACACAAATACATTTATTTTTATAAATTAATTCAATTAAAATTAAATTATAACATGGACATTTACTGGTATATGTATTTATTTATAATAGAGACATTTATTTAACCCAAGGCCAAACTACCATAGTTACAAATAAATAAATACATTTTATATCTAATTAATTCATAAAATAAATGTTTCTGTATTATTTTCCCATTTATGTAATTTTCCATTTTATTTATTATATTTTTTAATTTATTTATTTATTTATACATTCGTTCCCCCAATTTATTTTCAACTTAATATGGAATATATTCAATATATAAAATGGAAAATTAAATTTTTAATTTAATAAATTCATGTGCAAAGGGAAAATAAATACTACTAAATTTTAAGAAGCAATTTTAAGAAATTTACGGATAGAATTATAGTGAAAATATATGATTCCCTGTTTTCTGTGGACCCCATGAACCAGTGCATTAATGTGTCCTTACTGGTTTCTCTGCATCAGCGATGAGGACCCTGTAGCCGGTCCTGGTGAGGTGGTTGCTGGGGATGTGTTCCATGGTGATGGTCCGGTCCGCTGAAGCCATGAAGGTGTTGAGGGTGGAGACGACCACTTTGGCCGTCGTGAAGTTGCGTCGCTCTTCAGGCAGGACGGAGTGGACGGTGTACGGCTTGAGGTTAGAGGTCAACTTCCCCAGAGACTGATACCTGCACGGGAACAACCACAGAGGCACATGATTGGATTTTACGATGGAGACCTAAAGAATTCCTATAGAAACGTGGAAGCTTATGTAGAATTAAATGATTAAATGAGGGTGTGTTGGACTGTTCCATAGTCTTAACAGACATATGTGTTTAGAAATAAAACACTCAAAGTTCTGTGGTGGGGAATTATTGCTTCCTCTTCACAGAAAACAATGGAAAAACAACAAAAAAATAAAACATATTCCCTGAAATAACATCTTTTTTGTCCTGTACAAGACTTTTTTTTAGTTTTCCTTTTTGTACTGGACTTTTTATTGTATTCACTACTATATGAGAGGGTGTGTGTATCTGGCTTTGTATTATATGTGGCTTAAATCTATGGGATTTTAACTATTTTTTCTATTTTCTAAACACCTTTATTATAAAGTAGCCAGACAGGAAGTAGTAATGGGAGAGAGAACTCTGGGTGGGACTCAAACCAGGGTCTAATACTTATCCGAAAGTTGATCTGACAAACCATCAGTTGAATAAAGCAGACAGCTCTTTGAACTTTGACCCTCACCTCCTGCCGACGTCCTTGAAGGCCAGGGAGTGGACGGTCTTGCAGTGGACGTTCCTGGGGAATCGCCGCTGAGCCTCGGTGGCCACGGACTTGTTGAAGGCGACGTACAGGAAGCGGAGATGCGGCCGCCGCTCGGCGTATTTCACCAGCGTCGTGGTCTTCCCCGTTCCTGCGGTGGACAACAGGGATCACTAGTAGGATTTACTGAATTCACTGAACAGGACAGAGCAAATATAGTCAGAATATTGCAGAATCTAAAATTATCTTTTACTACATTAGAGCAAACTGACCTAAATCAGGAAAAAAACTGAAATAAGTTCATTTGCAACGCAAAGTTCAATCATTAAGAGTTCAAAGATCAATTATTTGTCCATAAAATACTCCTTTTTGACCATGTTTAGGCTTTTTATTTGATTTATTACTATTAATAATTAGTAGAAAGATACTATAGATATTATAGGTGGAGAGATTAATAACTAAAAAAGCTTTTGTAGTGCAAACATACAAAAAAGCTTGCAGAAACATTCAAATCTTTTAGACACACATTACCAGCTAAACCTATTCTATATTAACATGAAGTACCTGAAGTAACAGCTACTACATGATAACCATTATGTAGAATTTGGGCATTAAAAGACTTGGAATCATTTCCTACATGTGGTGCAAGGCTCTAGTTTGACACTTTCTTGCTCTTTTATCTTATTTTTTATTAATAATATAATTATTATTGTGTGAAAAGAGGAGCTTTGGCTGCTACTCCACCTGCAAAAGCCATGATTTTGACCACCTGGTCAGGCTGGATGTCGTGGCTGAGGATCTGCTGCTGTTCACGTGTGAGATGAATCTGAGACCACCTAGTAGAAACACACACACACACACACACAATGCTAAACATCCATAAAGATGTTTTAGTTCAGTCCTACTTCATCTACAGGCTGTTTTTTTAACCGTTTTCTTCTACCGCTTGCTCTTTTCTATATAATTAAGCAAGAAATAGACATTATATATACTTATATTTCTATAAAACAGGACAAAAGTTTGGACACACCTTCTCATTTGACTATTTCCATTGTAAATTCTCACTGAAGGCATCAAAACTATGAATGAACACACGTTTATGGTGCTACCTTTCTACCAGATGAAACCCTCACAAACCCTGACCAATCAGGTCAGGCTACAGCAGCTGTTTCCCATCATGCACTGGGCCAACTGCCTCTAAAAGCTGCAGCCGCTTTGATATGGTGAGAATATGGTATTGTAACCAGCAGCTGGTCCCGAGGAGGAGGTAGACTGACGGTAGTTAGAGGACAAACCTGCTCACCGATACCATCCGGTCCTGCTGCTTTCTACATGTTCACACACATCAAACTTTGTCCTGACAACAGGCTGATGAGTGATGAAGGTGCAGTCGCTCGTCAATCAACCGTTCTGTATTTTCTGGCTGCTGACGGCCTCAAAGTTGGTTTAGCTGACATGCTACAGACGGATGAAGACTTGACAAGGAAAGGGAGGGCTGGTTGTTCCTTCTAATGCTGCAAATGCTGGGAATGGTACCATGAACAGATAATTACATTTTGGTAATGACCTGGAAGAAATCCTGGAAACCCTGCTCCTGGAGAGCTACACTCTTAATGATCCATTAAACCCCTACAAATAGAAAATTACAGGCAATTAAGGGATGTGTAAAGTACAGCATCATCGATCTATAATTAATAGAGCTGCAGCAATTAATCGATTAATTGCCAACTATTGGATTAATCGACTATTTTCATAATCGATTTGAGTCATTTGTTAGAAGAAAATGAGCAAATTCTCTGGTTCCAGCTTCTCTTCTCTGATTATTTCCTGGTTTATTTATTCTTCTATAATAATAAACTGATGATCTTTGGGTTGTGGACCAAAAAAAGACATTTTAGTTTGAATCTTCAGCTTTGATTTGACATTTTACAGCATTTTACGAATCAAACAACTAATCGATTAGTTGTTTCTATAAAAAAATATATAAAAATGGTCATTAGTTGGAGCTCTATAGTACAGCTGTGTTCATAATACTAGTAATGTGTTTGAAAATGTGAGTAAAGCCAAAAGTTTATGTAATGTCAATCTTTGTCAATCTATTTAAAATGAATATTAGGTTATAGCTTTATCTACATGTTTCTTTATATATTAGAAATCTTGAGGATTAAGCTTTGCTGCATTCCATTTCACACCATTTATGAACAACTAATCAATCAAACTTTATTTATAAAGCACTTTTCATACAGCACAAAGTGCTATACAAGTTAAAATGGCCCAATAAACCCTATGACCCACAACTCTCACTACCTCCCACACACACACAGTCCCAAACACAAACATGTACCCACACACACACACACAGTCCCAAACACAAACATGTACCCACCCACACACACACACACACAGACCCAAACACAAACATGTACCCACCCACACACACATGCACACACACACACAGTCCCAAACACAAGCATGTACACCCCCCCCCCCCACACACACACACACACACACACACACAAACACAAACATGTACCCACCCACACACACACACACACACACACACACACAGGCTGTGTACAGAGGAACCATGTCACATCAATTTATTCACCTTTCAATAATCAATCTTTTCAAACTAGTAGAATAGTCATTAGTTGCAGCTGTAGCTTGTTTTTACAGCTGATTCTAATTATTAACAAGCCTTTGATTTACTTCAGCAACTTAGTGAAGCTGATGATTAGAACCAGGTGTTTTAGAGTTGGGGTAAATTCCTCCAAGCAGCAGCAGCAGAGCAGCTCTGGAGGAGCAGGGTTAGAAGCTCCACCTGGTGGTGATATCATGCACCTGCACGGCTTGTTTTCATGCAAACTCCACCAGAGACGAAGACTTTGATTACAACAAAGACAACTACTTAGGGTGAGAGTCACAATAAGCTCTGGAGGTCTGTGCACCTTCTAGTTAACTTCACTGCTTGGAAAATTCTGTGGTTAATAGTTAAATAACGAACTGTTTATGATTAATGGGGCTCTAAATAGACTGAAAAAGCTGGATTCCTGCAGGTTTCTCCAAGTTAAATTCAGACCATTTAATATCTTTAACAAATCTACAGGTTAATTTGTTCATTTATATCTATAATAAATATGTACTACCTACATTTTTCACCATAATTTCACCTGTAGTAGTTAGGGCATTGTGAATATGATGAACTACAGCAAACAGAGCAGGGAAAAGTCATTTTTCATCAATTGTTTCCTACTGAAACATGTAATTTACAGACGGTCCCTAATACAGAATGACACAGAGATGCTGTTTTCTGGTAAAATGTTGAGTAAAGTAGAGAATATTATTCTACTATATCAGAGTATGATGATGTTGCTGTATTCCCTCTTTATTTATATGGATTCCGCCTTAAAAGCTTAAAAGATTAAACCAAACATCAAGAAAATATCTAATAACTTCACCTCAGTTTGCTTCCTGAGGTATTTTATCTAAATTAACCACCCTGATAACGACAGATTCTAGAACACTAATTCTGTCAGGACAGAACTTTTGGACCATGACACTTTTTTGGACCATGTTATTTAATCAAAAATAATAACATAGTCTTTTTCCAAGTCTTTTTAGAAGGTAATATTTCCAAATTCATAAATTCAATGCTTTAAAGACTTTTTAAGACGCTCCAGGAACTGGAATAAAATCAACTCACCCGTCCTCAGAGCCGACAGAAAAGGGCCCGTTCTCCATCAGATGAAGAACATAGTAGATGTTGTAGTGTATCCTGGAGAAGCAGAAATTGAATAAAACAGTTGTAGGAAATCGTGTTGAGCAATTTGAATAAAAAGTAAAGGAACAGAAGCTGAAACTGGCTGTTCTCACCTGTCATTGATCTGGATGTTCTTCCTCTTCATCGCCAGCAGCATGGCGGCCATGTGGCTGAGGTACTCGGTGATGGCGGTGGACGACAGGCAGCCGGAGAGCAGAGACACCAGAACCTCAACGTCTGAGACGTTCTCACTCAGGATCAGGATGACGGCCATGGCTGCGTACGGGTTCGGACCCTGGGAATCACAAATGGAGGTGGGCGGGTTTAACTTCAAGACAAAATCAATGTCCTGAACCACTGACTGTGATGAAATGAACACACATGGAGACAAAATCAACTTCCTGCTTCTACTTAACTCAATAAAAACTTCATAAAAATGCCTCTTTCTTCTTTCATCTGACATTTTAAATTACAATCAAAGAAGTGCCTTTACTGGATGTGTGTCATTTGTGTCCATCAGTGCTGTCGGCACTAAATGCGGCGACGTCTGTTCCTTCATCACCAGAAGCTACTCTCTGATACTGTTCCACATTTTATTAAACTTTTAGCGTGTCGGAAACATTCAGCTCAGTCCAGTAACTCCAGTGGTGTCACTTCAAAACATGTCCCTGTGTCACACTGAACTAAACAAAGGTTCCTACCAATAACTACTACTGTTACAGTTCAACCTGCTGTCAAAGACTAAAGAAAGACTACAGACTACTGAATGCCAGATTGAGATTATCAAAGGAATTGTCTGTGTAAAACGAACCTTTATGCACTTTGGAATATTAGGAATTCGTAATCTTATGGTGGCTTCAGCCTGAGGAAAAAGGCGATGTTTCTGAACCCGTTCCAGGACGTCTTCAGGCCTCACTCGCTCAACGACCTTATGCTGGGCCATCGCACTGAAAACAACAGGAGAATTAACATAGTGGACATTTAAAACACATGTACCAGCCTTGTCATACATTTGCTATTGACCACAACTTTACATTCAGTCCTAAGTGCAACCAGCTTTGTTTTCTATGGGGTTTTGCTTTAAGAGCTTTTTTTGTCTTTGATGTTTTAAAGTGGAAAGTTGCACATCTATTAGTGAGACTCTTTATCCAGATATTGTGGCTGAAATGTTTGGATTTCTTTACTGGTAAAACACAAACTTACCAAATAAGGTTTCGTATTCTGTTCCGTGGAGGCCCCGCTTCCATTATGCTGCTGCTCCAGAGGAGGGAGAAGACTTCCTTCACTGTCGCCTTCTCCTTCATCGTGAAGCGGTAGTACTGTTTCTTATAGGGGACAAACTGAAAAACAGAACAAAGAATTGATTCGAGTTATTTTTAAGATGAAAAATGGCAAAATTCTCTGGTTCCAGCTTCTCTTCTCTGATTATTTTCTGTTTTTTTTAAGTCTTCTATTATAGTAAACTGATGATCTTTGGGTTGTGGACTGTTGGTCTGGACAAAAAAAAAAGACATTTTAGGTTGAATCTTCATCTTCATCAACAGTGAGTCATTAGTTGCACCTGTATTGCTCAATTTGTTTGGTGTCTAATTTAAAAAATATTTAATCTAGACAAGTAATACAGACGTTTTTGTGTATTGAAACAAATCAAACACTTAACTTTCTGCTATATCTTTCACGAAAACTGCTTCCTGTGAGCCTTAAAACTAAAGATGCAATGATTAATCTATTAATTACAGACTATAACATTAATCACCAACTATTTTTATTATCGATTTGAGTCATTTTCATGTAGAAAATGTCCAAATTCTCTGCAGCTTATCAGATCTGATTATCTAGATCTATTTCTTTAGTCTTCTAGATTAATTGACTATCGCAATAATCATTAGTTGCAGCCCTATTTAACTTCACCCCTTAAAGCGAATCCATAACTTAATATTTAACCTTGGGGTCCTGGACGATGTTTCTCCAGCGATGGCAGACTAAGCTGACGTTACGGTACAGGTCCTGTGCAGGAAGTAGACACAGCACCTGCACCAGCACCTCCTCCGGCAGGTCGTCCATGCAGCCCTGCGGCTGCAGCAGAACTCTGCTGCTGCTGCAGCTGCCCAGGAGCCCGTAGTGGGCGTCAGGCAGCGCCTCCACCTCAAACTCCTCGTCGTCCCCGAACATCTCTGCCGTCATCCCCTCCAAATAGTCCACCTCCTTCTCCTTAGCCTCCGACTCCAGCTGTGTAGCAGCAGCTAAGAGAATCAGATCGTCCTCTTCCTCCGCTTCAGGGTCCAACACCATTTCTGCAGAGACCTCATTATCGTTCACATCCGTTGACTCTCCATTTGGTAAAAACTTCTGATTGAGTCCCAAGGCAGAAGCTGGAGGTAGGAGAAGTGAGTAAGAAAGAAAGAGCTTAACAATTTGGATAAAATATAAATATTTCCATTCCAAAGTTTAAAATGTGGGAGGTAACCCCCCCCCCCACACAAATATGAATGGCCCTGGACAAAACTGAAATGTATGAGTAAATATGTAAATATGTAGTCCACACAAGTGAAAATCACAGTTGATAATCAGCTAGAAACAGAATAATTATAATAAATGATGAAACTCACCACTGCACTTCACATCTTCCCTAAAAACGGTCTCTATTTGTAATTGTCTATGATCAATCCTTGAAAAGGTGTCCACATTTTTCAATAAAATCTCATTTCTTCTCCAGTCAACTCGCATTGTCTTTGTTGACCAGTGAGTCTTCCTCTTAAAACTATTTTTTATTTATTATTTTAATGTTTTGACCAACTTTACAGTGACTATATTAACATTTCCTCCTTTCAGCTGTGTTTAATCAAACATGAACACTATGTAGTATCAGTACAAAGAGGCCAAATTTAAGTACAAATTTAAGATACCCTCTTAAATTCTCTCTTCTCATCTCTTCTCATAGATATCTCAAAGGGTGGGACAGCAGAAGGGTTTTTATTAAAGATGAGATTACCGCATTTCCGTCGTTTGGTGGAGGTCTTGGGGTAAAGCCACCGGTTTGGGTCATTGTTGCCGTGGTTGATGGTTTGAGGCCGTGTGAGGCCTCCAGCTCCCAGTTCATCACACTCCTGGGCATTCAAGTGCCTCCTCTTGGCCTTCCCTAGGACACACAATAAGTAGTTATATGAACAGCACTTTAGACAAAAGCTATATTACTACATTAAGGTCTAGGTCTTCTCCTCCAGGAAATTGTGAGTGTTTAACGCTTGCATTCTGCAATATCCCTGCTGTGTAAACACACATAGAAGCATGATTTACTACATTTTTCAAAATAAAAGTCCTGTTTGGGACAAACGCATTGTTTTAAGCGGTCTAACTATTGAAATCTACACCTATAATTATGAGGCCATAAAAATTACTACCTTTATACTGTGGCCCCGTAGCTTTAACGTGTATGGTTGTGGTCGTACCTTTAACAGAAACCTCCATCTTCGCTTGTTTATTGGCAGAAGTGCAGGTTTCTTTTACAACTTATAAACCTCCCGGACATCGTCGCCGTTTATGTGAAACAGTCGCGTGAACAACAACACGTGACGCTTCTCTTATTAGCGTCAATAACGATAAACAACGGTGTTTATGTACGTTCCTTCTCGTGTTGTGCTGCCATTAAAATCTCCTTCGCGTTCAAGTAGCTTAGGAAAGTTTGTGTTGGTGAAGAAGCCCTCTGATTGGCTGGCGTTTCTTCTTCGCTGAATTATATCGGCAGTTGGCTGACGGTCTTAAAGGCACAGTACCGCCGCCTACTGGAGGGCAGTGGTAAGTGGTGGAAATCCAATTAGTCCAAACCAGACTAGTAACTACTATTAATAATAAATATTTATATACCACATTTCACAAAGAAATGCAGGTCAAAGTGCTTTTACAACATGTAATAATAATTTAATAAAAATAATTAAATAAAAATAATTATCACATTTAAGATGAGGAGGGGGAAAATACAGTTAGGGACATTGTTATTTACATAAAACCTTTGCTGATATTAGATTTAGTTAATTTTTTAATTAATATATATATTAGTTTGTCAGGTGCAACAACTCGTGGGATTTTCCAGTATAAGTTGAACTGAAACATACTATTTACATGGTCCGTTGCTATTTGCTTTTGGTGATTTATTTGCAACCTCAACTGTAAGAGACATCAGGCAAAGTACAACTTTAAAATGTGTTTACTTACTGGTATATTGCTCAACTGGATTGCTTCATGATATAGTTCCTCGCTGCCATCACCTAAGGGCAGTTTCTAAACATACTTCTAGAATTTTCTAGACATTTTTAAGCAGAAACACAGATTCAGGTCAGATGAGAGTAACATCACATGTCTTTATTGGTCAGTTATTTCTAGTTGCCAGGTAAGGTACAGCATCAATATCAAAGTTAATTGCACCACATTTCATTTACTATTTATTAGTTTACATCATTATAATAAGAAAACGCTAATTTAACTCGTCATTTAATTCGAAGAGAACAAAACACCACATAAACAGAGTCAAGCTTTAAAAAAACGTCTTCACTAACAGCAGTAGTAGTGCTTCGAGGTGGAATTTCCTTCCGTTAAGTTGGTTAAATAGTTTAAGGAATGTTCACAATCACTAAATAAAAATTACAACAAATTGCAACTCATCGTTCTACTAATCTCATAAAAAACCTGGAAATAACGGTTTGTAACTAGTAAAGGTGTTTAAAGACCCAAAGGCTGAGACTTATTCTGTAAAAACGCAAAAACGCGTAGTTATCAGCTTCTAAATAGAATAAGTTTCAAGCCTTGAGGTTGTAGTAGTAACTCCATAATGAGAACAACGATTGGTCCAGTATTTGTGACCCAACAAGGCTCCTTCATAGGTTCAATTCTTGATTTTCACCATTTCATTTTACAGCCGTCTCGCTCCTTGTGACTGCCGTGTTATTTTATAAAACCGGCAAAGCACATTTCACAGAAAACAATTATTAAAAACACAGGGTTCCATTCAGTCTAAAACATTTCAGTTTGGGTTTTTTTTCCAGTACCGTGCAGGAGCCCAAAGTAACAGATAAGACGATTTCTTCCTCTCTTTTTCTCGGTTTTGGACCCTTTTTTTTTTTGCTTCATTGCTTGAGAACGGGGAGCTCCCTCGGCTTGAAGAACGCCTGCACCATCCCCATGGCGAAGATGTAAACTTTAGCGTCCACCATGATCTTTTCTTTCTTCAGAAGATCTGCGGGTTCAAAAAAATAAAAAATAAAGCAAGCAAGTGTCAGGCCTATGAGCCTTCAGGTGTCATTTTATACTTAAACAATATAAATATTACTCATACAGCGTTTTTTTCCAATGACATAATAGATAACTTAGATTTGAAGCAAAAAAAATAAGTCTCCAAATGCTTCCTGTCACATTCCTGCTTCTTCCACCTGAGAACATGAAGAAAAACTGTCCCATAAAGAGTCATTTTATTTAGATTATATAAATCTATTTAATCAGTCTAGTCTCTAGAATAATAATTATGTATATGGGATAAATAGGTTTTTGTTTATGGGCATTAAAATGCTATTTTCTGCAAAGAAAAGACTAGAAAATAAGAGAGAATAGATGCATAATGAGATTATTAGTGAGTTAACTTATATAATTATATGCATTTAATCTTTAAATATAAATCTGGCTGTAAATGAGGTGAATGTCTTACCATCTATTTTCACCTGGAATTCATCCAGAGGCAAAAGGATAACTTCCACAAATTCTGAGAAAAGCAGAGAAAAGGAGTTGTGATTGTTTGTGATATGAGAAAAAAAGACGATTATTCGAGTGATTTAAATGAACAGAACTCACCTCCATCACCTGTGGAAGACACAGAGACAAGATAATTAGATTTCACACAACAAATATACACGTAACATATCTATTTTTATTAATTTGCCCTTGTTTTCTCACCCAGCTGTTGCGTCGGGTGGATGTTCTCGTCTTCGTCTCCGTTGATGTTCACCATGACGATCTGAGTGGTGCAGTTGGACAAACCGGGATCCAGACAAGTCACTGCATTTACACACACACACACACACACACACACACGATGAGGAGGGAACTCGTCATATTTACATTTATACAGTCAGGAGAACGTTCAGGTACCTGGAGTCACTCCTACTACTTCGCCTTTGTAGCCGGTTTCTTCCTTCAGCTCCCGAATTGCAGCCGCCTCAGCGGTCTCCCCCTCATCGATTAATCCTAAAGTAGAGATTAAAAAATACCTTAAGGTTAAAAAGTAGTGAAGAAAATAAGGTTTAACCTGTTATAATTAAAAAAATGATCCAGTATTGAGTTTTATTCATAAATCACAGTATTAAACCTCAGCTCCAACATTAAATAAAGCATCAATATATATCATCAATCATCAATACAATAAGAAAATAGTTTAATATAATATCAGTAGTAGAGACTATTTAGATATTTAATTTGTGTGATTATTTAATTGGCTCCGTTATAATAAACATCTTACAGAATATATTCTTCATGTTCTGGAATGATCCTCAGTGGGATTTATAGGATTTTATGGACTAATAATTGACCTTTGAACTCTTAAAACCACAGAAAGACTATTTTATTCCATTCTATAATAGTCTTATCGTATTAATAATTGAACTTTGCATTGCAGATAATTTATCTTATTTCAATTTTTATCTGAATTAGGTCAGTTTGGTCTCGTTTTAAGTATTTTTATCTGTAGAAAAACACATTTATTGATTTTTTTTTATCAATATTCTAACTATATTTTCTCTATAACAGCAACATAAATAGATTCTGACTCTTCTGTAGTCACCTCACATGTTGTAGATTTATTTTAATTCCAGGTTTAAGTCCAATAACCTTTGTGTTTGTAGAGATATTCAACATTTATTATCATTTATAGCAGGAAAACTGATAAGTAGACCTGGTGCTTAAGCTGTTAAATGAAGATATTAACTGTTTCCAACGTCCATTTTTGATGAAATTCAACTCTTAAAATGTGTTTTTTTCAGGGGAACAACAATTCCTACAGAGGAAAACCCCCATTTTCATGTTCTGACCTGCAGGAAACTCCAGAGAGTAGCATCCTAGAGGAGGACGGAACTGTTTCACCATCACCACGCAGTCTTTATGCAGCGTCCGCTTCAGCAGGGCGATGATTCCCACACCTGCAGAGAAACGCTAGTTAGAGACTTTAGAAGTGTTTAAAAACACGAGTAAAGCCAGAATCCTTCATAATAAGACTGCACTTTATATCCTAAGTTAAAATGTGAATACAGATCTGTCAAATCTTTAAATTACTTTATAGAGAATGAAGCAAAAATATTAGGAAATAGGCATCCATGCACCATAGATGTGAAGCAGTTCTACAACTAAATATTAATTAATTCACAGGAATGCAAAATCCTCAAGGTTTTCTTAGTTTATACAGTAAATATTTTAATATATAAATAAAAATATAGATAAGGCTATAGCTTTACATTCATTTGTCTTAATTTTCTTAAAAGTAATTTAAAAGATTTGACACATTTTTCTTCACATTTTGATATTGGATATAAAATGCAGTGTTCTAAATGCATTAAAATAAGAATTATTATAAAACGTTTTGGCTATACTAATGTTTTGCTGTTTTTTTTAACACAACTGTTCTATAGAGCTGCAACTAACGAGCATTTTGATAGTGGATTGGTTCATAAAACGCTGCAAAACGTCAATCAGTGTTTCCCAAACCTGAAGATTCAACCTGAAATGTCATTTTTCATCCAGACCAACAATCCACAACCCAAAGATCATCAGTTTACTATTATAGAAGACTAAAGAAACCAGGAAATAATCAGAGAATTTGGACATTTCTTATTAAAAATGACACAAATCGATTAATTGATTATCAAAATAACTGGATATTTAATTAATCGACTAATCGTTGCAACTCTGCTGTACTACATATATACTATTTCCTACTTCTTTCTATTTTTAGTGCAAAATTGTGATAAAAATCTGAGCCTGACAGAAGCAGAAAAGATAATGCAGTGAAGTGGCCTGCTGCTGCTGCTGCTGCTGCTTCTTGCTCAATACCAGGGCATATTGGGAAATTTCTGCAATAGACACTCAAAGGTAGGAAACTATGTTGAAGAATGCTGAAATTCTCCTTTAAGCAGGGGGAAAGTCACCATCTACATCTGTGTTGGTTTGCCTCGTCGTCCTCTTCACAGTCTCCCAGATTCTAGAGGAAGAAATGAATGTGGAGTGAAAAGGGAGGAGGATTTATTTAAGCTGAATGGTGTGTAACTACAAAAAAGAACAGTACAGAACAGAACAGTACCTGGTGTTTCCAGCAGGGTCCACATAGGTCGTCTTCTCCAGCTTCACCCACTTCCCTGTTGCCATGAGCTGCAAAATACAAAAGAGAGTACTCTGAGTTACGATTATTTGAATGGTTCCTAAAACGCACCACGGTGCTTTTAATCCAAAAAAAGAGACAAACTGTGCATATTAAGCAGGTGTTAGCTAATGGAGCTGTCAGTGTGAATGATGGTGTGGAGCCTTAAAAATAAATAAATAAATAAAAATCAGAAGTTACCTCTTCTTTCACTATGTGTGGGACAGTGGTCGCGTTGGTTTCCTCGGAGTTGCTCATTTTTATTTTTAATTCACTGGACACGTTGAATAAAATGAAAGAAAAGGTGGAATTAGTAGGTTTGAAGTCGAAAAATACAAGAGCTAAAAAAAGAGGAAAAGAACAGTAAAAGCTAGCGTTTAGATAATGACGTCACTAATAGTTTCTGATCATGAGTTGCCCAATTAGCTGCTCACCCCGCTCTTCTCCCGTTATATCTCCACATTTAACACATTTTTACGCACCTTACTTTGTCTGTTTAATGGCGGCGAGCCGCTTTAACGGTTATACGCGTCTTAACGCGTTAAAAGTTGGTCATTTTTTTAACTTCAAACAGTTTTCTACAATGAGAAACTCTTAAACTTTACTCACGTGAACTTCCAGCCGTGTGTAAGCTGTAAGCAGAGCTGGAAATGAAGCAGGAGGTCTCACTCTGCGCTACTTCCGGTTACCCGCAAACGTCACCAGAGTAAAAAAAAATATATTAATTTAAGGTTGAAATTTATTTATTTATTTTACCATATCTAATCCCCATGGTGCGTTTATTTTTTATTATAATTTATATTAATTATTAATGTCATATAGATGTTTTTGTTACTCCTGCTGATTGTTTATACTATTTTATGTAGAGTATGTTGTCAATAAAGTTGAATGAAAAAAATGTGTACATAAAAGTTAATTTATTTAGAAGTTTGTGGAATTTTTAGGATTTATATTTTATTCATTGTTTGAATTAATAAATTCCAAAGTATACATGTGCAAATTTAAAGACTATGCTGATTTTTATTTGCGTATATGTTTTGTATACTATTTTTATGTTATATAGTTTATCTCAATAAAGTTGAATAAAAAATGTAAAAAAAAAAAGTTTGTAAACAAAATTCATTTAGAAATTTTGGTATTTTTATTTTTATGATTTATATTTTTCGATTAAATAATTAAACTTTAAATGAAGATATTTAAAGAGTATGCAAAATAAAACATAAATAAAATATAATGAATATTAAAAAATATATATGTAAACATTTCACATATTTATTTTATTTTATCAGCTTTATTTAGATACTCTGCACAAAAGTCTCACATACACATAAAGCAATTCAATGAGTTATGATTTTAATAAAAATATGTGAGACGCAGCTTTCCCCGACACAAGATGGTCGCTGCGTTGACGCATTGTTCCAATGGACAGCAAATATATACATATGTATCTATGATCACTACCATTATACATACATATATACATAAACCACGCCCACGTGTGCACCAAAAAAAGACTTCCCCATCTATAAAAAATAAATGGTGACACAAATCGAACAATAACGTCAATTTGATTGAAATTCCACCAACTACAAAAACAGTGTATAGTGTATCCAGGACGTAATGTCGCCTGAAATTTTAAATGCGAGAATAAGAACGCTTTGTAAAAAATAAATGAGGCGTCGGAAGATATTTACCGGCGGACACACTTCCGTTAAAGGAAATTGCAGCATGAAGAAGGAGCAAGTTGTCAACTGTCAGTTTTCGGTCTGGTACCCGATATTCAAGAAACATACGATTAAAAGGTAAACTGCCGCTGTTTGTAAATACTGTTTTTTAAGTATTTAGCTACTGCTTCGTGAAACATAACGCAGTTAGCCGGCAGCTAACGTTAGCTGCAGAACAGAAGCAGACAGCTGTTTATCTCTGTCTTCAGTAGCAGCCTTTTTAATGATTAATAACTCGTTTTCACTTTTAATGTTCAACTTTACTAGATACAGAATTTATGAGTTAGTTATTAGGTTATTACAATATAGAGGAGTTGAGTTCACAGGTTGAACATTCAAATAGATAATGACCATGACTTAAATATAAAAAATGTACTAACCTTAATATTATTTTTTCTTATTTTCCAGTCAGATTCTCCCACTGCCTCAGAATGTAATAGACTATTTACTGGACGATGGGACACTGGTAGTCTCTGGGAGGTATGACACACACACACACACACACACACACAAAATAATAATTATGCTGAATGGTCCAATTCAGAATCATATAAGACTGTAATTATCGGTGCATTAATGTGTTCATCTGGTAACGATGGAGCTGATTGTAATTGGTTTATATATTGCTGGTAAAATATATAATAATTCATTAGTTGATTCTAATTTGTATTAATAATTAAAATTGTGCAAAGTAAATAGTAACTAAAGCTGTCAGATAAATAGTGGAGTTCAAGAAGTTTCTCTGAAATGCAGTTAAATGGAAATATAATGCAGTAATGAATAAATACTGGTTTAATAATTATATAAAACAACCTACTTTGTGCCGTTCCTGCTTTTTTTTTATTTGAATGTGAATAACTCAGTTATTCAGTTCAAGTTTATTGCTGCTAATATATAGTTTCTTTCCCTTTTAGCGATCACAACACGCAGCAAACACACACTAACAACAGTGATTCAGATGCAGAGGAAGACGTTCAGGTAAAGGAACTAAATCAACTATTAGTTTTCTTTTCCATCTCATGTTAAACTGTATTAAATCTTGATATTTTATTGTCTTATTCTGTTCCTCATCCTCTACTGCCCCCTAGTGGTCAGATGATGAAACAACCAGCACTGTCACAGTAAGTATGTTTAACGTTTTTCGCTAATATTCACGTTCTGGTCTCGTTAAAACCTGACAAACATCAGCTTGAGGTTTTCCTCTCTGCATCACTGATCCATGTTTGTCTTCACCAGGCTCCAGAATTCCCAGAATTCACCTCTAAAGTCCTGGAGGCCATAAACGCTCTGGGTGGACGCGTCTTTCCCAAACTCAACTGGAGCGCTCCACGGGTAAAAAAAAAACAAAACCCTGCACTCTGCTGCTTTCTGAAAAATGACACAACTGTGTTCCCACTTCAGTTCAAGTGTTAAATTTAGGAAACGAGTGTTTCTGCATGACAGAGTTTTGTTTATAGAGGAAGCAAATGATTTGTTGGCTGGAAGCCCTGAACATTTCAGTAAATTGAACAATATGAATTGCTTCTTGTAACCTTGCCGGCATCACTGTGTGTGTGTGTGTGTGTGTGTGTGTGTGTGTGTGTGTGTGTGTGTGTTTCTGTGTGTGTGTGTGTGTGTTTCTGTGTGTGTGTGTGTGTTTCTGTGTGTGTGTGTGTGTTTCTGTGTGTGTGTGTGTTTCTGTGTGTGTGTGTTTCTGTGTGTGTGTGTGTTTCTGTGTGTGTGTGTGTCTTCCAGGATGCTAATTGGATTGCGCTGAATAGTTCTCTGCAGTGTTGCAGTCTCAGTGAAATATTTCTGCTCTTCAAAAGTTCAGACTTCATCACCCATGACCTCACACAACCGTAAGAAACACACACACACACACACACACACACACACACACACACACACACACACACACACACACACACACACACACACACATATACATATTTAGCATTTAGATTAGCTGACAACTAGTAGTAGTAGTTTGTTTGTTGTTCACAGGCTGCTTTGAATCCGCAGTAAAACACAAGCTGCGTCTGTAACAGTAACCTCTGCTGTTAGATTGATGCCTCGCTCTGCTCCGCTCTGCATGACAAACATTTAATTAAAAAAAAAGTGGTTAATTAAATTCAGGGATTATTTACTGCATCTGCAAAGCTGCCGGTAATAGAAATCATTGTGATATATATGTTTATGTTTACTGGACTATTGGAAAAATAAAAGAAACTTCTCCTGCAGATAGACTGATGGATAAATCCAATTTTATTTTAGATTTTGTCTCCCAACGAGCACGAAAATACAATAATCAAAAAGTTAAGAATAGTCCAAATAGTGCCATGATTCAGGATTCCTGTCCTAAAAAGACTTAAAGAGCATATTGTAGGTTAAATTTACTACAACATACATATGTAATCTTAACATTTCAATGATTTTTTTTATCATCATTCAGCACATGTACATATGATGAATGAAATTGGTTCCGGAGCAGCCCAGTAATAAAAAGAATATAAAATAAAAATAAATTAAAGTAAAAACAGTCTGATAAATAATGATCTTGGCTATAAAATGCAATTTGAAAAGCTGAGTAAGGAGATAAAATGTTGTTCAACATAGATTTTGAACATGCATCAGTCTATAAAATAGGTATTAAATTTATATAAATGGTCTGAAATAGATTTGAATTGAACTTGAAGAAACCTGGTGATTATCTACTGAAGTTCACTGTGTTTGTTTTAAATGTTTCCAATCATCCAATAATATTGATTATGATTTTTTCCATAATGGAGAAACACAGGACTGAAGAATAGAACCTGCATTTTATTTTAATTGTTCATTTTTTTATGCAGATTCCTCCAATGTAGTGACCAAGATTCCCCAGATCCTGTCATAAACTATGAGGTATATTTTTATCCGTCACAAGAAATGTTTCCAAATGTGATTTTCATTTTTAAATTCAGTTTTAAAATCTTATTTTCTGTCCTCAGCTGGTCCTGAGAAAGTGGAGCGAGCTGATTCCTGGTGGAGAATTCCGCTGTTTTGTCAAAGAAAACAAACTGATCGGTAAAAACCCTACAAACTGCTGCAGCTTCAGGCTTCTGTCTCCTGGAATTTTACCAAAACCAGCACATGGATTAATAAGATTACAGCACTGATTCTATATCCCGAGCTCCACAGTTGTATTAGGTGTAATTGCCTGATGATTGGAGATAGTAGAACAGAAGAAAAACACTTTAGGGAACAGGAAATGACAAATCTTTTTCTCTTTTAATGATGCACCTTTTTTTTCCAGCCGTTTTTTAATTTAGAAACAATTATCCCTGTGTAATTTGAGCTCCTGTGATGGTTTCTGCCTGGTTTCCAGCCATCTCCCAGAGAGACTACACCCAGTATTACCAGCACATCCTGAAGCAGGAGCAGCAGATCTGCCAGGCCGTGCAGGACTTCTTCAGCCAGAACATCCAGTACAACTTCCCAGACGAGGACTGTGAGGGAAACTCCTCTTCTTCACACTCGGAATCGTGCAGGATTTAATTTATTCCATGGGAATAAACAGGAATAAATCTAAAATCTACTAAATTAAAAGCTGGACAGGGAATATATTCCTGCATAATCTTGGCTAAAACCTCCAGATTTAAAGGGATAGTTTAACATTTTTTAATTCGCTTATAATCACGATTACCTTAGATTAGATTAAAACACAACAAACAGAGCAAATAAAATAAAATACAATTAAAAAAAAATAAAAGTAAATGCCAATAACCACCTTCATTATTGCTACATGGTAGATGAGTAGATTATTGCACATTATTGGAAAAATAAGATTAAATTAATAAATTACACATGGTTACCTATTCTGTATTATATACCTTATAATAAATTATATATAAATATTAAGAGTATAATAAATATAAGCTATAAGTTAATATATTAAATAGAAAGGATATAATATATATATAAATATATGTATAAAAATACATTATGCAAGTATAGATCTATACATACACACTCATATAAACAATAATATAATATTTAAAATATGTAATATTCTATATGACTAGAAAAGTAGTAGTAGTAACTAGTAAGTTTTAATAATATGATAAATATATTTGATCTATAATAAATATAATATAAAATATATTCATACAAAGGAATAGAGTAAATGTTAAATATGTCCATATAGTTTCAATTACTTTAATATTAACACAATTTTTCATTTTATTATAGCTTTAAAGCATATTTACAGTTAATAATAATGTTTTTTTTCTGTTTTACAGTTGTGTTCGATGTCTACAGAGACAGCCAGGTAAACACACACATTCATTTATTTAAATGGGAAATATCAGCCTTTCTGAGTTAAGTGCACTCATCTTTTATATGTGTGTGTGTGTGTGTGTGTGTGTTGCAGGGGAGGGTGTGGCTGATTGACCTGAACCCGTTTGGTGAGGTGACCGACTCGCTGCTGTTCAGCTGGGACGAGTTAACGTCCGGCGGTGAAATCAGCCAACAACAGGTCAGTTACCAGCAGAATAACTGGATTTATTACTAGTCAGTTTGCATATAATCACCCTGAGTCACTAATTCAAGCTTTTGGGAAAACACAAACATCTTTGAAATGCAGAGAAAATTATATTTATATCAATCAAAAAGGCTTTGACAGTGGACATACATGTTAAATGGACTGAACATCCTGGAACTTCCTTTATTTCTTTATATTTGGCTGCATATTTATTGAATTTATTTATAGCTTTTATAATAAAAACCAACAACATTATAACTCACCAGTAGAAACTGATTCAAGAATCATGTTTAGAGCTTCTTCTTGATTCCTGAGGCCGTCATGAAAGCTTGATAAATTGCCAAAGTCAAGGAATTTTTATCCTAAAGAATAAAAGAATCTAATGTCCATTGTCCTATAGGACATAAAGAGTCAGGATTAAGGTGATTTTATCAGATGTGGCAGCATCAAGAGATGATTTAGGACAAAAACGCA
The DNA here is from genome assembly GCA_030544235.1 of Lepturacanthus savala. Classification (NCBI taxonomy): domain Eukaryota; kingdom Metazoa; phylum Chordata; class Actinopteri; order Scombriformes; family Trichiuridae; genus Lepturacanthus; species Lepturacanthus savala. The sequence continues at coordinate 19,965,992 of CM060474.1, forward strand.
CTTTTGTCAAAGGTCTTAGGCCAATATTTTAATAGGATAAAGGTATGATAAACTGTATATTGTGTGTGTGTGTGTGTGTGTGTGTGTGTGTGTGTGTGTAGGAAGGCCCAGCGTTCCGTTACACCACCAGTGAGGTGACGGTGCAGCCCAGTCCCTGTCTGAGCTACAGAATCCCACGAGACTTCGTGGACCTCTCAGCTGGAGAGGACGCGTATAAACTCATCGACTTCCTCAAACTGGTGAGTTTTATTATTTACAGATGTTATAGATGCAGCAAAGTTCAGGGCTGAAAAAAATACAGTCAACAGCTAAACGCTAAAACTGTAGTTCCTCAAATGGCCACTAGAGGCTCCAGAAGAGAGTCCCCATAAACCTGGTTGGGGTTTCTAATTTCTCTTTAGTGTTAAATTTCTGCATAATTAAAGGAGGATTTCAGTGTTTTTCCACCTGGACCTAATGTGTCTTCCTAAAACAAGGTTAAGAAAATGATATAAGCATAATTATATTAGAATATTATTATAGAGAATTCTTCCTAAAATGTCTTTTTTTTGTTCCGAGCAACAGTCCACAACCCAAAGATCATCAGTTTATTATTATAGAAGAATAAAGAAACCAGAAAATAATCCGATTTTTGAAGCTGGAACCAGAGAATTTGGACATTTTCTTCTTAAAAACAACCCAGAATAGCTGGTGATTAATGTAATAATTAACAACTAATTGATTAATCAATGAATATTTATTAATTACGGATCTAGTGCATTACGTCTTGTAGGGATTTGATGATTTATTAAGACATTTTGATGCTAATTTAACCAGAAAATAATCCGATTTGAGAAGCTGGAACCAGAGAATTTGGACATTTTCTTCTTAAATATGACTCAAATAGTTGGTGAATAATGTAATACTTGACAGCTAATCAATTAATTAACTAATTGTTGCAGCCCTACTAGAAAATAATCCTGGATTTTAACAGGTTAAAGCAACAAACAAGGAATAATTTCAGCCAATCACAGCTCAGCTCAGCAGACAGAGGAAGAAATGGACAGAAGAAGATGAAAAAAGCAGAGAATTTGGACATTTTCTTCTTTAAAATGACTCAAATCGTTTAAATGATCATCAAAATAACATCACAGTTGTTCCTACATGTGCTGCAAAGCTCCGATTATTAATACTATTTAGTCTTAATGTCTTACCAATATGAACACTAAACATACACCTGATGAATGCTTTTAAAACTGTAATTAAAGAAGTTTTTGACTTGCCAAACTTTATTTGTCACTGACCCATTAACGTCAACACGCAGCCTTGAAGAAAGCAGCTATTAAATGGTAAATAGAATGTAGAATATGGCCATTAATGAAATTAATTAGCTTTAGAAAGAATCCCTGCTGATATATCACACTTATAATATTATTTATGTCTCAAAATCAGACATTCTGTGTAATCTTTTGACAAATAAAGGTACAAATGGACTTTGAAATGCTTTTAAAATCTCTGTCCTCCACACAGACTAAAAGCCAACAGGAAGACTCTGAGGAAGAGGAGGAAGAGGAGGAAGAGGCTCCTCAGTGAAAGCTCCCTCTACACATCGTTTCCTGCATGAAGTGACTGTTTCTTCCTGTCCTGCTCCTGTTGTTGTTTCTTCGCGCCGCCCTCGGGACAGAACGTGTTGTACCTGAGGTTTCTCTTAGTTTAGTGGAACATGTTTAATTAGCTCTGTCGATTTGTTGTGTCTGGTTATTATGGCTCAGTAAAACAGAGGGAGGGAGGGAGGGAAACCTCTCTGGTGTCGATTTGATTTTTTTTTTTATTGGAAGGAAATCGTATTCCTGCAATACTGTAAAAAAAACCAGCCTGCTTTTATACGTTATAATAAGTGTATGTATCTCAGCCTGAATAGGATTGAGAACTAACTGATTACACATGGTTCACTGAGCGTGTGTGTGTTGGAGCTTCTCTCTGTTTAACATTAAACTCGTTCATCACCCAGTCAACTTTAATTTTTCTTTCCCTGCCGTCCTCCATCTCCTCGATCCGTTCGATTTCCCCCATCATGCATCACTGTAGACTGTCGCTCCCCTCCCAAAAAAGAACAACAACCCAAAACCAGCCCATTAAACTCCTTGTCCTGTATCGACTGTGCTGTCGGTGGTTGCTGCTGTAAACCAGCACATTAGAAATTGATTGTGCTTTTTACGCAACAGCTCTCATTACGCCGCCGGCTAAATGAGCTGTGCACGAACAGGCGCAGGACACTTTTTTTTATTTTTTTATTTATTTTTTTTCCCCCTTAGCTGGATTGATAGAGCAATTACAGGGAGATGGAAAGAGTCGGTGCGATGATGAGAGCTGCAGCTCCCCGGGTGAAACCCTGTAGACGGAGAAACGGTCGACCAGGAGCGTGTCGGAGGGAATGTTGTTCATTAATCATCGTTATGAAAATGAAACCCGGGCGTAAACAGAGTCCAGACATGGAGGAAGAGGAGGAGGAGGAAGAGGAGGAGGAGGAGGAGGAATCCTGGTTTGACCTGCAGTGGCGGACAAGCCTCACAGCTCATGTGGAAACAAAAAAGAGCCAAGAAGTCAGTAGAAATAAAACTTCTATGTCCAGAACCATTTCTCAATTCTCTATTAATTCATATATCCACTTAAAGGAAAAAGTTAAAGGAAAGTTAAAGGAAAGTTATAAGGGAGATAAAACAGACCAGCTGGAACACATTTCTGATACTTTTATTTGTATTTAACCCTCTGTCTATAAATGTTTGGAATGTTTTATCACCTCACCTACCTACTTTAGATAGTGAGTTCTATTTTTTATTTGGTAATTTTCCAAAATTCTGAATTATTGATGATCAAAAACTGAATGTTTTTATTACTTAACCCGTTAAACTGCAGGCTCCTCCTGTGGGGCGACCCTGAGATTGCTCCACTAATCATGTACAAATATAGTCAAGCTATACATCAAATTAAACAGGTGAAACTCCACTACAAGCACATATAAGTCATATTTACACACACCAAACACAACTCCAACACCAAGCTAATTAATTAACAAATATGAAAATCGGTATGCGACCATAAAGCCAACCCACTCGCCACATTTTGACGGCTAGCGCTCTGATACTTCATGTTATACAAACAAATGACATCTCATATGAAAGCTGAGACTGTGACGAGTCCAACGGTACCATCAGTGTAGCTTTATGACAAAAACTCAGTAAACTAGCAGCCAAAAAACACTACAGTAAAAAGTCGCTGGAAAAAAAAGGGCTGGAGTTCAAGGGGTTAAAATAGCCTAAATAATAGAGATATTTTAAAAAATGCCATAAAAAGTTGTAAACATGGTTTCAGGATAGTTTCATGCTATGTAAGTCAATGGGAGTCCATTAGGTTGTATGCAATAGGAACATATTTGCATATTGTTGCCATATAAAATCATTTTTAGCATATAAAACATGCATTTAATGCTATAATCAGTTTTTTTCCTATAAACACTTGCAGCATCCTTATGCATGTTTGCATTTGATTTTACACATATGTTTTGACTGTTTAAGCATATTTCTGAATAATAAATTAGATGCTTAAATTAGATTTGTGACCATTGACTTCCACTAAAATCGCTAAACGTGATAAACGTGAATCTTACAGTGCAGATCTGTGTAAAGTGTCTTAAAGTCCTAGAGAAGCTCTAAAGAAATATGATCTATTCCTTAAAAAAGTAGCTGCTTGATATATATGTTTCCATAAAACACACTCATTGTGCAACAAAAAGCAAAAACTGCAGCAAGTCTGGAAAGTTGTGCTGCAGTCGGAGATAAGCCTGATGTGGTTGTGTTTCCTCAGTGTAAAAAACAACAACACAGATGTATTTATTACATCTCTGCTCCTTCATTGGTTCTTCAGCTCCACCCGACGAATCCAGCCAATGAAATAATTTGTGTGTGTGTGTGTGTGTGTGCAGGATTCGAATTTGTAGCTGCAAGCGCCTTCATCGTCTTTGACCTTGATCCTTTTTTTTTAACAGTCTGTGCCTTCCCTTGCTGCTGGGTTATCGCCTTTCATTGGGGCTGTGTGTGTGTGTGTGTGTGTGTGTGTGTGTGTGTGTGTGTGTGTGGGGGTCAGATTTGCTGACTCACGACTAAAAGATGATGGATGATGAGGAGGAGGAGGGAGGAGGGGAGGAGGCAGAGGAGGTTTTTCCTGGTTGCTGCTGAGGCAGAGCTGCAGTAGTTTGCAGCCGGAATACTCATGAGCAGCTGAAGCTGCAACACACTCATCCCCCCAGGTAGCTCCAATAATAAAAAAACACTTCGAGAGAGCCCACTTGAGGGTATATAAAACATGATACTTCCCTCTAGGGTGCCCTTCCAGTGACAAAACATGATAAAATGCCCTCTTAAGGTACCTTTCCAGTGACAAAATGTGATAAATCGTCGTCATACGGTGTCTTTCCAGTGACAAATTGTGAAATATGCCCTCTTAAGGTGTCCTTCCAGTGACAAAAGGTGATAAATCGCCCTCTTAAGGTGTCCTTCTAGTGACATAATATGATAAAATGCCCTCTTAAGGTGTCCTTCCAGTGACAAATTGTGAAATATGCCCTCTTAAGGTACCTTTCCAGTGACAAAATGTGATAAATCGCCCTCTTAAGGTGTCCTTCTAGTGACAAAATATGATTAAACGCCCTCTTAAAGTGCCATTTCAGTCATTAAAATGCCCTTTTAAGGTGCCCTTCCAGTGACAAAACATAATATGCCCTCTTATGGTACCCTTCCAGTGGCAAAATGTGCAATATGCCCTCTTAATGTGCCTTTCCAGTGACAAAGCGTGATAAAATGACATCTTAAAGTGCCATTTCAGTTATTAAAATGCCCTCTTAAGGTGCCCTTCCAGTGACAAAACGTGAAATATACCCTTTTGGGGTGCCCTTCAAGTGATAAAACATAAAAAAATGCCTTCTTAAGTTGCTTTTCCAGTCAAAAAACATGATAAAAGCACCTTTCCAGTGATAAAATGCCCTCTTATGGTGCCCTTCCAGTGGAAAAATGTGAAATATGCCCTCTTAATGTGCCTTTCTAGTGACAAAACGTGATAAAATGCACTCTTAAAGTGCCATTTCAGTTAAATGCCCTTTTAAGGTGCCCTCCCAGTGACAAAACATGAAATATGCCTCCTTAAGGTGCATTTCCATTGATAAAATGCCTTCTTAAGGTGCCTTTCCAGTAAGAAAACATAATAAATTGCAGCTCAAACCCTGATTTTCTCCCCTCCCTTGTCCCTCAAACATCCACCACTGCACACACACACACATCTACAGTAATAAGGCCAGCAGTCTAGACTGTTGTGTGTGTGTGTATGTGTGTGCGTGCGTGCATGTGTGTGTGTGTGTGTGTGTGTGTGTGGCCTGAGCCGACCCCAGCCTGCAGCTGTCGGGGGGGAGTCTGAGGGATCAGAGCCCGCTCCACCAACTCTGACTTTTGTAAATCCAGGTGTTAGACGGATCCCCCAGAGCCAGACCTGACGCCTGCTGGAAATCCCTCATGGTGATGGATGAGTAGGCGTCTGTCAGCGGGGGCAGCTTTCACTTTTAAACTCAACTTCTCACATTCTAGTGACTTTTTTTGTTATTGGGCAGTAACTTGTGCATGTTCTGCATCAATTTATGGTGAAAATATCTATATATGTAAAGGAAAACACAAAATTAAGACACTAGATTTAAATTTTCCTGCTCTAAATGATAATAAATGTTGAATATCTCTACAAACACAAAGGTTATTGGACGTAAATCTGGAATTCAAATAAATCTACAACATGTGAGGTGACTACAGAAGAGTCAGAATCTATTTATGTTGCTGGTATAGAGAAAATATAGTTAAAATATTACAAAAAGAAACAAAAATATCTAAAAATGTGTTTTAATACATATAAAAATACTTCATTTAAAGCTTAAAACAAGACCAAACTGACCCAAATCAGGGAAAAAACTTATAATAAGCTAAATTATCTGCAATATAAAGTTAAATTATTTATAAGATAAGAGCTTAAAGATGAATTATTTGTCCATAAAACCATAGAAATGACACTGAGGATCATTCCAGAACATGAACTGTAAGATGTTTAAAATAAATTAAATTAAATATCTAAATATTATATCTTATCATTGATGATATATATTGATGCTGTGACAGTAAAAGATATTTTTTATGAGATTTTCTCATGTTATTCATGAATAAAACTCTAAGCTGCTCCAGTATAATGTTTTTTTTGGATTATAACATGTTAATAATAATGAGTCAACTCTATTTCTTCTGTGTTTTTTCAAAATAAAAGTCCTCTGCGTCTTGCATATTTATTCTGGAGGGGAGACACATGCACGTGTTTTAAATATATCCTCTGCAGCCTCATGAAAACTACACCTATGGTGCTGAAACTGGCGCATTGCGAATTTACTGTCCGGTCCGGACCAGACACACATGCACCCTTCTCTCTGCAGGGCAGATTGGATGAGTAGCATTGGGTTTCACAATAATGGACCCTGACTCAATAAGATGTGGCTGTAAACGTCACGATTCTGTGTATAAATAACATGTGTGCGTCTGCAGACGTGGAACAGGCTGAGTGGAGTGGAAACCCCCCGAAAACTGCACTGACAGTGCAGCAATTAACAGCCTTTAGACTGTTGCAGGTGGCAGCAGGTTTATACTGTCAGGCTGGACAGGCTGAGACAGGCCTGTACAGGAAGTAAGGGGGTTTGCCTTCAAAATAAAAGTGGTTGCATGGCAGGTCTGTTTTGTGAAATCAATTGCCCTGATAATCCCTGATACATGGATAGCATTGAGTTTTATTCATATTTATCTGTATTAAAACACAATGTTACTGTTGTCTTTTGTTCATCTGTCCTCAATGAAGATATCAATTTAAAAGGTTTAATGTTTTGTAGTATTATTCTTATTATACTATTTCTATCAGTATTATTATATCTATCATCTTGTAATTGAACCTTTTCTGCCTACTTATTTTTTATTTCTATCTCATTTGAATTAGCTTTATCGACATGAACAAATGAAAATGTTGTTGTTGCCAAAGCGAATCATTTATATTTCATGTAACATACATATTGCAAAATAACAGTAATATATACATATTACATATTATTATCATATTGGTATTACTATCACATTACATGTTATTGTTATAATATTACATATTATTATTATATTATTATTGTATAATATATTAATTAGCTATCTATCTGATCATTTTTCCTTAATTCAAGTGTTTTTTTACTTTAATTTAGTTTTGTTATTTTTTAACATTGTGAACTTTTTTTTTAATCTAAAACCCACTTTAAAACGAACCTGGTCAATTAAAATCAAACCTAATTTGTTATTAATATTATTATTTTTTTAAATCACAAACTATTAAACCCTTGTTGACAGAAACGTGCTTTTATTGTGAAAACCCCGAAGGGAAGTGCTGTTATCTCCTCGTCACCTTGACGACCAGACGACCGGAGGCTGGAGGAAGGAGGAGGAGGAGGAGGAGGCACCGGAGGAGGCACCGGGGAATACACATGGTCCTGCAGCAGCGGACTCAGACTACCGGGACCCCGTCAACATCTCCGCACGCGCGCACCTCCTTCTTCTTCTTCTTCTTCTCCGCTGTCGCACGCGCCCATTGTCTCCCCATATTAATCTCCGGTATTCCTCCGTGCTCGCATCCCTCCGCCTCCCCCGGTGTCGGTCGGACTTCGGCCGGTGAAGCAGCGCCATGGCTCGGGAGAACGGAGACACCGGCAGGGGGGAGACGTGGAAACAGGAGGTCGACGACATCAAGAAGATCTTCAATTTCAAAGAAGTCCTCGGAACGTGAGTAGCCGCGACAACTTCTACGGTTAACCGGGAATATCCGGGGCGCACGTGCGGCTCCGGCTTAATCAGCTGTTTGACACATGTGGAGTCACTTATCAATGTCTGGATCGGTGCAATTAGTCCAATATGGAGGAGAATTACCTTAATTATCTTAATTATCTCATTCTGTTGACTGATTTATCTGTTTATCTGTCAATATTTGACTTGTAATTATAATGATTTTATAGTTTATTGAGTCACTTTCTTCTTCTGTTGGTGATTTTATTCCCTTTTTATTGTAATTTAAGGCAATTGCCTTAATTATCAATCAACAGATGAATGAAGTATCTATCAATAAATTCAATATAATGCATAAAATTCATTTTACATATACATATAGTGGTGTAACAGTCACATATTCATATTACACATTATTATATACCTTATATAAAGGTATCACATTGCATATTATTATTATATTACCATATTATTATCATTGTATTATATATTATTATTAATTACTAATCATTTATCTTCAAGTTTGTTCACTTTAATCTGGTTTTATTATGTTTAAACAAGGTTAAATCTATCATAAAAAGTAAAAAAATGTTAGATAGAAGGAAAATATTATGATAAAAACTCAGCATTATAAGATAAATACAACATTGTGATTTTGAAATATTTGATAAAAAGGACATTATACTAAAACGTTGAATTAATAAATATTAATTAAAAAAATGAGATGCAAAGTCAACATTATAATAAAAATCAAAAAGTATTAAATAAGTACAAATTATAATAAAATTAATATATATAATATAAAATAAAAAATTAAAAATAAAGAATATGAGACACAAAGAAAAAAAAAGAGATACAAACATCATAAAATATGATTAAAATGAAAATTATGAAGACATTATAATAAAAAGTAAAAAAGTCTGACAATATAAAGATATAAGATACAAAGACAATATGATAAAAAGTCAAAATTATTCAATTAAACCCAACATCATGATAAAAACTGATGAGTCTATTTGCCTAAAATAAGATTAAATGGACAAATCAAGACAAAAAAACATTAAAATAAGCAGAATAATAAGACACTTCTACTCATTCTTGTACTAATTGTGTGAAATAACATCTATTGTGACTTGTAGTGTGATATTTTTTGCAGCGTGCTGCTGCCTGTTTGCTCAGCAGCAGATTTAATAACATCAGTGGTTTCTTTTGTGCTGTGGCACCACTTGAATTGTCCATTTGCAGCATAATGTGTAATGTTTAATATTCCTGTATGGTTCCCTAATGGTTCTCTCATCATTATCATAACAGCATTACTCTCATATTATTCCTACTGTATCCCTGTAATAGCCACTTATATAAAGTGATGCTCTGGCAATCAGCACTTTTCATTTATACTGAAACTTCTAATACTTTTATTATTTATTATATAGATATGGATTTTCAGGATGCTGCTTTTAGTGTTTTTTTAAGACTGTGGTAGTTTATTTTTATTGGTTTCTAATAGCTCTTTTATTGCATTTTATTAATTGACAAATTTTGGCATTTTACAACCTTTTAAAACCAACCGATCAATTATATTATGTCTTTGTTTTATAGGTTTTCCATTCCAGTTACAGATTTTAGGAAATTATAGGGAAAAAACCCAAATATGCTGATGAAACTACAGGAGCTTTACACTATTTTTACTGTAATTTGTACCTTCAAATTGAAAATTTCAGGAAATTAAGGGAATTGTAAAGTAAACTTAACGCACTAGATCCATAATTAATAGATCTGCAACGATTAATCGATTAATTGTCAACTATTTTACTAATTAATTAATGAATTTGAGTCACGTTTAAGAAGAAAATGTCCAAATTCTCTGGTTCCAGCTTCTCTTCTCTGATTATTTCCTGGTTTCTTTCAAATTTAAAATGAAAAAAGACATTTTAGGTTGAATCAACAGTGATTGATTAATCGACCAATCGATTAATTGTTACAGTAATCGCTAGATTATTAAACTATCAAATAGATGTTATGTTTTCAGTAAGTAATACATAGGTTTTTGTGTATTGAATCCTTTTATTTTTCAAAAAACTGCTTCTTCCTTAAAGCGATTAATCGATTAATCAATTAGTTGCCGAGTATCACATTAATCACCAACTATTGATAATTGATTTGGGTCATTTTTAAGAAGGAAATGTCCAAATTCTGTGGTTCCAGCTTCTCTTCTCTGATTATTTCCTGGTTTATTTAGTCTCTATAACCGTAAACTGATGATCTTGGGGTTTTTCTGGACAAAAAAAGACATTTTAAGTTGAATTTTCATCTTTGGTATCCAAACAACTAATCGATTAATCGTTACAATAATCGATAGATTATCAGAATAGTCAATATTAGCAGCCCTAATATTGAATATTTAACTTTCCTTTGATCTCTAATATTCCTACGGTGTTCCTGTAGTCGTCTGTGGTTACAGTGATTTATCGTTTTGGCTCATTCTGTAATATTCCTGCAGGCTTTTATCAGAACGCAGCTGTAACCGTTCCATTTTTACGCCGGAGAACATTTTTCCAACTCGGAATCTGGTCGTAAAGGAGACGTTACTCCGCTGAAACCATGTTAGGAAATATCTCTTCTCCTTCCTCGTTCAAACGGCGACGGAATATAGGACGACTCCGTTCTTCCTGCTGCGATCTGATTGGCCGGTGGTGGTGGGGGGAGGGGGGGGGGGTGATCCAGAACGGGATTAACAGAGCTGGGATTAGGAAAACTTCCCCTAGAGTAGAAGGAAGTTCAGTCAGGGTTGTGTAGTGTAATGATGAGGAGGAGGATGGTTAACGTTCTTTTTTTTTTTGAAACACCTGTAATTTGGACCGGATATGACACACACACACACACACACACACACACACACACACACACTCAGTGATCCGAGTCGGCCATGTTGCTGCCACAAATTAACCAGAGTTGCTGACGGATCTTTGAACTTGATGCCTCAGCAGAAAAAGCAAAGAAAAGGAGGAGGGGGGAGTGTGTGTGTGTGTGTGTGTGTGTGTGTGTGTGTGTGGAGGGGTGACTCAGGTGCAGATGATGAGTTGCAGAGGGATGAAAAAGTGCAAAAACCCCGGCTTTGCAGCCAATCACAAATGAGCTGCTGTCCGACATGTGGCGGCCAATGAGAAATCAGAGTTTACTGCAGCGCTGCGTCAGAGTTTCCCAGCCGCGTCTGGACCGACAGGGATGTGTGATGTCACAAATGTCCGACACGGACATGTCTGTTTTCTGGCTATAACACTGTAAGAGTCTAACCTGTGTGTGTGTGTGTGTGTGTGTGTGTGTGTGTGTGTGTGTGAGGCTCACCTCACCTCGGTGTCTTATTACCCTCCCCTGGTGTGTATGCTGTGTGTGTCTTCTCAATAATTCACTACCAACGTGTGTGTGTGTGTGTGTGTGTGTGTGTGTGTGTGTGTGTGTGTGTTACAGCAGGAGGGAACAAAACAGAAGAAGATAGGTGGTTTTATATTTACAGCTCTGGAAAGAAAAAAATAAGAGACCACTGCATTTTTTTATTCTGAAATCAGCATCTCTACATGTGTTCCAGCCATTTCTGTTGAATTCCAACACATCAACACCTCATTCTGCTTAAAGAGGAACCAGGAACGATGGTAAAGACTGTGGAGAGCATGAAAAGATGCATTAAAATAAGGGTTATTGCACTAAAAATGTTGTTTTAAAATGAATTCGATTGAATTTGCATTGTTTGAGCTCTGAAAACATTACATCTTTTTGTCATTTTCTGCACATAAATGCAAAACAATAATATCTTTATTTGGAATTTGGGGGAAATGGTTGTCAGTAGTTTATAGACTCAAACTAAAATGTTCCTTTTGCACAAACACATACCTATAAGTAGTAAAATCAGGATAATTCTGCAGTGGTCTGACTTTTTTTCGGGGCTGTGTAAGTGTTGGTGTCCTTGAGTGAGGTTTGTAGCAGCCAAAGTTTGACGTGTCGGACTCCAGGTTGAGGTTAGAGGTCGGGGACTGAGTGTGCTTCATTAAACCCTGAGTATGAAGACAAAGTGTGCTAAGTGAGATAGAGACAGAAAGTAAAGTGGTGATGCATTGTGGGAATGTCGCTGTGCCATCTAGGGCACGCTGCCCTTAATTGATGCTCCACTTCCCTGCTGCTGGCACTGTTCTCTCCTCTTGTTTCTGGGACTGCAGAGCCTCCTCCTCCACACACACACACACACACACACACACACACACACACACACACACACACCTTGTTGGAAAGGACACGACGCAGATTTTGAAGTTTCTCTTTTCATCCCGTGTTATAAATATCAGCCTATGATTAGAACAAAAGAGTGTTTGTTGTGTGACAGAAAAACAACTTGATCATCAGTGAGTGGACTGCTGGCACACACACACACACACACACACACACACACACACACACACACACACACACACACACACACACACGCTGCAGAGCGATCTGAATACGTTCAGTATGCTGATGGGTTTACCCTCTGTTCCTTTAGCCATCTGTTCATCTTTTCTCTTTTTTTTCATCTTCTTCTCTACATTTCTTCCTCTGTCTGCTGAGCTGATCTGTGATTGGTTGAAATTATTCCTATTTGATGCTTTAACCTGTTAATCTTAACATTTTAAGGATAGATATTACATTAATCACCAACTATTTGAGTCATATTTAAGAAGAAAATGTCCAAATTCTCTGGTTCCAGCTTCTCAAATCTGATTATTTTCTGGTTAAATTAGCATCAAAATGTCTTAATAAATCATCAAATCCCTACAAGACGTAATGCACCAGATCAATAATCAATAAAGATTCATTGATTAATCAATTAGTTGCCAACTATTACATTAATCACCAGCTCTTCAGTTTGCCGTAGTTCATACTACAGGTGAGGTTCGAGTGAAAAAAATATGTTTTTATGGACGTAGCGTGCATTTATACCGAAAAATAGTTTTTCTTTACCGGTAACACAGTGAAATAGGTGTTAGGTTTTACATAAATGGTTTTAAAAAAGTTTAAATTTAACTTGAAGACAAACTCTCACATTCCCACACTGACATTTCTAGGCAGCAGAAGGAGGAAAAAGTCACTTTTTCTTCTTTCTACATGCAGCAAGTGAAACTATTGCGTTTCCCAGCTGTCAGGACTTCCCCAATCACCACATGCACTTAGTGTAAAAATATTTGTGTGTGTGTGTGTGTGAGGGGAGGAGAAAGTACCGTCATCATCTCTGCACAGAGACTGACAAGTATGTCCAGACCTCTGAGTATTAATAATCATAAACTTTAGTGCATTATCGGATCAGCGTTCTATTTTAAACCGCACCATGACCACATCCAGCTCATAGCAGCCTGTTGTCTCCATGCCATCACCACAGATTGATTTTCTGTTTTATTTTGGGTTTTTTTTCCTATTTAAAATGTATGAAATCGTCCTCCATCATAGAGCATTAAATGGCTCAGCCCCTCCTCTCTGATCATTCTGCATGAAAACAGCTGGGAGGAGGTAAAGGTTACGATCATGAACAATTCTGCACAAATTCACCAATTAATTCATGAAAAAACGTGGTTGAACTAGACCTGCATGTTGTTTTGCAGCACTTGTATATTCTAGGTATTACGGTAAAAGCAGGTAAGAGCTGATTAAAAATAAAATGGTGATTCCACATTTATTCAGTCACTAATGAATGAATAAATGCACTGAAATACATAGAAAAATAACTCAAACTATGTGAATACATGTTAATTATAATAAATCAACATACATAATCAATCACATACATAAATTGATTTTCTCTAAAACTCAATGCTGCACTCGTATCAGGTTTTTTTTTTATTTTATCAGGTTAAGCAGAAAGTTCTCGTCCTGAAAGGAAAGTCTGAGCTTCTTTTATTCTTCACACAACATAATTTCAACCAATTTTCCATGTTACAACACAAACATATTTATTATTAACATCCTTTCACGTCCTCCACTTTCTTGCTGTTCCACCTGTGAATCCCGTCTTTGTGAGTTATGGAAAACGACCTTTTTCAGACGCCTCTGTCAAGAAACACAATCGAAGTGGGAGACGTTACACAAAAGACATTTCGGACATAAAGACGCGACAGTACAGAGACAAAATGAACTGTGGAGCTGTGTCTCTGCAGCCGAGGAAACGCGACACTCGCCGCTATGGTTTCTCTTTGTTTCTCCTCGTGCGGAGGGTTGGGTTTCAGCCGCTGTTACGTAATCCTGAAGGGCCTGGACAACAACATCTGCTGTAGGAAATCAGGGCCCCGGCAGCCCGCCGGGACGTCAGCGCTGCTTGTTGTGATTGAATTAGCGGTCGGCGGCCGTGTTTTGGTGATGGAGGGCGACGGGGTGCCGTGGTGGGCAGAGTTCAGACTGGTCCAGATGTTTGTTGTCCCCCGACGGGAAATTAGATTCACACTGGAGTTCAAACAAAAGTCCAAAACTAAAAGATATTGGAAGAGATGGAAAGAACCTATATAAACATGTCGGTTTTGAATATATGTGACATATATAAAATTGTGTGTTTTCCTATATTATATGTACATATTATGTGCATATATGTGCACATAGATATGTGCATCTATGTGCATATCTTTGTGTGCATACCTATATGCACATATATATGTGACTATATGTGCACATATCTATGTGCATATGTGCACATATCTATGCGCATATGTGCACATATCTATGTGACTATATGTGCACATATCTATGTGCATATATATGCGCATACATATATATGCACATATATGCACATATATGTTTGTGCACATATCTATGCGCATATATGTGCACATATCTATGTGACTGCGCATACATATATGTGCACATATGTGCACCTCAATATGGCCTAAATGTGAAATACAGTATATATGTCATATATACACATATATGTGGCATATATATGTTCATATATGCTGTATATATGTGCCTATACATTTCATATATGCACATATATCCTCATGTATGACATCTATGACAAAGAAAAGCATTAAATCATCACACCTGAGAAGGGAACAGCGGTAAATATTTCACCATATTTGCCTAAAAATTACAATTTGAGCATCACAATAGCTGCTTATTAATATTCTGTCAAACTACTGATCAATTAATTGACTAACAGTGGTTACTGGGAGCACCATTTTGTATTTTGACCATAGAGCGATGCTCTTGACACAACTGACAAGTCAGCGAACAGGATGCAGAACGCAGCAGAGATGGAACAGACGCCGCTCCCTGGAGAAATCCTGATTAAATATTAGTCCACAGATGGTTTACCTCAAGAAAACGATTTGACTGCGCTGCGTGGTGGAATTACATCGCTCCTAGTTTTACCTCTGGCTTCCATATACTCATATCCTGTTAAATCCATTAAAAAAAAAACAGCCGGCGACGACTACTACAGCCAAACACCTCAGCCCTGAAACCGTAACAGTGATTAAGTTATGTGTCACACTATATAACACCTCTGGGCTCCGGCTTGATGCTTAATTCACTCATGATTCACACCCTTGAAGGTTGAGAAAAGTGATCAGAGCAAATAAAAAAGCTTCCTTTCCCTGGTTGCTGAATTTATTTATATGAAGATGTATAAATACTGTAGTTTTCTGTTTTCTAACTTCAGTTTTCATTATAAAAATTATTTCCATCTCGTTATTAGGATGTTAACTCAATAAATGCTGTTTTTTTTTTTTGCAAAATGTCCATATATGCCATTAAAATAGTGCCATTTAATTATAAGTAAGTAAATTAAAAGTCATTTTTTTATAGATGATAAAATATTTCTGGTTTTAATGGAAGTCAATGGACACCAAAATGTGTGGAGGAACATATTTGATCATTAAAATGATCATAAAAATCTTGTTTTCAGGATTTCAACTAATTAAATTTACATTTTTTTCCAATAATTCTGTTTTTCTCAATAAAAATCAGTAGGATCTTGTATATGCCATTTTAAAATCGTGTCATCTAATGGGATTTTTTTTTATTTATTTATAATTAGGTCCTATTCACATTGAACAGCCAAAGGGAAAAAAAAACAGTGTTTGAGCAAATATTTCTGGTTTTAATGGAAGTCAATGGACACCAAAACGGTGTAAATGGAATGTGTATAAATGGAACACGCCATGTGTTATCGACCTGTTATAATAGCTGATGGTGAAAAAGAAAAACCTAACCTTGCAAAGTACAAGTCAACAAACGAAATGAAAAACGTGTACGAGGATGCTGCAGGTGTAAAGAAAACTTCAACGCTAAACCGTGATGACTGATATCAGCCTTTGTACGGCGGCATATTTCTACCTGAAGAGAAAAAGTAAGTCAGAAAGCAGCTTAGCATATTTCCCCTGGAGGATGCTGCTGCTTCGTAGCCAGAGAGGAGGAGGAGGAGGAGGAGGAAGAAGGTGAGATAACGCCATGGAAATGAGGAATTGTAAAGAAAGGCAAATAGAGTGGGGAATAGAACGCACATATAAGCCCACAGGAGTGGCCTCGGGGGGCTCAGGGACTCCTATGGGTGCAATGTTGCACCACTGAAGGATGAATATGTTGAAGTGACTTGACTCTGTAGACCTCATCCCAATGTAGTTGATATTCAGTCTGAGAAACCGTCCGTTCGTTTGTTCATATTGGAACAAATGGTTTATAAAATGCATCTGTATGGAAAAAAACAGCCAAACAATCCACATTCCTGCATGCATAGTAGTGTAACGCCTCTCAAAAACCACAAGCTAATATGTTAGCTGGTTTAGCTGCTAATTTATTAGCACAGGCTACTGTGGCTGTAGCTAACGCCAAAACTACAAACTTCATAAGAAAAGTTCTGTGGTCTTTTCTTCTTTCAGAGGAGAACCATTCTACATGCTAGCTGCAGCATCTTACTTTAAGATGCGTTCACAGACTCAGGAAATCCCAGTACTATCACCTAACACAACAGAATTTCGGCTAAACTATTACTTGACAGGAATGTCTGCTTTGGTGTAAAAGTATCTTGGGTCCATAGGAACAAATTCATCCAAAGAGACAAGTCAGTCAGATCAGCTTTTATTTCAGAGATATAGACTTTTTTTTTTCAAAATGGCCGCCATAAATAAACTAAATACTCTAAAACCCATGAATTTTCACATGTAGATAAACATACATATAAAATACAGTTGATCTGAAACATTTGTCTTATTAATAAACTTGTCATTGTGTCCCAACAACTGTAAATCTAGTTATAAAATACCTCTCATACTACTACATACACACATATATAAATATTTTTTATATATATTTAAATAAAACTGTATAATTTGCTGCTAAAATCTTGGTACGAATTTAATTTTTAGACTTGATACCTGTTTATTTTGATTTATTGAACTTAATAATGTACAGTTGCACACCAACTTTGTTATTATACTTATAATTTTTATATTTAATTCCAATATTGATGAAAGGTAGTGTTTTGTTGGCCGCCATTTTGAAAAAAAAAAAAACATGTATATCTCTAAAATAAAGGCTGATCTGATTTGTCTCTTTGGGTGAATTTATTCCTATGGACTTTAAGTACTTTTACACCAAATTAGACATTTATGTCAGATCTTGCAGTAAAATGTCACAAGGCTACATATCGGGTAGTGACAGCAACGCTGCCCCCACAGGGTTCTGCTGGTACTGCACCATCTGGGAAGGGTTGAGCATAAATAGGCCTTAAGGGTATAAAGAATTCCAATCTGGAAGTAACTAGTAACTCCAGCCATCAGCCACATGCAGTGCAGTAAAAATATGTCCCTGTGAGATGTACTAGAGTCAAAGTATAAAGTATAAGTGCAAACACACTGAAAACAGTAATAATTGAAGGTAAACTGTATCATCGTTAAGGTCACCTGGGAAACCACGGCCCAGAATACACAACCAATCATCAGACTTCCTCCGTCTCCCTGGGCTTTGTGTCTGCTGCAGGAACACAGAGATCTGAGCTTCCTTCTTCTTTTTTTTGTGTTGAGAGCGAGAGAACAGGTTGCACGGCCGTGATTGATTTTCAAAGCAAGACGAGGAAACTTTGCATTCATGTCCAGCGCCGCGGCGGTGAATAGAAATGTGGGTTTCTGCTGCCGATCACAGCAAAGCGAATCTTCAGGCGTATTACGGCAAGGAGAACGTTCCAGAAAGCACGTTTCTGTTTGATTTCTGCGTGGATTCCCCAGTAGATGACATTTAAAGAGCTCGCATGGATGTGCATGTTTCTGAGATGCACATGCATCATCTCTGGCTGTTTCACTTGGCAAAAGCACAGTGTGAAAAACTGTTCTTTCTTGTCACGTGTGTCCTAGAAAAAGACTAAAACGGTGCCAAAACTGGATCAGAACGACCAGTTTTATTTCACAAAATTGCACAGAAGTTAGAATGGTGCCTTTTGTGTGTGTGTGTGAGTGTGTGTGTGGATGGGGGGGAGGTTTATGTGGTGTAAATTGAGACTTAAATCAGGTCATCGGCGTTAAGTTGTTGTGATGAAATGTCACGGTTCAACCCCCGGGGTGAACACACTCTCCCTCAACCTGCTCACTGCACTTCACTTTAGTGTTGGCTTAGTTTTCCCTGCAATCCTGCAGAATATCACTTTTTAACCTGTACCTACCTGCAGTAGGATCACAGTTATTTCTAAGTGCATTTACACCTGCATTCACACAGCTTATTATACAGATAGCATCTTAATGGCAGGTGTAAATGGGGCAAATGTTCCACTATCTTGGAAGGCTGTCAAATTAAATATCTGTCAGGGAAAGACTGATATAAATACGAAATGATCTTGGGTGAGGCGTTTCTTTTTATTAACTGAGCAGGCGAGGAAAAAGAATCTAAGTCAGGTGAGTTTAAAGTAACGAGAACAGGGTTTTCTCTGATGGGAAAGTGGTGATTTCTATTAAAATAAGTGGAAAACATGTCCAATCGAAGACGGCAGAGGCTCCGTTTCATTACAACTACGACATGAGAGGAAAGTGGAAGATCTGAACCTTTCAGCCATCGACAGCCAGTTGTATGTTTATCGTTTTCCTGCTTTGTGCAAATTATCAGAAAGACCTGCAGATTTATTTTAATGAGCTTCTGCAGATCATTTTATTAAGTCGGTGCTATTTTCTCTTAACAAATGCACGTCTGCAAATTCACTTCAGTTTCATAGATAATTGGAAAAACACTTGTAATGGCGGAGGGATTCAACCAGGACGAGTTAAACTACTAATGAAAAGCAGCACATTAGTTCTGCTGGGTTTTGGTTTTTTTTGCATTGTCCTGTAATTGGTTGCCATTTCCTATAATTGCACATTTTGCACACGTCTTATTAGTATTATTATTTAATTATATTCATGATACTCTTTGTTTTATTCTTATTTATTTCCTGCTGCTATGAAATTTCCCCCTGCGGACAAATTAAGTGCTATTATCCAATTCATCTTGTATAAAACCTCTATAAGCACTTGATCTAAATAGCATTATATATTCCTAAAGAGAAATTAACCAATTTCACAGATTGACTTTTTAATATTAGTGCTTTATATGAAGCCTCATTGTTCATGAACACGTTAAAACCACTTAAACCCCAGGTCTATTTTTCAGTTTTCCTGCTATAAATGAGAATAAATATGGAATATCTCTACAACCACAAAGGTTATGTACTCTTATTGAAAACTTAAAGAAGTCCAAACTGACCCAAATCAGGAAAATAATTAGTGAAATTAGATCTTAAAGATCAATTATTTGTCCATAAAATCCTATAAATCCCACTGAGGATCATTCCAGAACATGAAGAATATATTCTGTAAGATGTTTATTATAAAGGAGCCAATTAAATAATCACACAAATTAAATATCTAAATAGTCTCTACTACTGATATTATATTAAACTATTGTCTTATTGTATTGATGATGAGGATATTGATGTTGGAGCTGAGGTTTTCTACTGTGATTTATGAATAAATCTCTACTATATCAGGAGGTTTAGGATTTTAACAGGTTGATATTCACCTAAATTAAGTAACAACTGTGTGGTTTCTAGCCACAGTTATATTTAATGTAGTTCTTCTTTAAATGGTTTTATTCACACTGTATTAACCTTTATGTGGCCGTATCTTATAATGATCACATTCCTTAGATTAGCCGTAAGAACATGTACCCAAACAATCTTTTGGCAGCCATGCAGCGGGTTGCCGTGGCAACGGCTACCGTAGCCGTTGCCCATCAGATTGTGAATGATCGCTGCCGTTACTGGAGGCAGCGAGGCCGGCACACACTCCGTCTTCGGGACAGGTAATTTAGGGCTACACACACACACACACAGAAAAGCACAGATGTAAGAGAACAGATTTGAAATAAACTTTAGAGAATCTCACACACACACACACACTTCTGCAAACGTGCCAAAGCTCACGATATTCATGTTGGTTTAAAACATTTAAAAAGTTAGACACATAAAGTGTGATATAATGTACATACTGTAATATGACACACACACACACACACACACACACTATCATCCACACCTTAGAGGGTTAGAAGCTATTATAGCAGACCTACTTTCACTGTTTCCTACATTAGTCTCACTACTGTACTTAGCTCAGTGTGTGTGTGTGTGTGTGTGTGTTTATCTGGCTCAGCATGGCCCAGTTACACTGAAGTTGTCCTTGTGCAGAAGACAATGGTTCCCATCCCACACACACACACCTATATCAAAGTGTTTTGGTTTATAAAACAGTTTTATGAAGAGAGACCCACAGAGAGCTGATGGTGTGTGTGTGTGTGTGTGTGTGTGTTTATGTATGTATGTGTGTGTGTGTGTCTACAAAGCTGAAGTGGCATTCATCCAGATGATTGAAAGCTAAACAGCAACGCTGGAACATTGTGCTGCTCTGGCTAGACTGGTGACGCATGCAACATTCTCACACACACACACACACACACACACACACACACACACACACACACACACACACACACACACAGAGTCTAAGATGTGCGATCCATCGCGTCACTGTTTGTTGAAATGCTGACATCATTGCAAAACATTTTGTGTGGTGCAGGAAAACCTTCTCTCCTTCCTGTTCATTACCTCATTCATGCTGCTGAGTTTCTGTGCAGATGTTTCACACGTATGTAACGTCGCCTGTTTGATTCCACACGTCTGCTTTTCCTGTTTCCTGTCTCACGGTGTAATTATTCAAGGTAAAACGGATTAAAAAGCAGCTGTAATGAAAGGACAGATCATTATAACTTAATTTATTTATTCTACTTCTATATAATATGAGTATTAGTAACTTATTGCACTTAACCACTTAAGCTCCAGGTCTATTTCACAGTTTTCCTGCTATAAATGATAATAAATGTTGAATATCTCTACAAACACAAAGGTTATTGGACTTAAACCTGGAATTAAAATAAATCAACATGTGAGGTGACTACAGAAGAGTCAGAATCTATTTATGTTGCTGTTAGAGAGCAAATATAGTTAGAATGTTGGAAAATAAAATCTAACATTGTGTTTTACTGCAGATAAAAATAAAGACCAAACTGAGGAAAACGAATAATAAATGCAATAAGATAAGAGTTCAAAGGTCAATTATTTGTCCATAAAATCCTATAAATCCCACTGAGGATCATTCCAGAACATGAAGAATATATTCTGTAAGATGTTTATTATAAAGGAGCCAATTAAATAATCACACAAACAGCTCAAACTATTTTCTTATTGTATTGATGATGTGGATATTGATGATATATATTGATGCTGGAACAGTAACATTGGGTTTTACTGCAGATAAAATACTTTATTTAGTGTTGGAGCTGAGGTTTTATCATGCAATTTATGAATAAAACTCAATGCTGCCTCTGTATCCAGGTTTTTTGGGGTCGAATCTGTGCACAAATTAACATTCCTTCTTCAAACATACTCGTACTAAACCTAAATTCAGACCCAAATCGGTTTCACCAAATCTAACATGTGTGCTGACTCATGTGTGCACACTCCTACATGCAGAGCGTGGATCTCTGCTGTTTCTGCTGCCAGGTACGGGACGCTCTCTCTCTCTTTTCCAGCCGCACCCTGAGCCAACCTTCTGCTACTGTTTACACACCTCCTGCGTTAGAAGAGTGTGTGTGTGTGTGTGTTCGACTCATGCTATCGTGACGTTATCGGTGATTAAATGAATTTGGAATCCACTGCCCCAGAGCCGGGATGAAAACGTCTGAATAAGCGCCAACACCTGCTCTCTGGTGTGTGAGTCTTTGGGTGTGACAGGTGGTATGTTGGCTCAGGTTGGAGTGTGTTTGAGGTAGAAGATACGTAGACACGTAGGGGAACTCAGGGTTTCGTCAGCGCTGAAAACAAGTATGAACGTGTGTGTTAGGAATGAATATTGTAGACTAGTTTCTAATGTCTAACAGGACTGAGAATAGAGAATTAAGACAGTGACGATGGGGATAAACATGAATATATAACAAATATTAGGATTAAAATGTAGTTTAATGACCCTTTAAATGTTCTGCACCCTGTATTAGTGGCTGTATACGCACTACTCACAGTATTAGGGAGATTCTATATGTTTTTCTCATTCATAATTAGTAAGAACAAAGGGAACTTTTACTTATTTCATTAAAATATAGACCAAAAATGAAAAGCACTCATGTAAATAACAATGTTCCTAACTTATTGTGAGTAGTGTGTATATAGATGGTGTCTAATTATGCATTTATTCAGCAGAGTTGTAGATATCACCTTTATACTAAATCTTGCAGGTTATGTTGTTTCTGCTCCTTGTTGGATTCTTGGAACCCAAAGTGTTCCCTTGTAAAAGAACGTTTCCAACATTTTTTCTGCCCTCGCTCTATTTCTCCTGCTCTTTATCCAGCACGAATGACTATGCGCTTTTTGTTTGAGACCCGTAAACACATTTGTTGTTTCGCCTTATAGCAAATCTTGAACCTTACGTTGCTTCTGCTCCTCGTCGGATTCCTGGAACCTGAAGTGTTCCCAGATAAGAGAACTTTTCCGACCCTTTTTCTCAGCCAACCCACTCTGTGGCTGAGTGACTTTTTGTTTGAGAGGGTTAAACAGATTTGTCGTGTTGCCAAGAGTTGTAGATATCACCTCGTAGCAAATCTTGCACTTTACGTTGCTTCTTTGATTCTTGGAACCCGTAGTGTTCCTGTATAACTGAACTTTTCTGACCTTCTGCCGTCTCTATCGCTCTCCCACTGTGGGAATATATCACACATGTGGATCATGTCAAGAAAAATGGCGAATAAGTCATTTCAACTAGATTATATAAGTTTTAACACACTAATCAAAATTGACATCAAAATTCAATTAATAGCACGGCCTTATCGCCAGTCATTATGTAATCATTGCCTGATTCGTACACATCAGCTTTTCAACCTTTTTTATAATGGAAACCTTCGTTTGCCATCACTTGCCTTATGCTTTTTACCACTACAGCTAGCGTTAGCCTTTGCCGTATTAGCCATAATAGCATTTTACATTTATGGAGTCAGTCAGTAGTTGATCATCTACACATCATCTAACTGGCAGGATGATTAATTGTGCTGCTACGTCCGGTTCTGGAGTTAAAATTGTATTTTTTGTCCATTTAAGTGAGAAATCTGTAATTATTATATTCAAGGATAGAGGCTAAAACCATTAGATACAGCAATGACAGGATGAGACAGGACACGTGCAGATTAATCAGATCTAGTTGGGATTTCTGAGGAAGCGTCCCTCCCTTTAAAAATGTGTTTTCTCTCTGTTCCGACTTGCTGTTTTTAAGCTTCACTGTGCTGAATGACGCATGTGCAGAATTCAACAGTAGAAGGCTCCTTTTCACATTCACCTGCTAGAATTCATCAAGTGGAAAATATCTCTGAGCTCATTAAAAATCCAATTTAAAGGAGCGGGTCTCCGAGCATGAGTTGTGACATCACAAACGTTTCGGAGACGTGTGTCCTTGTACAATGAAATACATTTACATATTTATAGGTTCTTAATTATTTTTAATGAGGCAGAAGGAGAAGGCGCAATTTTAAGGATTTTTATGAGGTGATGTACATCCTAAAACGAGTCTGGAGGGGATCTTTAAGTTAAGATAGAAGGTCTGAGAGGACAGGAGTTTAGGGATTGCTTCTGTATTAGGCAGATAGGATATTTCCTATCTTTGAAACTGAAGTTAAGATGGGACGTGATGTTATGTAATGAGGACAGGCAGCTTATCTCCTGGTTGGAGCAGCAGGTTTTGTTGGCCACTCTGTTAAAGATAAAGGAAATGGAAGCATAAGGAAAATACAGTGATGAAAGTGTGATATATATAGATAAAAAAAATCCCCAGAGGCACTATGGACAAAGAGAAGCAATACACTAGCCTGTGTTTGCCCTTCTACTCCATGGAGGCTTTTAAAATGACAGCTCACCATAAATAAACATGTTTTCACTGAGGACCATTTACTTAACATGTGTTCTGGTCTCTTAAGGAGCTTATTAACTGATTAGATGTGTGTTATTTCTACAACGCTGTTTTATAGGTGACCCACAGAACCCTCTCTAAAATCACTCAACCGCCTTTATCCGTGTTTTGCATGTCCCGTTCCACTTTCATTTATTTTAATTCTTACCACCATCTGTCATCCGTGACAGAGAAAAGCCTTTATTTTTTTTTTTTAAAAAGGCCTTTTCCTCTACCCTGTTCACTCTTTCCAGCCAGACTGCAGTCTCTGAGAGAAGTCATGTTGTGCGCTGTGATGCATGCCAGATCTCCTGTTTTTAAATTTTGTGCAACCAGCACCAGACAGATGCAAGATAAGATAACCACAGACACATCTGTCTGTCTGTGCACGTCTTACTCACTGGTTACCATGATGAATAACTCTGATGCAGCAGAAATCAATAGGCTTATGAAAAAAAAAAAATAGCCGGTCAATTAAAACCTCTCTCTCTGGTAATCGCGCCCTCGAAAAACCATCTCATAGCAGCGGATCCACCATCCTCATAGAAAAGCCCGAGGTAACCAAGGGCAACAGCTGAATGCCTCATTCATTTTAACGAGCCCGGTGAAAGTGTCGCCACGTTTCTGATTCCTAGTTTGTGAATCGGGGACATGGTCGTTACGGTGAAGCTGCAGGTGAAGATGTCGACGGTTTGTTATTTTAAATATTGAAATTTCATTGAAATGTGACTGTACAGAAAGCTGCTGTATGCAGCTGAATGTAACTTCAGTTGTTTCAACTGAACTTAACTGGGTTTGTGGTGCTTGGTTTCCGCCACAGATTCAGGTTTATGTGTGGGAAACACTCCACATCTGCACATTGAAGCTTTGATCAAAATACATTTTTTTGTAAATAAATAATCAACCATCTCGAGAGTCGTTTTTTTTGGTTTGTCCATTTTTTTTTCTTTAAAACAACTATTGCCGGCAGGATCAGCCTCTGATTGGTCAAAAGATTGTCTCAAAGCATTATGGGAAACAAATAAGGCCATTAGCTTCAATGCTAGCTGCATGACGTGAGTTCCTTGGGGAAAAACAGAAGCCTTACAGAAAACAGTCTTATCTTCCATTTATCGACCTTTTTTCCATCTAGGAAGATATTGTCCTGTCTGCATATATAAAAAAATCAAAATCACCAATTTTTAACGAGTAATGACGCTCCTATACTATACTAAGGTTTGTTAGGCAGTGTTATATATGATCGATAATTGATAAAATATGGACAATAAAAGGGTCAGTGGTGTGGATTTATTTTACAAAGCTCCCTGAAAGAGACACAAGTTCCAGGGTTGATAGAAAACCCTCTAAATAGGCACCAAAGGCAGCATTGAAACAGCACAACTGTTAGCTTCAGGCTAAAAAGAACATTTAAGGAGTTATGATTTACTGATCAATAATTCTAGAGTCATTATTTGGTTTGTTCCTTCAGGGCTACTGTAGAAACGTGGCACTCCTCATGTAGATAAAACCAGCTCAGTGTAATAAAAGCAGAACAATTCTTATTTTCATTGAATCATAGGCCAATTAAAAGTTAGTCTAAGTCTGTCCTCTGTAGACGCTGTAAATCTGACACACTGCACCTTTAATGATTCCGCTCGTTATCCAAGAGCATCAGGAGAGCCCTCAATGTCAGTGTATAATTGGAAATATACCAATTAGGATGATTGGTCTTCAGGGTCTTGCTTAACAAAGGACTTGCTTAGTGCTTTGTACGATCTTTGAAAAGATGGTTTTCATATTCATACAAGTCTTCAGTATTCAGAGCAGTGTTTGTTACTAGTTCTGTGTAGCGCTAATGTAATCACTGCATTTAATTATAAACTGTAAGTCATCACACTTACTAATTAGAAAACAAAGATAAACAGACAGCATTTCCCCACCTTTCTGTCATGCATGTGACAGCTTTAACCCATTTTAGCCGAGATTTCTTTCAAAGGTTTCATGCATTATAACAGTTGAGTCCACAACAATCATTTTATGTGTCTATTCTTTCATTTTGTACTCGTTTCTTTGCAGAAAATAGCATTTTAACCCATTTAAGATTAAGAGCCGCTAACAAAGGACTTGCTAAGTGCTGTGACACATATCATTTTATACTTAACCCATTTAAGCCCAGATCAGTTCAGTCATTAACAATCTCATTATGGATCTATTTTTTTTCCATTTTGTATTATTTTGTTTGCAGAAAACATCATTTTAATGGTTGTTATAGTTCCTGCTTGCACACATATACGCCCATAAACAAAAACCTGTTTATCCCATGTACAGAATCCTTTTTTGGTGGATTATTCTAGAGACTTAAATAATTAAATTGATATAAATTTCAGGGTTAAAAATCATAATAATCCAGATAAAATGTCTCTTTCTGGGAGGACTATAAATGATAGTTATAGACTTAAAGGCTCATAGGCTTTAATGGGTTAATAGCTATTATAACAAAAAAACATGAGGACTAAAAAACTATTTATCCCATGTGCATAATTCTTTTTTGGGGGGATTATTCTAGATACTTGAATGATTAAATCATAATAATCTGAATAAAATGACTCTTTCTGGGAGGGTTTGTCTCCGTGTTCTCGGCAGGAAGTAGACCTTTCGTCTAAGTTGTCTATTATCATTTCAAATAAAGCTGTATGAGTAATATTCTTTATTTTAAGTATAAAATGACAGTCATACACCTAAAGGCTCATAGGCATCAATGGGTTAATACAAAATCCCTTCTTCAAGCTTCCAACCTCAACACGTCAGGTGACTGTTTCTTTATTTCCAGCCTTTGAAAATGGCACAGAAATGTGGAAATATTGTGTTTTTCTGGCTGAACTGTCTCTGTCACTCAGCGTGCTCCTTGTTATTTCGCCTTTTCGCCACATTTCCACGCTGCCGCGGGCCACAGGAGAAGGGGAATCACCAAACTGGCCGAGGACAAACTGCTGAGTCACCTTCTGCTCTTTCAGCAGAAACAGCTTTCTGTCTCTGTGGCAGTTCATTCAAGGGAAGCTCCGCTGCTTTTACTGTAGTTTTAAAAGGCCTGTTTTTTTTTTTCTTTCTTAATGGAACCCCAAAAATTTATGTCGGTGCAGGAGCACGATTTTCATGCACAAGCTGCGTTGCTATGGCGATTAATGTAAACAGAAAGGGAAGCCTTCTGACATCCCGGTGGTGGTCAAGGCTGTTGCCATGGCAAATCCATACCTGTGTGTGTGTGTGTGTGTGTGTGTGTGTGTGTGTGTGTGTGTGTGTGTGTGTGTGTGTGTGTGTGTGTGTGTGTGTGTGTGTGTGTGTGTGTGTGTGTGTGTGTGTGTGTGTGTGTGTGTGTGTGTGTGTGTGTGTGTGTGTGTGTGTGTGTGTGTGTGTGTGAGAGATGTGATGAGCACACAAAAGCAGAAGGGAAGCATCATCTTTCTTTTCTTTCCGGTGAAGTCGCTCCTTTTTTCCACTGACTTATTTAGATTGGCGCACACACACACACACACCTCTATGCCGCTCTCTATTTATCATGCCTCAGGGGAATTCGTTTCCTCGGGCTTTAGCGGTATGAATGCCTGAAAAACAACTTGTTTGACATGATGCCTAAAGAGGAATCAGGCTGTAAATGATTCGAGGAAAAGAAAACTGCTAAAGAAGGTTTTTGGAAGCAGTTTTAAATTCAAATAGTGGAAAGAATTACACACTGCATGATGCCTGCTGTCTTTAAACATGTTTAAACATGCAGCACACTGCTATAAAAGCACTCTTAAAGTTATAAAGTGGACACGACAGCTGCCCCAAACATCTGGATCGCCCCCTGGTGGCTGACTGCAGTATAGGTCATAAGTACCACCCTCGTAATGTATTTGGTGCTGGAGCTGAGGTTTTATCATATGATATATGAATAAAACTCAACTATATCAAGGGTTTTTAGATTTTAACAGGTTAAAGTGATAATGTGAGTTGATGAGTTTGTATTTATTTAGATGTTTTATGATATATAAAGGTCAAAAACTGGGGTCAGGGGACCCTCAGGGCTCCTTGAGGGGGCTCCAGGAGATTCCCAGAAAAAAAGGGGAATCATTTATTTTCACTATTTCTATCGATACATAACACATAATCAGGATGTGTGAACATTTTGACTTCCTGGGTCAGATCAGGTCACCTTGCACAGATTGTTTTTGTCTCTAGTTTCTCCTTCAAGAATCTTTCATTTCCTTCAGTTTTAATCACCTTCTGTGCATCAGTCCTACAACATTAATCTCTGCGTCCATTGGATTTTCTTTTTTTTTTTTTTACACACCGGTTCATGTTTTCCTGTTAATGTTTAATCTCGTCCTACAGTACCGATCCCTGCATGCGTGTCCCCCATCTGTCGGGGTATTGCTGCTGGAGCGGAGCCCATTCTTCACGCCCATATGGACAAGGGAAGGATTACGCTGTCTTGGGCTTTTTGGGCCAAATTTCGGTTGATGTGTCTATTTTGTTTTTCTCTTAATTGCACATAAGTCTTGTATAGGCATTTTATTTCATTTCTCTCTCTTTCTCGTCTTCATCTCCTGCTGTCGGAGCCACTGTGAGAATACAGACTATAATTGGCACTTAATTGCTGCCGTGGCAACAGTGCTATTTAAGCCTACGCATTGTGCAACAAAGGCATATAGCACATGCACACACACACGCACAAAAAGGGAGGTAGATGTAAGGAGGGAGGCTCTTAGCTCTCTTTCCCCTCATTTCACTCCAAATGTTTATGCTATTTTACGGCTGGAGACTAGTTATGATGCTGAGGTTTGTGTGTGTGTGTGTGTGTGTGTGTGTGTGTGTGTGTGTGTGTGTGTGTGTGTGTGTGTGTTTTTCCGCCCTGCTGCGTTTACACTGTAATAAAAACCCTTCGCCCATCGCACTGTACCCTCTTGTTTCCATAGAGATTCAGATAATCAGTTTTCCACCTGTGGGTCGGAGTCACATCAGTTGGTGCCGATCTGACCTTAATTTTCCCTCTTGGCCTCTTATCTAATTAATGAATGAACCAATCAAATAATGAGAAATTGTCCAGTTAATAACTATTGTTGTATCTCATCTTAAATCATCTTGTAGGTTACATTTTAATGAGCTTATTTAAGAAATATAGTCCTCGCTTTCCCAGTGGCTGGATCACTAAAAACAGCTTTTATTTTGAAGGATCTTTTATAAAAGCCTGCAGGTTAAGATCCCAAAGTTTAACTACTTAAGCCCCAGGTCTATTTTTCAGTTTTCCTGCTATAAATGATAATAAATATGGAATATCTCTACAACCACAAAGGTTATTGGACTTTATGATCCGTTACTTAACTACGAACTTAAAACAAGACCTGAAATCGACCCAAATCAGGGGAAAAAACACAAATTTAACAAAATATCTGCAATGTAATATTGTATATGGAATGCTGTAACAGTAACATTGTGTTTTACTACAGATAAAAATACTTTATTTAGTGTTGATTATATTTTTACCATATTAAATGATCTTCCAGCATACATATATGTGATTTTGTCATGCTTGTGAGATTTTTTCATGCAATTTATGCATAAAACTCAATGCTATATTAGGAGGTTTTTGGGTTTTAACAGGTTATAGTGAAATATTTCCAGAAAGCTCCAGAATAAACTACACAAATACAAGTGGTTATGCATGAAGGATACCGGGTAAAACTCCTTATAATCAGCCGATTTGAGCCCAAACTATCCAACACATGCAACAGGTTCCTCCCTGTGTCAAATCAGAGATGTGATCACACCCTCTCCTCACACCTTCCTCCTGGTTCTGGACTGGAAGTCGCTTCACCGAACCACGGCGTACCTGCCAATTACGTTTCATCTCTCCGTCTCCCTCGCTCTGTTTCTTTGTCGACGCCTGTGACAGCTGCACACAAACCCTCCAATCATCTTTTCACTGTTATTCTTTCGGTCTTATCTCTCTCCCGTTTCCTGTCCGCTCTGCTGCGGCTCATCCCCGCTTGTTTTTTTTGCCTCATTTGCCGCCTGTCGATTAGCTCTTTGCGTGTTTGCATATGTTTCAGGAACCGGCCTTAGATATCCAGACAATTCAACCGTTAACATGACTTTGTATTCAAAACGCATGAAAACAGTAGTGCACGTGTGTTCATTGTTCGTGTGTGTGTGGTTTTGTTCAGTGATGACGTTAGAACCCGGCGCTGTATAATTGTCCTTGTCCATGCTCTGTCATTATCAGGCCCTGTGTGTGAGCATGTGTGTGTGTGTGTGTGTGTGTGTGCTGAGGTGAATCAGAGGCAGTCGCTTCTGCTTTGATCAAGCCTCTAATTATTGATCAGGCATGAGCCGACCTGCAGAGGTGACGGCATTCCTCTCGGCTTTCAGGTGTGTGTGTGTCTCACACGTGCACACACAGTGCACACACACACACACACACACACACAGCGTGTCACTCTCTATTTACTATGCAGTGCCCTTCATTTACCCTGTGCTGTTCTCTCGTAGTGAATTTTAAAGCTACAGTTTGGAGTTTCCGTCAGCCCCTAGTGGTGAAGTTGTAGATTGCAACCAACAGTTTAACAAATCAACTACAGTGGTGTATTTAGGGGCTTTTTTTAATCATAAAAAAATCAGCATTTACACACTTTGAGGTGAAATTTGTGGTTATTTACTGGGTTAAAAACCACACTTTTCTTGCTGTATATTTTATAATTAATCACAGTAGTTAAAGTATTACTGTAGAAAATCAAAGTAGTGAAATATTACTGCCGTAAATGACAATAGTTAGAGTTAATGTTGTTTAAAACTGTAAATACAACTGAAAACAGTATTTATTTCATTTTTCTGTACAATAATGACCTAACACTGATTGATTTTCTGTTTTTCAGTAACAGATGTAAGAAACTTTCTGGATGATTGCTGCCAGTTGGTTTAACTAATGGTTTTACAGTGCATCTAAAAAATAAATCATCATATATCATATCATCCTATCGATGAAGAGCGAGAATCCTTATCTTTCAACTGCAGAAAAACCCATTAACCCTCGAGCTGCCATTGTTATTTTAGATCGATTTAAACAGGACTGTGCAAAAAAAAAAGAAAAGACAGGTGGGAGCTCTGTTTCTAAAGGGTCAAAGGTCAGGAAGATGATAAATAGGCAGGAGGGAGCTGAGGGAAATGGAAAGGTTAAGTCGTGTGGAACAGGTCTTCTCCTCTTTTTGTCTATAATGATAAACAGCACAGACGTTACAATTTGGCCACAAATCCTTAGTAAATACCCCCTGGTCATGTTTGATTATGTATCAGCTTTAAGTCCCATCACAGCAAGCAGGTAATTAGCCAGTGAGCTAATTAGTCCAGCTTGTAAACTAATTAAGGAAAGGTACTTGTTAACACTGGAAATGCACAGCAACATATACCACGCTGCTTTAACGTTTAAAGGCCAACATTAACAATGTTGACTCTAGTATGTGCAATTTGATTCTGACTCATCATAATTCCAGTACAAAATATCTTTAATCTATATCTTTAACAGATATCTACAATTACATTTTGACTATAGCAATGTATAGAGTGCATTTGTGATTAGTTTAAAGTTATCTTCATTGAAAAAACAGTGCTTTTCTTTCAAAAATAAGGACATTTCTAGGTTTTAGGTTCCTCAGCAGCAGGAGGAGGTTTGGGTGGATGGATCAGTGCTTTGTTTCACAGACTGGAGTTGGATAAAGCTGCAGGAGACGCCGGTCTTGTTTTGTCCCGTCATGTCATGTCGTCTATTGTCTGATTTTTAATCCAAACCATGATCTGTGTTTTGTGTCCACACATTAACCGCAGGGTTGTCACAACACACAATGAAAAACCGTCGTTTTCTCCTCTGTTTTCCCTCTACGGTTTTTTTCAGCCGCTTCTGTTTTGTAGCGTTGGGATCAAGTTTTGTTTACACCCAAACCCTAATGCCCTGTTTTAGGATTTCAGGGCTTTTATATATATATATATATATATATATATATATATATATATATACAGTTTGACATTGAGAAGCACTGATGGCTGCTGTCAGTCACCATGTTGAACGTGTCATGGTCACCTTCTAGTCACTTCCTTTTCTATCTCTGTCTTAGCCTGTGCATGAATGTGTGTGTGTGACTGAGTGTTTCTCTGCTGGATACTGGCTTGATAGAGTCTCACACACACACACACACACACACACACACACACACACACACACACACACACACATTGTATTTAGCTGCCAATACAGTTGTTACTCAGCACGCTCACAGAGGCAGTGGAGCTCGACTGACACAATTACAGAGGTTCATACAGGAGGAAATGAAATCATTGTTGCCGCGGGTAACAGCAACGGGGACTACCGGCTAGTCAACACACACACACATACACACACACACACACACACACACACACACACTAGCAGACACACAGGTCAGTAGGAGCTCAGCTGCCAGGTGTTATACAAGCTCCTTACCTCCAATCGAATGAACCTCGCAGTTCCTTTTGAGTGTGTGTGTGTGTGTGTGTGTGTGTGTGTGTGTGTGTGTGTGTGTGTGTGTGTGTGTGTGTGTGTGTGTGTGTGTGTGTGTGTGTGTGTGTGTGTGTGTGTGTGTGTGTGTGTGTGTGTGTGTGTGTGTGTGTAGGGCTGACAAAATGTGAAGTAGACCATGCTGTGCTCCAGCTGTGGTGGTATGTGTGAATAGCTCCATTCATAGATCTCTAATTCTCTTTAATATCAATATATATCATCAATATCCACATCATCAATACAATAAGACAATAGTTTAATAGGATATCAGTAGTAGGGCTGCAACTAACCACTATTTAGACCTCACATGTTGTAGATTTGTTTTAATACCATATAAATTACATAAATGATCTTCTCTCAATCTGTTCTTGAACAGATTAATTCTCCTCTACCAGAGAAAAACCTCCTCCAGTGTATGAGGGTGATTTGATGGAGTGTGAATGGAGAGGATGGGCTGCCCAAGAGAGAGAGAGAGAGAGAGAGGCAAGGAGGGGCTGAACCAATCAATGAGCTGCAGCTTCATAATGAATTTTACCCATTTTATATAAAAAAAAATAATCCGCATGTAGAAATCAATGTTGATATTATGGTGTGGCACCATGAATAAATGTGAATAAATAACAGTTTTATTTGAGGGTTTTTTTTCTTTTATCAGTGCAAGCAGGTGTTTGGTGTGTGTGTGTGTGTGTGTGCACACGTGTGTGTTTTTGGCAGCTGAAGTGATCTGATTGGCTCCTGTAAAACATGTGCGAAACGTGAGGTGAGAGACAAAGAGAGGAGGGAAGTGAAGGTGAGAATAAAAAACCAGATCCTCGCTGAGAGGGGTGAGAAAAACACAGAGAGCAGGCAGCGACAAACTGTTTTATGTGTGTGTGTGTGTGTGTGTGTGTGTGTGTGTGTGTGTGTGTGTGTGTGTGTGTCTGTATACGTGTGTGTGTGTGTGTGTGT
The DNA here is from genome assembly GCA_030544235.1 of Lepturacanthus savala. Taxonomy (NCBI): domain Eukaryota; kingdom Metazoa; phylum Chordata; class Actinopteri; order Scombriformes; family Trichiuridae; genus Lepturacanthus; species Lepturacanthus savala. Next base: position 19,999,861 of record CM060474.1, read on the forward strand.
GTGTGTGTGTGTGTGTGTGTGTGTGTGTGATGGCATGCTGTTTTTTGTTAAGCGTGTATCAGGCCTCGCCCTCCAGGAAAAAAAAAAAACAGAGCCGTTTAGTCCTCCAGGGCTCAGGACAACACACACACACACACACACTGATGCTTTTCCCCCTTGAATGAGGACAGTGAAGCAGCACAAACAGACGAATCAAAACACATAAATGAAGTGAAAGCTTCAGCTCAGTGGTCAACAGCATTAAAATGTAACATGATGTGAAATAGATTTTCCAAGCAGGATAAAAAAAAGATGAGATTTAATTAATTAGTGAGTCTCTGAAACCTCTGAATGACTCTTTTCTGATTTAAATAGGTCTCTATTGATATGTTTCATAGACAAAGCAGCAGAATTAGTGGAGGAAACCAGGTTGTCTACGTGAAGCTTTTATTGATTCACACAAGGTGACAAGGGGGAAAAAGAGGAAAAGAAGAACAGCAACAATATTGGTTGTTTCCTCTGCAGCCTTGATTTGAAAGAACTGCGAGTTGCAGCAGAATTGCGATTTTCTGGTGTGTGGAGAATAAAAAGTGAACACACCAAGCTGTGTAATGAAGCTCAGGACTGCAGCAAGGTTAAAAAACAACTTATCAGTTAATAAAAAGAAAAAAAAGCTGTTTGAATAGTTCAAATATTCATTTTTTATATTGAAAAACATATCAAAACTCTTCAGTTATTCATTCTATTTTACTCTGAACCACAAATTTCAATCTTGCTGTAATTGTATACAGTCAGGGGGTCATCAAAGTGATTTAGTTTCATTGATTTCAGTCATTTTTAGGAAGAAAATGTCCAAATTCTCTGGTTCCAGCTTCTCTTCTCTGATTATTTCTGGTTTCTTTAGTCTTTTATTATAATAAACTGATGATCTTTGGGTTGTGGACTGTTGGTCTGGATGAAAAAAGACATTTTAGGTTGAATCTTTAGCTTTGGAATCCACATTTTACATCATTTTATGAATCAATTAATCGTTTTACTAATCGATAGATTAATCAACTATCAAATAATTGTTAGTTGCTACACACATTTGCTGATATTTACACAATATATGGATTTTTCTATTGTCCCTACAAATTAATATACACACTTAATGCGCAAATAATCCACAATTAATAGAGTTTCAATGATTAATTGATTAGTTGCCAACTATTCTGTAAATTGATTAATCGATTTGAGGCATTTTTAAAAAGTAAATGTCCAAATTCTCTGGTTCCAGCTTCTCTTCTCTGATTATTTTCTGGTTTTCTATAATAGTAAGTGATGGACATTTTATTAACCAAACAACTAATCAGTTAATCGTTTCCTTAATTGATAGACTATAGCTGTTAGTTACAGCCCTATAACCAACAAACCCACATCGGTGCCCTAGAGCTGCTGCTGAAAAACCTTCCTCCTTGTCGTTAAATCCAGTTTCGGCGAGGATCTTTATAAAGTTAGCGAGCAGCAGGAAGCTGAATGTGCGACAGGAGAAAAATGAGAAGAAAGAGGCAGAGAGAAGAGATAAGGACAGAGACATGTTTACTGGTGAAGCTGGAGGCAGATCAACAGGAGTCCTCACTGGGTTCAGGCAGATTAACTCACAATAGACTCATCTTCATTCATCACCCGGCTTGTCCTGCTGACGCCCACACACACACACACACACACACACACACACACACACATGCATAAGAACTGAATGAAACGGCTGAATCTGAATTTCCAATTATTCCGCTTTTTATTCGCGTTGAATCATTGAGGGTCATCAATTTTTTATGATGTGAGAAACAAAACTTTGAAGTTATTTTGTGCCGTGGCAGCGGTTCTAAGTGAATAAATACAAAAATTGCTAATGTTCCAATGTCACACTTGGCAGATCCCATCACATTACCATCACTGGGAAATTTGATGCATCTTAATATCATCCGATACAGACTCTACCTGTTGTTAATGGGATTTTAGGATGTAGATTAGTTTCACCGACTGTTTTTATTAAACATAAATTCCTTTGAAAATAGAGCTGCAGTGTGGTTTGGTAGTGGTAGAATACAACCAAAAAATATAAAGTGTTTAAGCATCATGCACTGAAAGTAATAACATAATATTCTATTATTTTACCTGGAACTTTATGGGTGTGACTTTATGAGCTGTGATTGACAGTCGTCATGGCAACAGGAGAAAATAAATCCACAACTGCCCTGAATTTTTAAAGTAGAAATGCAGAGTTTAGTGGTGAATTGAGTTATGTTAGGCTGTAAATTTAGATGTTGCTTGATTCTGATTAAAAGACATTAGCTGGCTGCAATATGCAACCTCACCACTAGATGTCACTAGAAACTATATACTGCACCTTTAAGGATGAGTTTCTCTCGGGTGCATATTCCTCTGCGGTTTATGAAAAAGCGTTTTGCAGGGCATCGCATGCCGAGAACTTTCTTAAACCAGTAAACGAGCCAGTAAACATTGCTCTCCTCTCATTTCTTACAGAGGAGCGTTTTCCGAGGTGGTCCTGGCCCAGGAGAAGCTGACCGGACGCATGTTCGCGGTGAAGTGCATCCCGAAAAAGGCTCTGAAGGGGAAGGAGAGCAGCATTGAGAACGAGATCGCTGTGCTGAGGAAGTGAGTGCTGTGAAACACACACACACACACACTCATAAGCCTCCTAATTCCTGGTTACCGGGGGCAACTGTGCATCTCCAATCTTTTCAGTGCATCAGGATATTTGTAGGATAAAGCCAGCGGATGATTGATTTTGACATAGATGAGAAACACAGAACCCCCAAAAAACTAGGATTATTATAGCTTAGCATCCTCCATCTGAGTTAATACAACCAGCCAACTGTTGGGTTGAAATTATTTAGAACATTTTTATCATTTTAAATGTCTGAAAATACACATGAACCATTTAAGCCACAGGCCTATTTTTCAGTTTCCTGCTATAAATGATAATAAATGTTGAATATCTCTACAACCACAAAGGTTATTGGACTTAAACCTGGAATTAAAATAAATCTACAACATGTGAGGTGACTACAGAAAAGTAAGGGAAGAATCTCTCAACACACTCCATCTTATTTTCATTTAAAGTATGATTATTTACTGTCTATTATTTGTATTTCGTCACAGTTTAAGCTGTGATCCTTCAGGCTAATTAACAAGGACCTCAGGATTCCTGCATGTCGCAGTTCTACTGACACATTATGCCAATTTATGACAGTAAATCTGCTAATTCGACTGCACTGTGTAACGTTAGAGAAAATGAGAATGGTAGAGAGAGCGACACAGACATGCATTTAGATTAATGGAGGTCATTACTGTAAACAAATGGGAGCTCCAGCACACAACTAAATCAGCAGCAGGTGATTGGAATTAACAAATAAATCTGTGGAGGAGCTAAAGTGTCGAAGGAGGCAACAATCTCAGAGAAGAGTTCATCCCCTGGACGAATAAAACTAATAAACCTGAAATGTTGTGAGTGGTAGATGCTACTAGAGGTGTTCAGGTTTCTATGAGGCAAACAAATCCCTGAAAATAAAGATGGACGTTTCTTTTCTGATGCTGCAGATAAAACATATATTGCATATATTTAAAATAGTGCAATAAAAATAAGTTAAATTCTGAATAAAGACAAAATGTCCAAGGGACTAACAAACAGGATATCCTGGTCATGTCATTTTCTTCAAAATAAAAGCCCCTTTTTCACACCTAACCGTAAAAAACAGATTTTATATCACAATTTTTTAGAAAAATTAAGATAAAGTAATTGTTGGCAGATGCAAAAAGGTATTTTAGAACAGATATATTGAAATTTGGTGGCAAAACTTTGTGAAAATCGAGAAATTTGTGCTTTAAACTTAAGGAAACACACACACCTGTGTGTGTTACATGTTGACATCCTCCTCATTTCCCATGTCGCACGTTTTCCTCTGAGCTCTAAAAGCAGCCTGTTCAAAGCCCTGAGGTCTCATTAGTTTACAGGAAGAAAAAATAAAAGGTACAAATAGAGAGCAACATCCTCAGAGATACAGAGACTTTAACAAACTGTTAAACAAACATCAATTACAGCTGTAGAGGTTGTAAAATAATATCTCAACCATCCAACTCTTATATAATCATCACCCTATTAAAATAATGGCCTCAAGTTTTTTAGGAAAACAGGAAAAAACTTTATGAAATGTCAGATGTTAGGAATAAAGTAATCAAGCCAGAATCAAGGCAGGTCTTTCTCCTCCTATTTTTTGAATACCCTAATATTCCCTAATATTCTTGTAGGAACAGAAACTGCATAATGATTTTTGGGGGAATTTTGTCGATTAAATTCAAACAGAAGCAGCTCATATGATTATAAATCACTGGCGGCCACTCAAGCAAATTACAATGGAGTCGTGAAGTCCTTCAGGTCCCATTGATTTTCTTCGTTCCTGCGGCTTCGGGGCGTTCTTGAAAATTCAATCATCTCTGCAAGAGATGAACAACTACAACATTATATTCTCTGATTCCACTGTGACTCTGACATCGGAGAATTGAAGTAATTAATACTCGCCAAAATGATGTGTGTTGTTCAGTGATGGATTGACTAATCACTTCGGTCAGGGCTTGTATATTTTTTAATATAAAATCAGATATAAAACAATTCAATAGCAGAATAAACACACCAGAGAAATCCATGAATGAGAACTAGAGTGTAACCGTTGCATAAAGCCTGTGATGCTTTGTGAACGCACCCCCGACTCTCCTCTGACATTATACTCAAGCTGTTTGCTGCCAGACCTTCATTATCCCAGGCAGGGTTTAAATACACACATTTTCCATTTTGTGCATGTGTGTGTGTGTGTGTGTGTGTGTATGTGTGTGTGTGTGTGTGTGTGTATGTGTCTGAGTCACATCCCATTTGTTCTTTGCCTGCCTATCTCTGCAGAGATCATACGCTTATTAGATGGTTACCTGCAAACCTCCTGTGTGTGTGTGTGTGTGTGTGTGTGTGTGTGTGTGTGTGTGTGTGTGTATATATATATATGTGTGTGTGTGTGTGTGTGTGTGTGTACGTGTGTTTACACCAGGGGGAATTACCTCTGTTCACAATGCAAAAAGATGATTAACCCACACACCCACACGCTGAATCAATCGTGTTTGTACAAGGTATGAGGTATTAGGATAATGAACACATAAACACACGCACACACACACACACACACACACGCAGCAGCAGCATGAAAGGCCCTCATCACAGCACCGTAACCATGGAGAAATCAAGAGAGGAGTGTAAGGAATGAGCAGAGAGGATGGAGATGTGTTTGGGGGAAATGGACCCTGGTGATTAGAAAGTTGCAGGTTCAGATGTGGGTTAGGAGGCCACTGTCACTCTGGATTATCACTTATTTATTTAATTATTGAACGTGATGGAAATTTAATGGGAAACTGCATCGTTTCTGCAGCCCGGCAGCAGCCGTGAGGATTAAGTTAAATTTGGTCGCCATGGGTTGTTGATTGAGACGAGAAATTTTTACATGAGGAAAGTTTAACCCCTGATTTTCCTTTGCTCTGCAGGATCAAGCATGAAAACATCGTGGCGCTGGAAGACATCTACGAGAGTCCAGACCACCTCTACCTGATCATGCAGCTGTGAGTCACACACACACACACACACACACACACACACCAAAATCACACACCATTTAATATGCTGACAGCATTAATTTGGCATTTAATTGGCTCCTTTATAATAAACGTCTTACAGAATATATTCTTCATGTTCTGGAATGATCCTCAGTGGGATTTATAGGATTTTATGGACAAATAATTGATCTTTGAACTCTTATCTTATTAATCATTGAGTTTTGTCAGTTTAGTCTTGTTTTAAATAAAGTAAAGAATTTTTTAAGTCCAATAACCTTTGTGGTTGTAGAGATATTCCACATTTATTATCCTGTATAGCCAGGAAACTGAAAAATAGGACCTAAGTGGTCACCACTAATATTTAAACGGTCCAAATATCATAGAAAGTGAGATTTACGTTACTTGTATTCATTGTTTGTATAGTAGAGAAAATGATTTTGTAAAATATTACAAGACTCATCGGCTATAAAGTGAAAAAATAAAGTTTCAGCATCAGCTGCTGCAGCTAAAATGACCCGTAGAATATGTGTATATAGGCTACAGTATATAGAAATAATGCCAGGGTTGGTGTTAAAAAAAGACTCGGCCTGCTGGGAAAATCCCCGACCTTCCCGATGGCCAGGCCGTTCCTGATAACACACACACACACACACACACCCACACACACACTTCTTAGTTCAATGACGACTTTGGTGAGACGGTGACGACAGCAGCAGCAACAAATAAACCGTCCTCTATAAAACACCAAACAGCCACCAGGCTTCTACCACATCAGGAACATCTCTGATCTCTGATGTCAGCAGCAAGAAGCGGAGTGGCCTCTGGTTTCAGCCACAGGTGTTTCACTGACCTCCTCCAAAGGTCACGGCCGCTTACATAAGAGGAGAAGCTGCACAAACACTGGGAACATTTCAGTCAAGTTCAGGTGGAAGTCATGGCTGTGGATTACACAACGTTTTAGATCCAAAACTGAGATTTCAGCCAACGAGATGTTGAAATCCTCTGTTTTTTTGCTGGATTCCTCACCCAGGTTTTGTTTTTTATTAATTTATTAAGGTTATTTATTAAGGTATTTGTCATTTCTGCAGGTTTAACTACACTCAGTTTCTTTAAATTGTATAAAACTTTATTTGTACAGTCTATGATTGTCTGAACAGTCTATGATTTTATATCAAAAACTGTGATTTCTGCTGCCTTCACTACTTTAAGTTAAGATGTTTTTGCTCTTTTAGTCTTTTAGTTGTAAAAACTGCTGTTGCTGAAGCATTCAATGAAATAATTAGTGGCTTAGCATAACATTTTTCTGTTTAATAAGCAGTAAAAACATTTGAAATCAATTCTCAACCATTGTGTTGAGATGTTAAATGTGATGCACTGAAACTTTATTTGGAAAAAAAAAATGAAATCGCAATATCTGCCACAAAATCTACATTATGAGATACTTGACGAATGCTTTTAAATAGTTTGTGACTTTCTCGTCAATGACAATCCACAAGATTCTATAGCAGCAGGACATTATCCTTATGTGAAATATAGCTTGCACTCTCTTATTTCCAAATAAACCAAAAAAAAAAACGAGTCTTCACAGCAAGGAAGTGAACCCTCTTTGTGTTTTCAGTGTTATTTCATGTAGCAGCTGTAGCAGATAACACCGTGACCCAGCGTAGTTTGAAGCTGCAGCTTTGTACACGTGTTTTTATGTGATCTGCTTATATTAAAATTCACAGTGAGCCTTCAGAGAGCCGCTTCATCTGCTGCTGCAGCGTGGCCATCAGATCTGTACAGATAGAACGGCCTGATAGGGCCTGTTTGTTTCCTTAATAGGTTACTGTGACATAGTTAAGTCAGAGCTCATCTAATAATGAGAGTTTGAACTGACATCACTGGTATTTAATGGTATTTATGTCGGGCAGCGTGCAGAGCGGCAGGCGGCGTCCTGACCTTTTACATCCAGGCCACACGCGTTAATCTGAGGACAACTGGAACCTGCTGCTGTACGTTCACATATTTATTTCATATATTTATGTTCACATAAATAACTGATCGCTGCAGTGTTTCTGCAACGAGGTGCGTTCAGATGTACTCGTAAATCAGAAGTTTGAAGTCAGAGAAGCATTGGAATATAGCATCTATACAAGTACAAATGTTCCTTTCAGTCCATTAAGATCATTTCTCTTTTATTCTGTATTCAATGATATCCCAGTTTTTAAGCTGGGAAGCACTCAGTTCTGATGTTATGTAGTTCAGAACTCCAATAACGCATCATCTCGACCCATGTGTGGTCCTAGAGGAGTGCAGGGGTTAGCGCTGTTGCCTCACAGCAAGAAGGTCGCAGGGTCAAGACCTCCTTGGTCCTTGGTCCTGGGACCTTTCTGTGTGGAGTTTGCATGTTCTCCCCGTGTCTGGTTTTCGCCAGGTACTCTGGCTTCCTCCCACAGTCCAAAAACATACTGAGGTTAATTGGAGACAGGTGTATCCCTGCCTCTCGCCGTAACGTGCTGGGATTGGCTCCAGCAGACCATGTGACCCTAAAGAGGAACTGCCACTGCTCATTTAGTTAGAAAACTCATAATTGGAATGTATGTTGGAGCTTCAGTACACATATACATGTGTGTGCATGTATTTGGTCCCCCTCAGTTCCAAAATCCCATCTGCTGTGATCATTCCTCCTCTCTGAGAAGCTCCCTTCCTAATGCTTTAGCAGTGTATTCGATCCAGACTCACAGTGAGTTAGTCTAATCTAATAAAGTGGTTCTCCTTAGTCGAAAATGACCTGTTTGTAATTCTAGAAAGGATGGAACTATGAAGAGGTAATTCTGCTGTAAAAACACAGTTTTTTGTGGAAAACTGCTGCAGTAACAGGCTGTTTGGCTCCTGTTTTCATCAAGTTACCAGCAAATTAGGCCACGGACCTCCATTCCTTAAGATTTTGTCCCAAGGTCAAAGTCTTAGTGTTGTCTGAAAAACAAAACTAAATTGACCCAAATCAGAAAAAAAATACCTTGAAATAAATTATCTGCCAGTGGGAAAAGATAATTCTACTCAATATTGGACTAATTGTACCAAAAATAAGATATTTTCACCTGTTAAGATTCCAGTTTTTTGCAGTTTATGCTATAAATATTGGTTGGATCCACAGAATCATTTTTTTCTAGGAAACACATTCAGTCTTTCACTGTAGTTAGACTCCACTGATTAAGTTGTGTTAACCTTATCCTTTATGGTCTGTGCTGTGTTTTTTCCTCATTAGTGTGATCAGTTTTACATCCGGTTCATCAATTAGAGCTTGAAATGCTTCTGCCTCGACTTTATTATAAGGCCAAAACACCACATTATCAAGCAGTGCAGGAGAAAGTTTGAGTCTAATTGTCTCCAAAATGGCTGCAGGACCATTTTTACTTTATCCAGATGGAACAAAAAGATTAGATCAGCTGTGATTTACTTTATTATACACCTGCAGTTACAGCTCTTATTGCTATTCATTGTTTGAATAATTGAATAATGTGTTATCGCTCTCTGCAAAAATCAAATTTTAACAGGTGAAGATATGCTGTTTTTGGTACAATTAGTCTAATATTGAGTAGAATTATCTTATTCCACTGGCAGATAATGTTAATTTGTATAGGAACATGTGGAATATTAAAGCCAAGTCCAGAGTTAAATGATATTAGCTGCAGCTTTGTTTTTTCCTAGTATGACTTATTGCTGAGCTGTTGACATATTTATTGGATTGAACCCGGTTGACACAACCGCCCCCGTAACTCACACTTTATCTTAGTGACATTTCAAAAACACAACAACAAATCTCTCCGCTGTAATTCCTCAAGGTCCGCCTGGTCACCCAGATGTCACCTTTGACCCCGTCGCCATGGCAACTGATCCATATTGCATGAACAGATGGAACCCAGGAGCGTAGCGAGAGAAAGACAAGAAAAGGGAACAGCGATCTAGGTAAAAATAAAAAGAAAAGGAGCAGGAGGGAGGTGAGAGGTGATGGTGATGGAAATGAGGTGTAAGAGGAGAAGAAAGTAGGAAAAAAAAGAGGAGGAGAGAGGAGGGCAGATGGTGTGATAGAGGTGAGAAGCAGAGATAGGAGGAGGTGGAGAAATGGACCATGGAGCAGAAGTGGACCATTTCCTGTTACTGACTTCAATGAGTCTAACAAAACCTCTCAGGTCAATTCAGAAGAGCAGAACTTTCCATAAAAAATGCTGTCGGTAAATTAAACGATTCACAAAGCTGCACTTTGACCTGCACCATTGAGTTTTATTCATAAACCACAGCTCCACTAAATAAAGTATTTTATCTGTAGTAAAACCCAATGTTACTGTTCCAGCATCAATATATATCATCAATATCCACATCATCAATACAATAAGACAATAGTTTAATATAATATCAGTAGTAGAGACTATTTAGATATTTAATTTGTGTGATTATTTAATTGGCTCCTTTATAATAAACATCTTACAGAATATATTCTTCATGTTCTGGAATGATCCTCAGTGGGATTTATAGGATTTTATGGACAAATAATTGACCTTTGAACTCTTATCTTATTCATAATTCAACTTTTATCTGTAGAAAATCAAATGTATAGATTTTTTTTGCAGTATTCTAACTATATTTACTCTGTAACAGCAACATAAATAGATTCTGACTCTTCTGTAGTCACCTCACATGTTGTAGATTTATTATTATAATATTATTAATAATAATTATTATTATTATTTATTATTAAATATAGCAGGAAAACTGAAAAATAGGCCAGAACCTTTGTCATCAACATCAACATTCCAAATGAGAACACGTTCCAGTAAATCACATTTAAATAGAATGTCATTTTAAAATGAAACAAACATTCATTAACAATTTAAAGAGGAAATTACAGTTGCAATTAAGAAATAGCAATAAATAATTGTGACTATTTATGTTTAATTTAAAACACGTGTATAAATCCACAAATGCAGCAGCTAATCAGCAGACAGACCCCAGGCGATGCTGCAGCATCTTCCCTGTTTGGCCTCTGAATAGATAAGAGCTTTTTCTGCAGGACAATTTTCTATTTTAATTTTTTAAATTTGGTCCCTGGCATCAATTCTTAATTAAGCAGAGTGTTGTAAACGCCTGGCGACTGCATTAGAGTTCTTATTCTGCAGGAGCCCCTCCCCCCGCTGCCTCACAGCCACCAGAGTTAATGCAGCGTATCAAACACCCTCAAGGACGAAGGCTAAATATCAACCTCTTCATATAGGAATCCTATTATATTTAGTTAATTATTACGTTTACACTCTTTACTTCTTGTATTTGCAGCCCTGGATATTTAGTTATTCTAGCCTAAGATTTAGAACCGAAAACCAGGAAAAGTCATTTATTCACACAACATACAAAATGTAAATGATATCTAACAGCCAGTCCTAGTTTGGATTCAGTTTATTCTTAAAAAACTAAAGGATTTGTTCTGATGAGACAGTTTGACAGTTTAATTGATTCACTTTTAATTATATAATTAGTCGGGTTGGGTCCTTAGGTTGATTGCCTACTTAAAGCTGCATTAGTCATTATGGTCATAGTAGCAATAGATCCCATGACTGTGGTTAATATGAAAGGTGTCTTTGTATGATAAAAAATTGATATCACAGTATTTTTCAAAATTATATTAGTGCCACAATCATTTTTAATGGATGACTATGTATTAACCCCCTTTTCCTAATAATTTAGAGAATAATTGCTGCAGTAAACTGGCTTAGAATTGCTTTTCTTGTCGTTAGCAAACCTAACGTCTTGGAGTAACGTCTGATTCATGTTTTCCGTTGCCGTGACGTTAACGTAACATACAGTTATGTACAGATATTTACAAATAATGTGCAAGGTGGAATGAGCAGTATGAATAGTGCAAAAAGGAGGTGGTGAAGCTAACGGCTAAAAGCTAATAGCTAGTGTCGCCTCCTGTGGCTACAACTTTAGCCCGACCACATTTACAGATTCTAGTTGTTTAATAAGCATCAGATTTACTTTGACACAGCTCCTCTTTTTGGTTTAAGTTCCTCTGTGTGGTATATTTAAATTTAGCAAAATATGACCAGACGTAGAAAACCATCTACTAAGATATTCGGACATTCTAGATAGTGGATTCCTCATTTTTGCCTACTACATAGGTGAAAAAAGTTCCTGACTTCTGGGTTTACTTCATCGCTATGTGATCGATAGAGATTGCACAGTAGAGTTACTACCCATGATGCTTTGGGGCCTCGCCATCATACCCCAGGGTGATAAGAGCATGCAAATCTCAACCACATTCAAAATCATTTAGAGAAAAATAATTATTAAAAAAAAAAGTTCAGAGCTCCAACAGTTGATGTCAAGCTAGGAATGGAGACTTTTCTGACCAGAACAGAATACACAGATTAGTAATTAAAAGGGTGATAGCTGGGGGTGTCCTGTCAACAGTTATTATTATTTATTATAACTATTATTGCGGTCTATTTCCTTCTGGGATTTTTTTGTTGCAGTACCACGAGTGGCCACTGGGAAAAATTGGCACCATATCTAAGTCTGTAATACATCCATGAAGTAAACCTGGAAGTCAGGAACTTTTTTGGCGAGTAACTAACATTGAAATAAACAGCAGCCATTTTTCTGGTCTGGTATCTATTACAGTTTGTTTGGTACAACTGCAAAACAGTAACACACAATTTCCCACAATGCAACATTCTGCCATAACGTTTTGTCTGCTTTCCAGTATTGGGGGGGGATATAAAAAATTCATGTAAAAAAAAAAAAAAAAACTACTCGCAGCTTCTTTTCCCACAGCCACAGTAGACAAATACGAAAAAAAAAATCTAAAAATCAACAGTACATTACCTGCCCAGAAGCTAAAGGCAAACAAACCAAATTAGCAAGCAGCAGGTGAACGTAGTAGACAGATAAGTCCCTCTGGAGTTCTCGTAGCCAAAAAAACGACACCAAATGAATTCTAATGTGGCTCGATGTCTGCTGGATGTGTAAAGTAGGTGTCTGCTAATAACTCTATGAGGACTCAGTGTGAGAACCATGGATATACATAATAAAGGCTAGATGTCTCACAGCAGAGACCCGAACGTCCTCACCCGGCGGCCATCTTGCCAGAGGCAAACAGTCTGACCTGATGAATTGAACATAAGGGAAAGAACAAACTCAAATATTCTGATCTCGCTAAAAACTTGATGGTTTCTTACAAATGCTATCAATGAAACTATATCATATATGTACTTAAAGTAATATATGTTTCAGTGTCATAACTACATCTGTGACTTTTAAGTAAAAGCTGTAAATGGTCTCAGGATAGTTTCATGCAATATTAATGAATGGGAGTCCATTAGGTTGTATACACTACGAATTGTCCATATTATATCCAAATATAATCTGTTTTAGCATATTAAAAAAAACATATAACATTAAAATGTAATTCAATAAAAACAAACAAAAAAAGAATTAAAGTTGACTTACCCCAGATAGTGAGTACATTTTTTTATTTATCCAAAATTCTAAATAAAAGACAACCTTTGGTTGTAAGACAATGATTCTCACATGTCATATGTCCATGAGCAAACAGGATATCCTGGTCATGTGACCTCATAAATTGTATGTCCTTCAAAATAAAAGCCCCCTTTTCACACAGGTTTTATATCGCAGCTTTTTAGAAAAGTTAAGCTAAAGTAATTGTTGCCATATGGCAACACTATGCAATAGAGGGTTAATCCAGTGCGACTCATTATTTATGAGATGCTGTTTACTTATTTAGACAGACTTCAGATAGCTTTCAGTTTATTTTTTTTAAAGAAGGAACTTCCCTCACCCGGCTGTTGTAAAGAAGAGCTGCAGAGTAGAGCAGCTCAGACATAAAATGCATCATTTTCTGTCAAAAGCTGCATTTTATCTGAGAGCAAACTCCACTTTTCCACTGTAGTAGGAAGTGAACTCAGTGCAGCAGCTGCATTCGTCTCCACTGTGATAAACAACCCAGAGTAACCCCATTTGTTCTAATTACGTGCACTCATTGAGACGTCAGCTCTTTCTCAGGGATCTCATTTAGCAGCAGGGATTTTTGAGTGTTTTCTGTGTAATTGCGGCGTGGCGGATCAATGGCCGCCCGACAGTGTTTCCTCCCGCCTTACGTAACCTCGACCGCGGGGAAGCAATCAGCTTCTGCTATGAAAATCGATGCAACCCCAGTGCAACGTGCTTCTTATATCGATGTCTTTTTGGGCTGAGAATGGCACGTTAAAGAAAAGGATGAAAACAACAAATCGACTATTCCAGAAGAAAGTGTGTTTCAAGCAGGGAGATTTATAGCCTACAGGATCGTCTGTGCATAAATGAGGTGTCAAATCTTTTTTTATACTTAAAATAGAGTTTTCAGAAAAGTTTGGGAATTGGATTTTGGATGGATTAACAATAACAGGCTGCCAGCTTCTTTCACAGCTTTGTTAAAACAACTGTTTTAAGGGAGGCAGTAATTTATCAGCGTTTTTGGTGGATTGAGCATGTGTCATTTTAAAAAATCTATAACTAAGGAGGATAAATTAGTTAAATTAGTGATTAAAGCCAGTGGCATCACTTCAGTTTAAGGCGAGGAACTCACCCTCCTCGGGGGTCAAGGGGTTAAGGTTAGAAAAATCTAAAAATTGTAAATTTAAAAGCAGCAATTTGATGAGATTCTCCTTCTTCCTTAGATTTGAGAGCAAAATCAAGAAGCTATAAACTATTAATCACTATTAATGCATAAAATTAGCCATGTGATTCTTCAATTTGTGCAAAAAGTATAAAGTATTGATAAGCAAATTAATGATTAGAGTTATAGTTATAATCAGAATTATTATCTGTGAAATTAAAATAGTAAAACTAAAATAAGTTAATTAAAATGGTAGGTAATTAACAATAGAATACTAAGATCTCAGCTGTGATGCTAACTGTGTCGCTCAGTAAATTAGATTTATTGTGCACATTATGTTATTTGATTATTTTTTCTATATTTTAGGAGATAGGAGCATTAATCCAAGTCAGCATTGTGTGCATCTCCAAAGATTTAAACCGCAGAATTAAATAATGATGACAGCTTTCACCTGGTTGTTTTATTTTTTCTCATCATGCACAGGAAAATGTTAAAAGCAGCTAAACAGCAGCTAACTCAGTAGATGTCTGTGGTATTGATACACAACTAACAAGTAAAAAATGCAAACTTCTGCATCAAATCATTTGATTTAAACTGCTGTGTTTCCTGCACAAAAGCCCAAAGCAAATGAAATCAGAGCTTAGCAGCAGTTGAGCTGCATTAATCAGGTTATACTGCCACAGATTAGGAGTTTAATGCATTTCGGGTTAATTATAGACATTATAATGTGTCGTAACTCTTCATGTGAACAAACAAGGTGGAGCTCAGAGACGTAAGGAGGGTTTTTTCCTCCTTTTTACACCAACTAATCACCAGCAGCTCGACAGCTCCGGTCAGATCCCGGACTCCGCTGTGATTAGTCCGTCGGGTCCCGAGGCTGCGACGCCTCTTCATCTCTGCCACGCCGAACACGCTCGGAAACAAAGAGCTCGCCGACAGCCCTGACACGCCGCCGTCACCCCGAGGGAGACGAGGCCGTTAAACGGACGGGGCTGACGGCGGCGAGATGGATGGAGGCCGCGGGGACGCAGCGTAATGAAGAGAGGTCGCAGTTTATTCAGGAAACATTCTGATGCCAGGAATTCATCCGTCAACGCTGATGTGACTCTGCCCCGTCGACAGGAATTTAAAGATGGCCGAATTAAAATAAGTCAATGCTTGTTTGCATTTATGCCGTGAAATGTTGTGCATTGAAATCCTAAAACCTCCTCATACAGGTTTGAGTATTAAACCTCAGCTCCAACACTAAATAAAGTATTTTATCTGTAGTAAAACACAATATTACTGTTCCAGCATCAATATATATCATCAATATCCACATCATCAATACAATAAGACAATAGTTTAATATAATATCAGTAGTAGAGACTATTTATATATTTAATTTAGATTTGAGCTGATTATTTAATTGGCTTCTTTATAATCTCCTTTACAGAATATATTCATGTATGAATGATCCTCAGGACAAATAATTGACCTTTATTTGACCCTTTTCAATTCTTTTTTTCCTGATTTGGGTCAGTTATGGTCATTACTATTTTGATATTTAATTTAGATTTGAGCTCCAGGGGTTAGGGTAAAAAAAAAATCTGAAAATTGTAAATTAGATCTTTTTTTATTCAAATTTGAAATCTGCATTTTATTTAGAATTCTTTGTATTTGCTCGATGCTTCCAATTATTCTGGCTAATTCTCATTTAATTTGAAGATGGTGGAAAACCAATAAGATATATAACATGTGGGAGATGTCAGTCAAACCCAACACACACACACACACACACACACACACACACACATTCCTCTTAATCGAGCCAATCAGTCAGCCATAATAAGCGATAAGACCATATTTGCGTAAGGCCAGGAACAGTTATTTGTTCAGCACATTCCATCTGCCAGGTAATTCAAAGTGCTTTGCATAAAACATTAAAAGCATTTAGAATAAGTGCACACGAAACCCATTATAAAATGAAATTTAAACACAATTATAAAAAAAGTCATTAAGAAAAGAGAAGATAAGGAGAAAAAAAACTGGAAAGTATCCAGAAAGACTATTACCAGTAGAGCTGCAGTGATTGGCCTGGTCGACTAATCGTTTTTATTTATAGACATAATCTCACAACATTATTGACATTATCAGAGCTGTGACCTTAAAACCTTTAATACTCGATGTTTCTTTATCATGAATGAGGAAGTGGAACAGACAACCCTTCATCCTGGTCATGTGGAGCGCCTGTTTTTTCATGCTTGTCTTTGTGCATTTGTGTATTTTCGGTAGTTAAATGTCTATATGATGTTGCCCTTTTATCTGTGCGTGTGTGTGTGTGCGCACATGTGTGTGTGTGCACTTATCGTGACTGTCTATGCAAATGCTTATGCAACCGTGTGTGTGTGTGTGTGTGTGTGTGTGTGTGTGTAACCCAGCGAGTCGTTGCCCTCTTTGAAGAGAGAGGATTAGCAATTAATTCTTCTCTTTTTTTTTTCTTTTTTTCCAGAAACTTCATTAGAGTTTAACTGCCACAAGCTCTTATCTGATCTGTCGCCGTGACGACACCCCACAGATACACAGCATAAATGTGTGTGTGTGTGTGTGTGTGTCCTTCAGTTTGCATCAGTGCACAAAGTATTAATACACACACACACTATGTAGAGAATCCTATAAGGTTATTTGGTTATTACTATGTGTGCTACTATACACTTGTATTATCAGTACTTGTAGTAGTACTGCACTGCTTCTGGTGTTGCTAACTTTTTTATTCATTGATTTTTTTATTCATCAATTTTATAAATGAACAACATTTGGTGTCTCACATATACATAAATAGGGGGATAAAGGTAATAATAATAAAATAACTTTAAAAAATAGGTGTAAATTACATTACAGCATGTTAATAGTATGTTATTAATCATGTAATACAATCATTATTAACCGTTAATCATTAACCCTGTGATTCATAAATAAAACTTTTAGTTCTTTATTTTCATAATATACCAGAGCGGCTGATATATTATAACTTTTACTGCTTTGAACTCTGTGTTTGTGTCGTGTCATTAACAGAATCATCCAGATTGTGACCCTCCAGCAGGTGGAGCTGTGTTCCTGTGCAGCAGATGATGAGCCACTTCTCATCTGCACATAATATATTTACACCTGAAAAAGTCCTTTATGTTGTCAAAGACTAATAAAATAGTTATTAAAAACCAAATCTGCATGAGGATGGATAAACTGCAGGAATATCCAGGTGTTTTTCTTGGTTCAGAGCTGCACTGTTAACAAGCTGATCTGATGTGATATGATGGAACACGACTCGCAAAGAAGCTTTATTTCAGTCCACATTGTCCTCAACGTGGTACTCCTCTCATTATAAGAGGATTCCATTTACTTCCTGTGTAATCCAATCAACGTGTTTTAAGATCAGGACACAAAATGCTGCAAAATCCGGACTCATCGTCTGCAACTGCACTGAAAACGTAAAATAATCTAATCAGCTCTGCGAGATAGGATGCATCAATATTCCAGGAATTTTTAAGAGCTGTATTCCAGACGGGAAGAAGTTTAAAAAAAAAAAATAAAATCCTGATGGGAGGTCATTGTGAAGGAACAACAGGACTAAGCATTTTCCAACTTTTATTACGCTTTCATAAATTACATTTACGCAAAAATGTCACGAGGTATATTAAACGCTCCAGGGTATGTGTGTGTATGTGTGTGTATGTGCACTCTGCGTGTGTGTGTGTGTGTGTGTGTGTGTGTGTGAGTTGGCACATGGCTCACAGCTTCCACTCGCTCTTGGCTGGAGGCATCCACAGCTCATAAATTACCAGAAATCTCAAACCCCCCTTCAGCCTGTTACCAGTTACTGGCATGTGTGTGTGTGACCAGAATTTGCACGAGTGTATTTCACACACACTCACACACACACTCCCCCCCCCCCCCCCCCCCCCCTACTTTATTCTGCAGGGTATCCGGCGGGGAACTGTTTGACCGGATCGTGGAAAAGGGTTTCTACACAGAGAAAGACGCGAGCACGCTGATCCGACAGGTCCTGGATGCTGTGAACTACCTGCACAAGATGGGCATCGTGCACCGGGACCTGAAGGTAACACACACACACACACGCACACACACACACACACACACACACACTCTGGGCTTCTCCTCCTGAGGTTTTAACCACAAATGCGTGCACTCGCCAACTCTCCGCTCCCATATTTCAAACCCACACGAGCGGTTCCTTCTCGCCTGACAGCCGATGATTTACTGCAGCAATAAGGGCAGTTTCCCTGACACGTGCAGTGCATTGTGGGTCGGCGCGGCGCGTGCCGTCTGTTGGAACACGGGGGGGTTCGGATCAGAGCGTAAAACTGTTGATTTTCCTCAGCTGCATTTGTAATGTCACTGAAAGTTGGGATTTTATGAGACAGAAAACCTAAAATCCCATAAAAAACCCACATGAATTAATTTTTTTCTCACATTCTTTCATGCAGCCGGAGAACCTGCTGTATTTTAACCCTCAAGACGAATCCAAGATCATGATCAGCGACTTCGGCCTTTCCAAGATGGAGGGCAGCGGCGACGTCATGTCCACGGCCTGCGGAACGCCGGGATACGTCGGTGAGTCACGAATTCATCACAAAAAACCGCTGTAATCTTTCAATTGTGGATGAAATCTGAGGCTTTGGAGAGACGCGTTTTTAACCGAACAGACATGAAATAATAACAGCTTTCCACTCGAGTGCATTGGATTTCGTCAAATTAGTGGTTTTAGATTAGAGGATTCCCAAACTGAAGAGCGCCAGAGGAACATTTTTCATTCCGTGCATCCTGGTTTACCACAGAGTCTTCCCTCAATCTCCTTCTTTCTCTTTAGCAGAAATGTCGCTCAGTTTTCCTGGTTTTCTGGGTAGAACTCACCAAACTAAATGCATCAATGCACCTAAGAGACAAACGTCCTGCAGGATTCCATGAGGAATCAGTGGAGCAAATACACTACAGGTCACATGTTTAACCTGTTAAAACCCTCATAGAATTGAGTTTTGCTCCTAAATCACATGATACAACCTCAGCTACAACACTAAAGTATTTTTATCTGCAGTAAAACACAATGTTAGATTCTTTTTGCAGTATTCTAACTATATTTGCTCTATAACAGCAACATAAATAGATTCTGACTCTTCTGTAGTCACCTCACATGTTGTAGATTTATTTTAATTCCAGGTTTAAGTCCAATAACCTTTGTGTTTGTAGAGATATTCAACATTTATTATCATTTATAGCAGGAAAAGTTGATCTACCTATCATTGAAATGATAAATCAATTAGTTGTTTGGTTCATAAAATGGTGTCAAATGTTGATTTGTGTACAGTGGTCACCATACCTTGACTAATGGACACCTTTAAAATAATAATTAGGGCTTTTAAAGTAAAATAAAACATCCAGATGTGTCCAGATTCCTGGTTGTGCATCACTGCATTTTACAAGTTTGACTCCTATTACTCAGTAAATATTAAATTTAACAACTCAATATGACTGAAGCTGGTTTGGTTTGTGTTCAACATATTTTTGGAGCATTTTAAAAGCAGAACTGAGGTTTGAAGTTATTGAGACTATTTCTCATTGTTGCAATGATTAGAAACAGACACTTGTCTGAAGCAGATTTGTCCACTCACATGGTAAAAATCTGCGAATTATCCCTTTAAGGTACATTTAAAGCAGATGAAAATGTGCGAGTAGTATTCTGAAAAGTTAATTTTAGGCATTAATAGTGATTATTGATAGCTTCTTGATTTTACTCTCATATCATTCCAGATTGCTGCATTTAAATTAGCTATAGAGTTAATTCACTGGGTGATTCCTTTTACTTTTGACAGGGTTAGAAAGGCGTTTTGGAAAAGATGAACTGTACTTTAGTTTGTTTATATAGTTGTTTATTTCCATTATTCTGTTAGTGTTAGTTCATGTGGGGTAAATGTGGACTGAGTTATTGGAACAAAACACATAAAAGAATTCAATGAGCACATCTGACACTGTTAATGTCACCTGAATCATCTTTGTTCATTATGTGTGATCTGTAGCGCTGTGTGTGTGTGCGCACGTGTGTGTGTGTGTGTGTGTGTGTGTGTGCTTATCACTCCCTGACAGAGACTCCCCTGCAGAGTCAACACAGGGCAGAACAGCACTGATATGTGTTGGTGTGTGTGTGTTAATCTGAATGTGTGTGTGTACATGCACTTGCATATATTTAGTGTTTTTTCTGTGTGAATTGGTGTGTGTGTGTGTGTGATTTCAGCTGCTGTGTGTGTGTTATAACAGACAGATGTTCAGTGTTGACAGTGAACACACATCCGCGTTGGAACATCAACAAACCGCTTGTTCTCTTCATGTTTCTGTGTACAAACTCTCATATAAACAAATCTGTCACAGAAATACAAACTGATAAATCAGTTTTAATCTCTGACGTTGAGGAACTTTTGAATTTGATGAATTTAACCCAGATGGATGGATGTTTTATCAGCTCACAAACCTGATTATCTTCATTTTGATGAAAAAAGCTTGAGAAGTTTGACTTTTATCAAACTGCTAATAGTAGTGATTCAAATAGGAGGAACACTGATGCATGAAATGACTTTGTATGGTCAATCTACAAAAATATGGATGTCCATATATATATGTGTATATATATATATATATATAAAACATGAATTAAATAACTGATAAAAAAAGACAGACATGAAAATACAAGTAATATATATGTTATATATTGCAAGTTCAGTTCAAATATAGACAAAAATCAATTAGAAAAACTAAAGGATGGCAAAATAAATGATAGTAATAATAATATAATGGTTTACACAGATGAATGCATTAAAATAAATGTGTGATTGCGTATCAGATAGGTCATTAGTGCTTTTGTGAATTGTTTAAACCTTAATTAATCACACACATCTTATCTGCTTGAAACGTACCATAAATGGATATTTTTCAAGTGTTAATACTCATCATCTCCAGCTCAACAGACAACATGTGGCACGTTGGCCGGCTAAGTTTTCCATTACTGCAGCACTGATTAAAGATCACTCCCTGGATCCATCACATCAAAAGCAAATCACACCATGTAATTGTTTCCAACCTCACGAGGGAAGAAAATAAAGGTTCAGGAAAACATCCCCTTTCGCTGCAGGGAACAATAGAGGATAATTCAAAATTAAGCAAACAATAAATACAGTGAGGAGGAAACAGTTGGAAGGATCTGTGAACACCAGACAGGTTGTGTATCGAGGATAATGGCGGCGACTCACAATGACGATTCAACCACGACCATTAGATGTGATTTTATTTCACGAATTATTTCACGCAGACCCTTAATCATCCTCCACAATGTTAGTACAATGGCTTTGAAATGGGTTGAAAAGCAATATTCAATATTGTTTTATTGCACGTTGTTTCATCTGTGTTTTAAAGCACTTTATAAATAAAGTTGGGTTGAGCTGCAAAATACGCACAATATGCAAAATCTTTTGCCAAGAGAACAGTTTGTTACATAGGACTTCATCAATAGAGTTTGTAAAATCTGGTAAAACATAGTGAAATTAGCAAAAATGTTCTCACTTTCATTCCTTGTAATGTTGTTAATGGTCAAAACCATTTTGACAGACTTCAAAAGGTGATTGTTGCACATTTTTTACATATGATTTAGCTGTTTTCTTCCATATTAACATTAGACAAATGATCTGAAAGCATATTTTAATGAAGTACAAATTTAGTTTGGAAAGAGAACAGAGTTGTCAACAAAAACTCAAAGATATTGAAGACACACCCAGTGTTTGACCTGTGATGTGTGGAATATCCAGTGTAAGAACACAGCAATCCAAATTACACAGGAGAAATTCAGCTACTTTAATTAAAAATTAAATTAAAACAACATATTTCGGGTGTCTATAGTATACTGAATTACAGCAGCTCTAAACCTTAATAACATCTCTGACCTTAAACTCACTCTTTTGAAGTACTGAGAACCAGACACAATGACCTCACTCTTTAACAATTTCCTAATTATGAATCCAGCAAAACAAGAACACACACACATTTGCGCGCACACACACACACACACACGAGTCAGGATAGACCTATAAACAACTGATTCAGTACATGTGTGGAAAGTTTATATTTTGCCACAGATATGGCAAACTGGTTCTTAAGTGTGTGTGTTTACGTGTGTCAAACCTATTTGGAACCAACCTTGTGTGAGTATGTGTGAGGTGATTTTAGGCTGAGCTCATTGTCATCAGTAATTTGCTCTGGTTGAGGCTGATAATGAGCTGCAGAAGAAGGTCAGGCCAGAGTGAAGTGCAGCAAAACTCAAACAGAAAGATGATCATTGCATCTAAGATATACTCCACAGGTCCTTTTGACATTCTGATCGGGTAGTCACAGATATTTTTCACATCAGTGAAGTGGTGAGAATCTATACCTCCTGCAGAAAATTTCCCGCCATTAACCAATCCGGCATGTGATTTTAATTTGGGGCAGGCATTGGAGATTCTGCAACTTCTCTCAGTTTGCAGCCTTATAAAAAAAAAATTATCACATTAAAATTGCTCAAGCTGAAATGCTACTGAAACACAGTCTGGATTTTGTGAGTTTAACCACAAAAACAAACCACAAAGCTCCTGCAAGTATAAAAGGCATCATAAACCAAAGCTAACAATCTCTCTCTCTACATCTCTCTCAGCTCCAGAGGTTCTTGCCCAGAAGCCGTACAGTAAGGCAGTGGACTGCTGGTCCATCGGAGTGATTGCATACATCCTGTGAGTACCACATCTCATTAAACCTCATTTTACATGGACTGTAACTGGTATCTTCTGCCTTGAGTTGGTACCAGAGTAAAAGCTGATGTCTAATTCACAGATATAAAACTGTGATAAAGGTATTGGATGAAAAAATAGGCCAAACATGGCCATCTAAAGGAAAAGACTCAACAATCTGGAGAAAAAACATCCATTAACCTCTTAAGATGCACCCCTATATTCAGTCTTATTTGCAAGAATGGTATGCCTAATTTGTAAGTAGCACAGTTCCCACATGTCCCATATCGTTCAAATCAACTTTTATGGTCTGATCATGGAATATTTCCATTGAGTCGCATTCCTGTCCTTTGTAGTCGGTTCTCATTGCCTTTCAAGCTGAATATCTCCTGACCCCATGCTTCAAATTGGCTTGAGCATGGCGTTAATACATGTGAAACAACTTCAAGACCATAATTGTTGTGTTTTCACATACAAACCAACTACTGAAGCGTGGTATTGCCGTAACTGACCCCCGGTTGCTCCCCCTTACTGCTTACTTTACATTGTGTCTTAAGAGGTCTTAAATCTCATTGTCCAACAGATGGATTGTAACTGGTATCACCTGCTTTGACATCAAGGTAACACATGCATGGGTCAACACAGAAGGGCAAAGTCCTCAGGTCCAGACTCAGCTGTCTAGACCCAGCTAAAGGAAAAGGCTCAACGTTCCTTTGAAGACAGCAATGTCAAGATTCTGGACAGAGAGAACAGATAGTTCGAAAGAGTAAAACAAGGTAGACATCCCTTATCAGGGCGTCTGTGACACCATCTATAACGTCTACCTTTCACCTGTACCCAGGAGAATCACAAACTTTACCTCAAACGATCGTTATTCACCAGGGTTACACCCAACCCTAACAACTGTTGTTCTTCAGGGGTCACAAGAGTCTAATGATTGAACTGACCAAGTGTCTTGGAAAAGAGGCAAAATCTAGATTTGTGATGCCTTTTTACAATATTTCACAGGAGTTCAGTGGTGTGACCAATAGAGGTCACACCAAAGCGAGCTTGATCATTTAAGCCCCTTTTATACTAGATAGATCCCCACTAACATCTGGCTTTTGTCTTCAATCAGCATTCATGGGTCATGAGTCATTGACAAGGCAGTAGCACCGATATTTATCAGCAGCGAGCGACATAAACATGACAACCACGTCATGCTAATTTTCCCTTTCCATTGTGATGCTATGCTAGTTCACACATGATAGCATGAATTACTTTGTCCTAAAACAGAATATTCTTTCCTCTTATCTCTAGTTTGTAGAGACTTTCTCCTCCGACTTACCCTTTTTTTTTTTTGTAGGAGTTCTGACTTGTCACAAACGCAGAGCGCAGGTGTTGCTAATTGATCGTAGCGTCAGTTCAGACAGGCCACAACATCAAGCTCTGCTCACAAACCCAGCTACATCGGCTGAATGTCAAAAACCTCAAAGCCAGCTGAGAGTTCAGCTGGCTCCCTCTCAGCTTTCAATTAGCGAGGGCACCGATAGCTGCTTCCCCTGCAGGTCGCCTGAAACCCACCTCCACCCAGCTCCCCCTTACATGTCTGAATCAAACAACGTCATTCCTGTTGTCATTGTTGCCGGTTCTGTACCTGGGATTCTTTACCGCTGTGCTCCCTGCCTTAGGCTTTTCATGTAAGCACATGGAAGGTCAGGGAGGTCCCAGTGGGGGCCTTTATGCTGCTCTCCCAGCCTTAGGCTTTTCATGTAGGCACATGGACCTGCATGGAGGACCCATGGGGGGTGTTTCTATGCGGCTATCTTTTTTTTTTTTATTCACCTTTGGCTTTTTATGTAAGCACATGGACGGGCAGGGGGGTACCCTGGGGGATCTGTGCCACTAACAATGGCTCCATTCTCTCCCAGTGTCCCAGTAAGTAAGAGTGTGACCGTGAACCGCGAAGTGCACTGCCAAGACCCTGAAACCAAAGCAGATAAATGGAATTAAATCCTTCATTTAACTATTTACACCTCAGATTTTCCTACCCTGAATGTCTTCTGAGGGGGAAAAAAGGCCTCGGCTGTGGTGTATTCATACTTGAGCTGTGACTTAGACTCACAGGCAGAGTTTGAGCCTCCACATTACAAATAAAAACACCTCCCTTCTCTGTCTACATGTTGGAATTAGACATCAGCGTGACTCACCTCTTTCTAAACAGTTCTAGTTGTGATTTATTATAAACTCAGAAACGCCCAACATCAAATCAAAGCCTGTTCCCATTTTTTCTTTCCATTAAAGGAGTATTTCAGCAACTTGACCTTGCACTCCTGTAGCATTGTTGGGCTCACAATACACCAACAGCACTGCTAGTGTTGGCTAACGTTAGCATGGTGCCAAATGCCCTTTATGGTCATAAATTGGCACCATGCATTGCAAGGTGATGCCACTTTAACCATTTAGCAAATCAGTGCTTCTCCCAAACGATTATAGAACATCAAGAGACAAAAGTACAATTAGAAACAATCATTGGGGAACTAAGAAAAGAATAAAGTCAATGTAGAAGAAGACAGATAAAATGTGAGATTTAAAAGTCATGAGGCAGCAGCAAACGGAAAATTCTTGGGTCCTGATGTATACGGACTGACAGTTGCAGCAGACCTGCAGTTCTCTATGAGTTTGTTCCATATTTGTGCAGCATAAACACTGGACGCTGCTTCTCCAGGTTTAGTTCTGATTCTTCTTAGTCCTGGCAAAGAAAGTAGACCTGTCCCACATGACCTGAGAGGTCTGGATGATGCATAAGGGATCAAGAGGTTAGGAATCTGCTTTGGCCCCAAACCATTCAGAGCTTTATAAACCAATAACAGTATCTTTAAATCAATCGTAAAGTCTTCAGATCCAAGGTAATGTGATCTACTGTCTCGGTCTTGCAGCATTTTGGACTAATTGCAGCTGTCAAACCAACTTTATGAAGGACCTGTAGTCGAGCTCACTGAAGATTAAAGTTGTTTTTCTTGCTGAGCTATGAGTTCTTTAATGTTTGATGTGTTCTTCAGGTGATAATAGGCCGACTTTGTACCTTATTGGGCTTTTTAAATTCAGATCTTACTGCACCAGGACTCCTGGCTTGGTTTTGTGGTTGTTAACATGAATGATCGGAGCTGAGTTCTGACATTCAAATGTTCTTCTGTGGCTCCAAAAACAATAACTTTGGTTGTTATTTAACTGGAGGAAAACTTTGGCAAATCTGAGCCGTAATTTGTTCAACACACCTATTCTCTCTAGTCCCTGGTGATATGGTCATGTAAATTAGTGAGTCGTCTGTATAGTTACAGTCACATATTGTAGATGAATTCAACCCTTGGTATGTGTGTGTGTCTATTTGTTGATATTTATCATTTATCCTGCCCTAGTTTTTGTCTGTATGAGTGTGTTTGCCATGAGGAGGAGGATGATGATGATGTTGCCATCATCAGAGCCAGATGGAGCTCTGCCGAACGGCCTTGTATGGACATGGAGCTGCAGGCTTCACTTCACTTCTTGTTCTCTGCTTAGTGTTTTTCCTATTCTCCCACCACACACACACACACACACTTGTGAAGGTTACAGTAAAATCTTGTGTGTGTAGTAGACTTCATTTTCAGGTTTGCTTTGACACCCGAAGCCCAAACACACCATTGTATATTATTTTAAGGTGTGTGCCTGCATCTGTGGGTCCATCTATCTTTGTCTCTGCTCCACCTGACAGACATTAGTGTCCTGAGTGTGAGAGCGGATCAGGGGTCAGAGGTCAGCAGGTTAATGGGACGGAGAGCTGGGTAGCTGGCAGAGGAAAAGGCCTCGGTGCTCTGTCTAGTCAACAGAGGGAGAAGAGTCGTCCACTGGTTGTAGGGTCAGTGGTTTGATTCCCAGCTCCTCTGGGTTCCATGTCAATGTGTCCTTGAGCAACACACTGAGCTATGAATGTGTATGAATGGTTAGTTTCCTGATGTGCAGGTGGCAACTTGTATAGTCACCTGTACACTTGAAGTGTAAAACGCGTTGAGTGGTCGAAATGACTGGAAAGGTGCAATGAAGTCCATTTAGCATTTAACTACATCTGTAAAACAGAGATTTTAGTGAAGAAACAAGTATGTGTGTGTGTATCTGTGTGTGTGTGTGTGTGTGTGTGTGTGTGTGTGTGTGTGTGTGTGTGTGTGTGTGTGTGTGTGTGTGTGTGTGTGTGTGTGTGTGTGTGTGTGTGTGTGTGTGTGTGTGTGTGTGTGTGTGTGTGTGTGTGTGTGTGAGAGAGAGAAAGCGAAGAGAGAGAAAGCGAAGGAGCGGCTTCCTGCTGGCAATTAGCGCAATTAGCAATGGGATTCAGACCTTGTTAGCTTTTAGCTGCTGCTCAGGTGGAAAGGTCACATCAGGTAATCAGCCATTCTAATCACCTGGGATTCTGTGTGTGTGTGTGTGTGTGTGTGTGTGTGTGTGTGTGTGTGTCCTCATTGGATGGAAGATGAGTGACAGCTGAGCCACCAACCAAACCTAAAAGCTAAGAAACCCACATAAAGCATCTGTTCACACAAGGTAGAACTTTTCCTGCCTGCCTGTTGTGTGTGTTTGAACATATGTGTGTTTTTAATGAAGTGTTTATCCAAAACAGAAAAGAAAATATTTGGGGAAAAAAAGGAAATTTCCTCACAGCGGGCAGAACCTTCCTTCCTTCCTCTCTTCCCGGTGTGATTTTCAGGTCTTTTTTTGGTGTGTATCGATGGAGAACGGCATTTTAATGAGTTTTTTTTTTTTTTCACAAAAATCTCTCGGTGTATCCAGGGCTCCTGTAATGAGGTGCGGATGATGTTTTTGGTCGAGCAGCAGCTGTTGCTTCAGCTGGCTCATTAGAAGAGAATCTGGCTCCTGAGCTTCGAAACCAAACCACCACTTTAAAAAAAAAAGAACAGTAATCTCATGTTAACCTGATTAATGTGATACAGCTAACTACTGCGAGTTACCTGTGACAAAATCAGAAGGAAAACAATAGACTTTACACAAGCTATATAGTCAGTTAACATATCAGCTGATAGATGGAGTTGTGGCTTTTAAAGGTCTATAATTTATACTTTTCCTGGGTTTTATTTGAATATGTGATGATTTAAGAACCAAACATCATCTCTGTATAGTTTTACATCTGCTCTCAAGCTTCTCTCCACAGCTCCCGAAAGAACAAGTTGTTTTCCGTCCGTCTCATTATGATTAATGAGCTTTGCAATTCTGGCACTCTGTACAGTTGTGACATCACAGCTTCACAGACTTCCTGACATGGTTTTAGGGCACAGTTTCTGAATGCGGGCTGTGTACATTTCTCTGTGGATCTTTCGAAATATAAAACCGACGCCGTCTTCTAATCGATAAATAATTAAAATCTCACCTTTCACGTGTTTTTATATATGGCAGCTTCCATTAATCTTTGTGAATTTCTTTCTCTAACATTGTCAGGTTTGTATTTTTTACCAGCATCGTTTTTTTTAATGCTAAATGAAACATGAACAAAACGAATGCATCAACAATCGAATGGGCAGATAATAAATTAAAGGAGTAAATGGATGACTGGCTAATTTAATGAATGCATTCATAATGTATTTAATGAGTTATTGGACGGCTAATTAAGCAAATGGCTAAACACAGAGCACCAGTCAAAAGTTTGGATGCACATTCCCATTCACCCGGATGAGAAAGTGTGCTGTAAATCACTGTTCTCCGTTTAAAACGATTAAGTGACCCTCTCGTCCGCAGGCTGTGTGGTTATCCCCCGTTTTACGACGAAAACGATTCCAAGCTGTTCGAGCAGATCCTGAAGGCCGACTACGAGTTTGACGCTCCGTACTGGGACGACATATCGGACTCAGGTGAGCATGTTCCTCCTTTATCCTCTCCCTTGACCCTCTTGACCCCCCTCAGACCCTCAGACACATATGGACCACACACACCTTGGTCACACCACTCATGGCCTCTGACATTATCCGCCTGGAATTCCTGTGTGTGTGTGTGTGTGTTGGGGTCACAGTCACCAACACGGTCATGTGCAGCTCCTGTGAGTTTACGGTGGTGTGTGTGTGGATGAGAAGTGGTTTCGTGTGCCTTGGTGTTTTCCAGAAGCGTCCGGCTGCCTCTTAAAGCAGATGTGCTCAGAACAAAATGGAAAATCGGCCAAAATCAGAGTTACAAGGGTTTTACCAGACAACAGTCACTGAAAAAAACTTCCTAAACTGACTGAACCTTTAACCTGTTAATATCCATGGAGTTTTAGTTATATATCACATGAGAAACCTGAGCTACAACAATAAATAAAGCATTTTTATCTGTAGTAAAACACAAGTAGGACTCATATTACTGTTGTGACTGGTCAATATCTGAATCATGTTTGGTTATTTCTCATTGTTCCAGTCCAACTATAAACGGACACTTGCCTGAAGCAGATTTGTCCACTCACATGTTAAAAAGTGTTAAATATTAGAAAAATATCATTGTAACCTGTTAAAATCCTAAACCTCCTGATGCACCATTGAGTTTTATTCATAAATCGCAGTATTAAACATCAGCTCCAACATTAAATACAGTATATTATCTGTAGTAAAACACAATGTTACTGTTATAGCATCAATATATATCATCAATATCCACATTATCAATAGAATATTATAGTATTCACTATTATATAATTTAGATTTATGCTGTTTGTGTGATTATTTAATTGGCTCCTTTATAATAAACATCTTACAGAATATATTCTTTGTGTTCTGGAATGATCTTTGATTTTATGGACAAATAATTCATCTTTGAACTTTTATTACTTTGCACTGCAGATAATTTAGCTAATTTCAATTTTTTTTCCTGATTTTGGTCAGTTTGGTCTTTTAAGTATTTTTATCTTATATATGTAATGATCCTCATTGTGATTTCTATGATTTTTATGGATAAATAATTGACCTTTTGACTCGTTTTCATGTTTTTTTTTCTGATTTGGATCAGAAGTTAAAAAAAAGTATTTTTTATCTGTAGTACACATTTTTTTAAATATTCTAACTCTATTTTCTCTATAACAGCAACATAAATAGATTCTGACTCTTCTGTAGTCACCTCACATGTTGTAGATTTATTTTAATTCCAGGTTTTAGTCCAATAACCTTTGTGGTTGTAGAGATATTCAACATTTATTGTCATTTATAGCAGGAGTGTTGCCTGTTTCCTTCTATAAGTAGTTTGGGTTCATGCTGTTTAAAGTCTCTGTCTAAAAGTTATCTATGCTTTTTTTATTTAAATGTTTCTCCTTCTCAGCCAAGGATTTCATCAGCAGTCTGATGGAAAAAGATCCAGCCAAGCGTTTCACCTGTGAACAGTCGCTCAGACACCCCTGGTGAGAGAGAAACGCACACAAACACAGACTGAGAAAAAGGCATAAAATCGATATAGATGTTGATGTGCAGTCAGACGTGCTAAAAGGGAATTTGTGTGTGTGTGTGTGTCAGGATCTCCGGGGATACGGCGCTCTGCAAGAACATCCACGAGTCCGTCAGCCGCCAGATCAGAAAGAACTTCGCCAAGAGCAAATGGAGGGTAAATTTTGTTTACGACAGTTTATCATGTGCGGTTCTGGCTGCAGGCGGCGGGAGTTCTTCCACGACTGCGTTTTCTTAAGATGAATCACTCTGGAGTCGTCCACCGATGCTCTCAGGACAAGTTGAGAGTAACGTCCACCTTAAGACGAGTTTCTATAAAAAGCCTCAGATCAGGTAGTTCATAAAGCATCCAGCTTGTGGATTATTTGGACCTCAGATGTTTTTTAATGGAAGATTAAGAGAGCAGGGACCAGGAAGAGATGTTATCAGCGTGCTGCTGCAGCTTGTTCACTGGTATAAAGAATTCTCTATATTATCCCCCTCATTCTTCTTCTAGTGCAGTAACCTTCTTGACTCCTTCTTATTTTGTATATTTAAACAAGAGACATAATAAAATAAAGGCCTAATATGTGGGAAAA
The DNA here is from genome assembly GCA_030544235.1 of Lepturacanthus savala. Classification (NCBI taxonomy): domain Eukaryota; kingdom Metazoa; phylum Chordata; class Actinopteri; order Scombriformes; family Trichiuridae; genus Lepturacanthus; species Lepturacanthus savala. Next base: position 20,030,951 of record CM060474.1, read on the forward strand.
CACAAACAGCTTTATTAAATGCAGAGAACATTATATTTATAATATAACATTAAAGAATAAAGTGACTTTAGGACCATTTCTGAACATTCTAGTGTGACTTTATTCAACTTTAACCCTGGATTAAACTGTCCTTTCATTCCATAGTGAAACTCTAAACCCAGCTCTTCTTTGTCTGGTTTTATTGAACGTAACTCATCTCCAACATCCAGTTTTGACGACTTTTAAAAACCTGAGATGTGGTGAATTCATTAATGAAGTGATGACACATGTTTAATGGACTGAAGATCCTGGAACTTCCTTTATTTCTCTACATATTTATTGACTTTATTGACATGCACAGCGCTTTATATTCAAATATTATTCAAGTATAACTTGTGAAATTTAGACTAAATTACTATAAAACATTATAGCCTAAATCCTTTATCACTTACAAGTAGAAATTGATTCAAGAATCATTTTTAGAGTTTCTTCTGCTCCATAGATTGTTGTTTCTTGAACCAGCCGCCATCATTTAATAAGCTTTTGTCCTAAATAAAATGTCCGTTGTCCTTTAGGGCATAAAGAGTCTGATCCTTTAAACTGATCTGGCAGCATCATCAAGAGATGATTTAGGACAAAATGTCTCATTAAACTTTTGTCAAAAAATGACTTAGGCCATTATTTTAATAGGAAGATGAAAGATGTAACTCACTGTTTTTTTCTTCCTCTCCAGCAAGCGTTCAACGCCACCGCGGTGGTTCGGCACATGAGGCGGTTGCAGCTTGGCAGCAGCATGGGCAGCAGCATGGACGCCTCCAACCCGCTGACCAGGCAGAACCAGGCACAGAAGCCTCCGAGCCAGAGCCAGGCGGGCCAGAACCAGCCAGCTCAGAGCCAAAACACCGGCCAGGCGGCCCAGAGCCAGAGCTCCAACTCGGCTCCCAGCAAAACCTCTTCCACAGACAACAACATAGCAGCTCCACGTAAGGAATGTAAGCATGAGGGTGGCAAAGGGGCAGGAAATTTCCTGGAAACCTCTAGAAACTAAAATGTGCAGGTCACAACTCATCCACAACAGCGTTTCTCAGATGCTGAATAGTGTATTCGCTGAGTTTGATGAGGGAAACCAAAAAAATACCATTAGCCACCGAGTAGTAGCCGCATATTTTTTAACTTTAGGAACATAAAACCTCTAAAGCCTTAACCTTTTTTGCATCGTTTTGCATGACACCATGCACGAGCCAATCAAAGCATAGGGTCAGGAGATAGCCAGGTTGAAAGCCAATGAGGTCCCACTACAAAAGTTTGATCACCTTTGGTTTGATGGTGGTTTGATCCAATGGAAATTTCCCATGACGAGAGCTTCCAAATCTGATAGCCAATAGCAGAGCTTTAGAACTGTACTACTTAGAAATAATTATATTACATGCTGTAATATAATTGATAATAAACAGGGAATGTGTTGCTAATCAAACGCCAGCTGAATTTCAAGAAGGTAACAGTTCTGAAAATCTGAAAAAAAAGATCAAAGAAAGATTCTGATTCTTATGAAAACACAGAAAGAGAGAGTTCAAAGGAAGATTCTCCCTTGACAAATGCAGCATTTGGAGCATTATTCAGCCCTTTTATGACAACTTATTACATGGGTGGTACCAATGAAAGCTTTAGGTCATTTAGTATCATATGTTGCGGGACCCTGGGACTAAATCTTATCAGACGGGGGGTCCATGGTCTAATTTGTGCCAGATTAGGGGTCCTTGACATGAAAAAGATTGAGAACCACTAGTTTTAGCGAACTGTCCATAAATAATCTGTTACTCTGCTAATCCAAGTGCTAACTCCTCCCCTTCAGGTGTAACCACGCCAGCCACGCCCTGCAGCCTGGCGTCCGCGGCCTCTTCTCCCGCCGCGGGGGCGGAGCTTAGCCGGCCCTCAGCGGTCCCGGCCCCGGTTCTAACGGAGACCAAGTGACGCCAGGTCCCGCGGGGAACCAGCTGGGAGGCCACGGCGCTGTAAGAGAGACGGGAAAAAGAGACGACGGGACGGGAGGACGAAGAGGGAGAGGATCGCCGTCTTCTCCACCCTTCCCTCTCCTCGCCGTACTTCTTCTTCTTCTTCGGATTAGCGCCTCCTAACCCCGCCCCCCAGCCGGTTCCCCGCCCTGCTCGCGGGAGAGCAGAGGACTTTACCCCCACCGATTCAAGCCGCTCGGACTCGTCCTGCCACAGAACCTGCACGGCCACTGACTCTCGCCGGGGATGTTCGTGTCGTAACTGTCGTGATAAACGGGCATTCGCTGCTCCAATATTGGTGGTTCACGGTGGATCGCCGGCGGCACTGTATCACGTTATTAAATGTCAAGTCAACATCAACTTCCCTCTTGAATCTGGTCTTTCCGGCGACTCTTTATTTTAGCTTTTATCCGACTTAGGTTCGACTGTTGGCAACTGGATTGTTTTATTTTGTATTAATTTTAAAGGTGGTATGTGTAACTTCTGAACAGAGAACACATCATTGTCATATTGATTGTGCTACATTGGTATAATCACTGTAAATAAATTAGACCATGGTCAAGATGATTGGTCGCCTCTACCTCATGCTAATTAACAGCTATTGATTGTGCAAACATTTCTCAAAACTGGGATTCCATTTCCCATAATCCCTCTGTTCCTTTAGCGCTGTTAAAGCGCCCCCTTCCTGTTATGTGACGTACAGCAATCACCATTTACCTCCAAACCTGACCTGGTGGCTGTGGAAAACGCAGAGGAGGAGTGATGACCTCATTTCTTTACACTCATTCTACTAATGTCGTAACGTGACAATGATGTTAAGATGCTACTCATAGCACCTTTAAGACCTTTTATATGGGCTTGTTTGTGTGTTTTTGTGCTTTAAGAAGTGCTTTAAAAGTACCATATGACTGTTGAGATGTGGAAACATTGATTTAGCGCTTTATCTATTTTGCACAGAGGGTCAGATTTGTTCTCAGATTTAACCGCCATCCACCAATCGGACAGAGAGTAGAGATTGTATAAAAGAGTGGATGTCACAACTCCTTTATTGTCTGAAAGAGTCTGAGTTGTTTATTATTTTCTTACTTTATAAGACTTTTATAACAATCACCCTTTAAGGGACACATACAGGTTACTATGAAACATGCAGAAATTTAGGTTAGGATATGATGTTTACTGGAAAACTGCCTCCAGTTGAGAAAGTTTGACTATTCAGAAGAGGAATGGAGTGTTCACACATCCAAGTAGGTTCAATATATCCAATAGTTTGCCGCAAGCAGCACAATTACATTCGTAGGACCATCGTTAGAAACCGTCTTTGAGATATTTTCTGGCCTGAAACATGGTTATTCTTGAGATTATTTGGCCGTTTCCTGCTGAGGTTCCTTCCCCCTCCCCTGAAGCCATGATCTTCACCTTGAATCGCCAGCTCAGTAGTGCTCAGGGAAAAACTGCAGCTGCACTGTGTGCCGGCGAACACGTCTTGTTCTTTCTCTCAAATCGTAAGCAACCGGACTTGTCTAGGAACGATAGTTTCACCTTTTCTAGTCCAGACATGGTCAGACTGAAGCCCAAGAACTGAGGAAGCCTCTTCGATAAGAGGCAAACATCTTCCTCGACAAGTCCAGTTGCCTGTGATTAATTTTGAGAAAGACAACAATGACCTGGATGAATGAGAATATAGAAAAAACCCACTTTCTGTCAGTGTTGTGGCATCACAGTTAATGGTTCTGGCCTGAACATGTGGTTTCGCAGTGTTGTAGTGACTTGTGGTTTGAAGATTGAAGACTCGGACTTGGGGGCTCCCATTGGGAGAATGGGATAATCCAACTGAGACTCGATTACCATTCATTATTTAGCCCATAGTTGACACAGACCACACAAAAGCACAGCTGAGTTCTCTGCTTAACTTGTTTTAAGACAGAATGCAAGGCCAATAAGTTCAATTGACTCATTTACTTTTGGTCAGTTTTTTGGGCCATTATGAAAACAAATGGGATGAATTTAACAAAGGCTGCGTCCATAATCTCCATTACTATCCACTAAACACTCAATTGTGGTGCTGTCATTCAAAACTCTTGTTATTAAACAGTAGTATGTATCATGTGCTCTTCATTATCATTATAGCCCAACAACCTAGAGTCTGAAACAATTCAAAATCAATAATATTGATGCGTTATTGACGCCAGAGCTCGGTCCACCATTATCTGTTATGTTGTCGATGTTGTTGCATTGCCGGATATCGATGCCAGCGTAGTGTCCACTCCTGCATACTCTAAAGCCTCGTTTCTACTATGATACAGGACAGAATGGACCATGGAACCATACTGGTCCCATGGTACCGTTACCATTTTAAGCTTCTTTTCCATTGTGACTCTTATGGTATAGGATAGCTTCGCATTTCCACTGTGTAAGGGAACCTTACACACTATGTGGTATGGTACACCTATTTTGGCGTTCCCATTACCATTGAACCGTACCAGTCCCATGGTACCTGTTACCATTTTTGTAACCCTTTTGGTTGGGGTCCCTAGAACATTTGACCAGTACCTCCTAAGTAAAAGGCCTTTCCCACAGTGAAAATGCAAAGCTGTCTAGTCCTGCCCCAGATCATACCAGTACCAATCCACTGTCCCATGTTAACAGGTACTGGTAATGGAAACACACGCATTAGTAACCCTTTTGGTTGGGGTATCTAGCACATAGGACTGGTACCTTAAGGGTGGAACCAAAGTACTTCAAGCTGGTGATTGGTTGATCATCATCTAAACCTAGATGACAGGAGGCATAAATGCAAAGCTGTCCATTACCAACCTGAACCATCCCCCTACCGATCCATACTGTACTGTACCAATAGTGGAAATAATTTTATGAATTAAAGAGCATGATGGTGTTTAATTTTGGACGCGGGCTGAGTTTAATTTGCTCTCGATGGAACTCCGACGTGACCTTTTCAGGTGGCCCAGACATGATTACAGTAGCTTAAGTTGTAAATGGCCTTTTACAGCAGCTCATAAAAGCAGAAGTGCTGGGTGCTCACTCACACATATCAGATTATGTTTTATTAGATGCAATTACAACAATCCCTTTATTGTGAGCCAAGGAGTACAGAGAAGATCTGGTACAACTTGGTGAATTAGTTACAGCTGAACTAGTCGATTTATGAAGTGAACTAAAGCTAAGGGCTGAACCCCAGCTGTAAATCAGCCTGGAGAGAAAGTTATTGAGCTTCAGGCCCTTGCTAGTAAGAAGCCACATGCCTTTTTTTTAAATATATATATTAATCTCTTCTTCCCAGAGTGTTGGTGAAGTGTTCTCCATAGTTTATTGATGGGAGTGAGCCCACATCTGGATAAAAGTAAGTTTGTCCAAGTGCATCAACTATTCTGGACTAAAGTTGGCTAAAACATTTATGAATCTATCTCTCCTTTCCCACATTCCCTACATGTTTTTGAGTAAACTACTTAATTTGTAGCTGTCTTCTATTGAACGGTTTTGGGGGTATCCGCCATCTTGTTAATGATTCCCAAGGCATTATGGGGGATTCTTTCCAGAATTGGGATCGAGCCTTATTTTAAGAGATAATGTTTCTTGTCATTTAAAGTTTATATTTTATGTAAATGTTTAAATCTGTTGGACGCTGGCTCCCTCTGGTGGAAACATTAGTTGCCAGCTCTGTTCTCTGCAGCTTTCCCATTAGACTAAGACCAATTTTCGATATATTGAAATATTATTTTTTCGTACAAGTCTGAGCTTCATTTGTCTTTGCCTACTCTACAATGTTCCCTGATCTGTTGGGATATACGAGATGTGGTGATGGCACAAACAGTACAGAAACCGTTAATTAGGAATTTAATTGTCTAGTAGTTGGATTGTCTTAATAAGAAAAGTTTAGACAACAGTTTAAACTCTTAAAATCGGGTTAATTTGTGCTTTTTCATGTCAAAGCAGCAACACAGATAGAAGAACCTTTAGTGTTTCTTAATGAGCTACAACATCTGTGTCTCCACTGCACAACACACAGTTCGGTTCCTGAAATCTGTGTTTATTCTGACTTTTTTTACACTAATATGTGTAAACTTGTGTTACTGTTTTAATATGTAAGGGCTTTATTCCAACAGTCACCTTAATCTAATTAATCACTGTAACCAGTACATGCCCACACTGCAAAAAACGTAATCTTGTGAAAATATCTTGTATTTGGTCCAATATTAGTAGAATTACTTTAAATTAACTGGCATATATTGTTCTTATTTTAAGTCGTTTTTTCTATTCTTCTATTTTTTCTGAGATCTGGTTTTATTAAAACAAGATTTAAATTGACCCAAATAAATAAAAAAAAATACTATAGTCAAATAATTCTACTTTAGAATATGAGATAAAAAAAAGAGCAAAAAATAGTAGATAAAATTCTAAATTATGATTTGATCTGGTTTTCTTTAAATTGACTCAAAAAATATAAAATAAATAATATCTGCCAAAAGAATAAGACAATTCAAGATAATTCTACTCTTACAAATAAAGGATATTTTCACTTGTTTCAATTTTTTTTTGCCGTGCATTGATTGCTATGCATATTTAATACATGTTTAAGTGCATTTTCTTGGATGTGGGAGTAGGAAACGCAAAGGAAACAACTTCAGCATATAATCAGAAATTATAATTATTATAGAATGAGCTCCAGCACAAAGATGTTCGCCAACACTGTAAGAACATGTCATTAAATGTGATGAAGTGGACGTTTGGGTTCATGAGGCAGCCGGAGGGTCCATGTGAGTTTGTGTCTGCTGTTTTTTTTTTGGTTTTTAATTGAAGGTTTGTTAAAGAGAGAAAGTGACGAGATAAAAAAGAAGTTCCTGAATGAATTTTTCCATGTTTAAGACGCTCCTGTAAATATATTGTGAATACAAATGATCATTTTCAAGAATGTTTCGCTGTTCAGTGTGCACGTTTGAGTGGATGAGTGAGTGCGTGTGCGTCGAGGGAAGTTGATTGTATCTATGAATTGTTAAATGTAAAGAAAAGAAGAAAAAAAAAAGAAGCTAATTCCACCTTTACTCCCCAGTGCAGTCTGCTTTCATACACTGTCCAGCACTGAGTGACTGCCATATGCTGCAAAGTGCAGCTTGACACCATCAGTGTTCCAGCACCACGTCAGTGTCACTCCACCTTCAAGTGAAAGCGTCGTTTACTGAACTCAGGCTTACGTTTTTTGCCATTCTAAAAGGAAGAAATCCAAAGCTGTGACCGACTCAGAAACACACTGTTACGGACGTCGTCCGCTCTTTTTTCCCCCGTTGTTCAGCTCAAACTTCCCCCGGACTTTTCCTTTTTTTCCTTTCTTTCTTTTTTTTTTAATACTACAGGAGAAGACGCCGCCGATTGTGCATCGTCGCAAAAAGATGAAAACACAAGCATGTCGGGGAAAAGTTCTTCGAGAATTCAACTTCACCATTAGTGTTTGCATACTCTTATATGCCCTTGTATGATGTTAGTATCTCTGTATTATGTAAAGACATGTACACAGGTTGAGAGTCCACCAAAACCTGAATTCACCCAGCGGCAGATTGGAGTTTCAGTTCTACAAACAGTTTGGATTGACTGGGATTTCCTGCTGATTCTGCATTTAAAGTTCTGTTGCACAGAAAAGCATCAATATGAAACAATTGTGTAGATATATTGACCAGTGGATGCAATTCTGACTCGCTAGTATGCTAATTTTTTAATCTATCAATATGCAACCCAGTCTCCAGAGGGAAATAAGTATCTTATCAATGTTTTTTGATTTTTCAAATTTTTACAAATACTGTTTTATGGTGTGATAATGCTGTGGTTAAGATATGGTTAGGTTTGGCACAGAAAACGCTGTTAGGTTTAGGGAAAGATCGTGTTTTGGGTTAAAATGATGAGTGACATACAGCACAAAATGTCCGTTTAACAGTAGTGACGAACAGGCGTCAAAGCTACAACTTTTCCAGCGTTGACGTTCAACGAATCTGTGGTTTGCAGAAACTTAAACAGTTTCCCTCCAGAGACTGAGCTGCATTATTAATTACTTTTTTTTTAATTTGCTAAATAGACTAAAATGAAACCACAAAAATACTAACATTACTATATTTACACTGAGCTGCATTATGATATACTACTTTTAGCTTGTAACTCATTCATGACCTTAAAATGTGTTTCTTTAGCTTCCCTAGTTAGCTAGCTAGCTAGCTAGCTATCCTTGTAAGTCTCATAGGCATCACATTGTCACACACTTGAGCAAAATCTGTTACAGAATCATGGAACTTTAAGAATATTTTGACTAAACTAATATTTAGACTGAGCTGCATTATGAACTTTTTACTTCCTTTCTTTAGCTTCTATAGTTCGCTAGCTAGCTATCCTTAAGCCAATAACACATTCTCACATTCTCAGTCTTTCGGCAAAATCTGTTACAGAATCAAAAAACATTTTGACTTAAACAAAACCTCAAAATTACTAAAATTACTAAATATAATATTTAGACTGAGCTAGTCATTCATGACCTTTCATTTGCTTCTCTAGCTAGCTAGCTAGCTCTCAAAGTCCTTCAGCAAAACCAGAATCATAAAACTTTGACAATATTTTTACTAAAATGAAACTCAAAAATACAAAAATGGCTAAATATGATATTTGGACTGAGCTGCGTTATAAATTACTCCTATTCATTTTTAATTCATTCATAACCTTAGATATACTTTAGCTTCCCTAGCTAGCTAGCCATCCTTGTACATCTCATAAGCCTCATTTTTATTAAAGTGTGTTAAGGCAATAACAAATTCTCATAGTCTCAAAGTGATTTAAAGAATCATGAAAGTCAACATTAGGACTAAAATGGCTAAATATATTAATATATCTATTTTATTTCATGACATTAAAATATATTTCTATAGCTACCCTAGCTAGTTAGCTACCTAGCTATCCTGGTAAGTCACTTAGGCATCTGTTTTTATTAAAGTGTGTTAAGTCAATAACACATTCTCACACTGAAATACAACCTCAAAATGACTATAATATTCATGGACACCGTAAAGAATCAGCTACACTAAATGGAACTTAAATAAGCGTCATCGGTAACACCTGTGTTTACCTACTAGTTCACGTCAATATAGCTGCCGACAGACAATTCTTTAGCTTCAGTAAAGCACCAACGTCCATCCTCCCGCTGAGCTCTGGCTTCCAGATCTGTTTATAGGACTGAAACTCAGATTATCTGCTGGGATCATACGTCTCCCTGTGGGTGTCCTTGTCCAGAGCCTGCTGCTGATTCCAGCCGGCCGTATTTACTCTCTGCATGTGACCACGACAAAAAACCCCCCATCCCGTGCACCGCCCGGTGACCTTCTATTAACGGGGCTTGTATATCCGATGCCTTTCGACAATCATGTGCACATATCAGAGTTATCATGATGACACAGGCCAGAGCGACTGATTGTGTTTCGTTTCTCTTTCACCTGGAATAAATCCTGAATGATCACGGCGCCTTCTGGTGTTTTTGATTGCAAAACATGTGTCCAACATGTGAACAATCGTGTCCCGCGGTTTAAAGCATCAGTTTGTTGCTACTTTGACCGACGTTTAGCCGTCAGCAGATGTTTGGCAGGACGGAGACAGATGTTGAAAACACTGGAGGCAGACGTGCCTTTACTGGCATGTTGGGATACATTTTTGGGGTAAAACTGTTAAAAACACAGATGTTATTTCCATGTGTAAAAAAAACCTGATCAGCTTCTCCTTTGGTATTAAACTGCAGTATCAATAACCTGCAAGTTCCAATAAAACTAGAGTTTATGGAAAAATATGGAATGAATGGAAAAAAAATCTGTATTAGTTTATAGGAAAATGCAACAATCACTAAAAAGTTCATTATTTTTTACAGTGCATTTTCCTTCATTAACATTAACTCACACTATTTATGTTGAGTTGATTAACTATACTGCAAAAACTCATATTATCAGGTGAAAATATCTTGTTTTTGAGTAGAATTGTCTAATATTTTGCTATAATTTAGCTTATTTCGAGGGGATTTTCTTGATTTTAGTCAATTTAATAGTGTTGTTTTCCTAAAATAAGATCAAATTGACCCAAATCAGGAAAAGAAATGAAATAAGATGAATTATCTGCCAGTGGAATAAGATAATTCTACTCAATATTGAAGTAATTGTACCAAAAACAAGATATTCTTTGTATTGTTGATATTGTAAAGTCAACTGTCCCCAATGATATACACAATTTACTAGTTCTGCTTAGTTTTAGATAAAAAAAACTACAGTACCTTGACCCACAACGCGTCATAAATCAGTTTATAATTGTGATGTTTGACGGTTGCTGTGTTTCAATAGAAACGACAATACAAACATTTCTTTTATTTTGAAAATCCGAATGCTAGAGTGTTGTAAAATATGACTCTAATTAGCTGTAATTAGAGTAATTAGTTTGGCTGAAAACTGTCAGAATCAGTAAATCCATCTGTTTGATTAGTTTTTATAACCTCCCCTATCAACTGATTTATTCTGTGCTGGGTGGGAATCCCACAGAGAATTTGTTTAACTGTGCCGTATCAATTTCTTGCAAAAACTATTCGACTCTGGCCACAGCTTCGCCTCATTTGGTGCTTTCTACAGCAAATAGATGGATGGATTGATAGTTTATTTGTTCTCTAAGAGGAAATTCTTCATACGTCTGTTTCTTTGCTTCTAAACCCTGAGGACAGCAGACGCCTCCTCTGTAGTATCTGAACACCTTAGAGAAAGTGGGATAATCTGTGGAGGTGTGATTTCAGGCTCTATTTTCTCTCTTATAACTTCTGAAGTGCTGAAGGGAACAAGCTTCAGATGATGAGTTTTCTTTCCCCCCACTGAGCAGAAGCTAGCTTAAACTCACAAAACCTAGACCTCGGACTCCGTCTGATAAGAATGTTGCTTTAAGATGCTTTAGAACAGAAAGTTTAAAACCCAAATTATGGAGGAAAAAGTATGAGAACCACTGAATTAAGCTATTGAATAGCATACACACATGTATATGAGTTGCAAAGTAAACTTTCCATCTAACATTTAGCACCCAAATTACCAGCTAATTAGCTAATACATGGATACATGGAACTGAATTTGTTTCAGCCGCAGCATTTGGGAGTTGCTGCATTGTGTATTTGATGAGTTTGATAAGGGAAACCAAAAAATACCATTAACATCATAGTAGTAGCTGAGCAGCTCATGGCTCTGCTCCACTGGTCTGGAAACAGCTGGTATCAACAACAAAAAAGCATTTGCTGTGACTATGGGAATGATTATGTTCAAAAATGTTGAACTATCCCTTTAAAATTCTGGTTGTTTTAGCCACGATTATGCTACAATAATCTTCCAACCTTCCAATTGTGTGAATTTCTAACTTTCCAACATGCAGCAAACTGGCAGAATTGAATTTTGTTAAATCAAAATGACTCTGCAATTACACACACACACACACACACACAGTGCTTATATTGGCTGTTAAGCTGTGAGTGTGTGTTTTGCTCTGATCCTTCTGCTTCTTAAACTGACTTTTCCTCATCTTTAATTCAGGGTTTCTCTGTCCCCAGTTACCCCTCTCCCTCTCTCCTGCTGCAGGGTTTCCTCTTCTCCTCCTCCCTCTCCTGCAGAGACATGTTGTTTTGTTCTTTACTAAGCAGCACATGCCATATTATTCCATAAAAAAAACCAAAAAACTTAATTACAGGCAGATCATCTGAAACGCGGAGATAACACAAGTCGCTCAGGAAATGTGAAGCGAGCGAAGAGCATCCGTGTCATTGGGACGGACAGATGAATGCAAACAGCAGGAGGTTGACGTAATACCTCAAAACCAAACTGTACTTTTCACTTATTACACATATATACACCAACGATGACCGCTAAAGACAAACGTCTTGGTCTTGCGGCCATTTCTTTTGTCCAAATTTAATGATGATTGACCCTGATTGAGTTATTTGGAACAGTGCAAACCAAGCATCTTATAATAAAGATGAAAACACACAGGGGGGGAGAGATTGGGTTTTACCAGAAAAATCCAAGAATTCACTTTGAAAAAAACACAGCAAACCGTTTCCATCTGACCATTTACCATATATGGTCAATACATCGATGCAACTCTGACCCCATGTTTAGAATTTCTCAATAACTCACTAAATTTAAGCACCCTCGGAGAAAACCAGTGCACATGTGTTCCATTATGATGCATCTGATGATCTATGTTGAGCAAACTTCAAGGAGAACTCATTTAAAGGTACAGTGCGTAAGTTAAGTGGCATTAGCAGCATTTACTGGAGCTGACCTGGTAGGAATGGAATATAATAGAAATGTGTCTTTTATTTAGCATATAATTTGTAATTTGTAATTGTATAATTTGAATATTTGTGTTGTTATTACCTTAGATTGAGACGTTAAAAAGCCCTTTGCAGCAACATGTTTGTACAGTCTTTATTTACACAGGGTTGCAATATCCAACCTCACCACTAGGCGCTGCTACAAAACTACACACTGCACCTTTAAAACAGTCCAGCATCACAAGGAGTCGTTTGGGAAGTTATACCATATGTTTATCTATTATAAAACAAATAAATTAAATTAAAAATTAGTATTTGTATAGAACTTTTCATATAACAGAAAGAAAAATGCTTCACACATTAAAACAAATAGTCTCGTCCTTGTCATGCACACACATACAGATAAAATTAGATAAATTACTAAAAAACAGGAGCTGAGGAAATGAGGTTTGACGTTATTAAGACTATTTCTCATTTCTTCAATAATCATAATCAGACATTTGCCTGAAGCATATTTATCCACTCACATATTAAGAGTGTTAAAAACCTGAAAATATCCCATTAAGGTACATTCAGAACAGATGAAAATGTTCGATTAATTTGCAATTCATGAGTAGCTCGACCCGTAGGCTGATATTAGTGATTATAGTCTGTAGCTTCTTGATTTTGCTCTCAAATTGCACCAGATTGCTGCATTTAAATTTACAATTTTCTAATTTTTCTAACCCGATAACCCTCAAAGTGTGTGTTCCTTGCCTTAATCTAAAATGACGCCACTGTTTTTAGGATTTATCTGAAAAAATGAAGGTTCTGTTCAGGTTAAAGAGAATCAGGATGCTGCTGTTGTGCATGTTGGCTCAATGGAATACTGAAAAATTCATTAGTAGCATCGGTAACACGTGTGTTTTCTTATTATTTCATTTTAAATTTACAATTTTTCACTTACGATACAGACGAAATCCTGCCAGACTCACTAATAAATCTGCAATTCATGACTGATTTCCAATCCGTGTGTGAACAGTCACTGTCATGAATTAGACACCGTTTTTTTTACAGGGATAATCACATCTTTCTTTTCTTCTTTATCCCACCAGTGTGATTTAGAAGACGATTGAAAGTTCTACACGTGCCGGCTCTTTTCATCCTTTGAACGGTTTCAACTCAGCATCTTAGGTTTCTCTCAGTGATTCTGTTCTCCACAAGAAAAAATCAATTCTTCTCAGCAGCGGATTGACTGCTGCAGGGTTAGCAAACATATAAAGTGTCTCCTGTACCTGTGTGACCCGCATACTAACGAGGAATAGATCGGGAAGATGTCTGCTGCATCTAATGCAAAAAAAAGCAGCAGTGAGATGGTTTTTTTGTCTTTTAACGCCTCAACATCATACAGCATTTCTGATTGAGCTTCTTCCGCTGGACAGAAACAAGCGAGAGCAGCTTTTGATGAAGGCGGACGGCGTCTTCCTCCGGTTTTTCCTGCTCTTGTGATGTGTTTTCCTTGCGGTCGCTGTGGGACGTGACGGCTGCTCGCCTCCCTCCGGAGCGTTTGGGTTTTCCAGGCTGAATTAGAGGAATATTTGAGAGAGACGCCCTGCTGTTCAGAACACTGCTGCCCACACAAACACATTCCACTCACTTGATGGACCAGACACACACACACTTACACACACACTTACTCTCTCTGCTGCAAAATACAACACATATACACATACAGTGTCTCCACTGACCTTAACCTCTTTTTACACATTACACTCTGCATGATGCTTGGCTGTACCACATGTGTGTGTGAGTGTGTCTTTATTTTTTTATACCCCAGTGACCCAGATGTTTCATAATCGACTTCAAACCATTGTCACATTCACACTGATGTTTGTCCAAATTCCATTTTATATGCAGAAAAAACATCCATACAAAAACATTCACATAAAGCACAAAGCTGATGTTTCATCATCGCTGTTGCAGCAATGGACTGATAAATGAAATCTTTTCTTCTAAAAAATGTCCCAGAATCTCGTTTTTCAGCTGTTCCTGCTGCTAACTGCCTGTTATTGTTCCATTAGGCCGGTTGGTTGCAGCAGATATTCTTATATATTATATTTAAAACAGAAAGTGTGTGTTGAAAAGGCTGAGTTTGAGTCATTTCCCAACTTGGGAAGGATTATGCTGAAAGATGCATTGTGGGAAATGTAGGATCCGGGAATAAAAATGGGAATATATCTGACTCTGCTGATTAGATTTTAACCATTCTTTTTTTATCTTTCTCCTATAGGACTCCTGCTTTTATAAAAATGGCAAAATGAATCAATGGACTATCCCTTTAAAAGGCTTTAGGACAGTTCATCATCCCCTCCACAGAATTGTATTTATTCAGTTTTATACACTATCAGTATGCTGTCATGAGCTAATTATCAAATGGAATAATGGCAAATCCTAGTAGTAGAATATTGATAATAATAATTATATCAAATATTACATCAGAAAGGGTGTGGAAATAATTAAATAAGTAAAACAAATGGAAGCAGACAGGATTATACAGAGGCTTTATCCTCTAATGTCCTTTTGACATAGTGAAACACACTTTCTAGTCCAAATTCGTTGCAGTTTAAGGAAGTAAAGAGTATCTGTAATCCAACAAAAGTGAGCGGGGGGATTTCTGGCCTCCCAGTTAAGCCGTTTCCATCGTCTTGCCAGCTGGGTTCCAGAAGACTCTGAGACTGTTTGAGAGGAAGAGCGAGAGATACCAAACAAAGCTGTGAGCGGCTTTATTTGATAATGTCGGACTTAGTTTTTGTTGAATATTTCAGATAATCTCCTCAGTATAGAGCACAATGAGAGCATGCCTTGCACAAACAGAAGAATTATGAACCAAAATTTTAATTTTTTCCCAAATCTTTGTCCGTTAGAGTTGAAGTTAGACGTTTGCAGACGTATTAGGTAAATTCTATTGTAAACCAGTGCTGTCAAGAAATCATTAAGGGGTGGATCCATGATAAGAGCTGGTGATATATATGGTCAATATATAGATGGACCAAAAAAAAGGGTGGAAAGCAAGATGTCATCTGTGAGAAGAAATTGCATTAACGAAGTAATAAGAGACACAAATCTGGGGTCTCCAACCCTGGATTTTTATTCCAACCAAGCAGTAACACACCTGATTCTACTAATCAACCATTAGACCTCCTGCTAATGAGCTTCATAGTAGAATCAGGTGTGTTACTGCTTGGCTGGAATGAAAATCTGCACCCACAGTGGCTCCAGGACCAGGGTTGGAGACTCCTGGTTTAAGATAATAGGAGTGGGTGTAAACAGGTATTTTAAAACTGCCCAAGTGTGGAAAAGGAAAACCTCCAAGGGATTTAATATGTAGTTAATATTGTGCAGGTTTGTTGTTTTCTTACCACACAGAAAGTCCAGGATTAACCTGTCGAGTTTAGAGTAGAACACCTGAGTGAGGACCACTGGAAAACACTGGAGAATCGGAGAATAACACGTTGACTCTTGCAGCTGAAGACAGATTTAATAGTGACCGTGGGTTCGTCCGTTAAGGTCTTTGACCCCGATTCACAAAATGTGTTGGGGAAATTGCTTCGCCGTTGTATCTCACTTTTGCTAAGATTCAATTTATAGCCAGAAATATGACAATGATTGAAGAGTGGCCCAGACTACAGGGATTCGAGGCAGACAGGTTCAGAAAGAACAGGTAATCACCATCTTAAATCTTAATGGTTTTTCCTGTAGCCGTAAATTTCAAAGATAGCAGGGTCAGATCAATACTGGCTGGTTACTGCCACATCGTTACATCATAAAACCCCACAATTTGAACAGTGATAGCATTAGGTTGAACAAAGGGAACAGATTTACGAATAGAAATAGGATTTTCATGTAAAAGTTGAGAAGTAGGTCTATCCTATCCAGACACTTTTTAACCTAGAAGAGTCAGCAGCTTTAAAATGAGTCTGGAGGTTTTTTATATCCCCCCTGCAGACCTGGACTATTCTGAGGTAAGGCTATAACCAATAGCATGGTGTATAATTAAGTGAGATGCTGATCTTAAAACAGGATCTAAACCAAGTCTTATATCAACAACCAAAAGAACAAACTATCATCAGCATAGAAAGTTATGCACCTGGTCCAAAATGGGCTTGTTGAGTCCATCTAAGTCCTGTAGGAGCTGTTGATTGGGCTCCCATTGATTCTTCTGGGACACCTACCATCTAAATATCACCTACCATCTAAATCTCCCAAAGAGCCTCATGATCTTCACATTTTATGGACAGAGACTCAGCCAAAGTGGTCAGTTTGCAAACTTTAGCTTCAAGGTCATCTAGGTGGACTGAGTGATGCTAATTTGCTGTTGATTCAAAGGCATTGATGTCATCTGCAGTGATAGAGCTAAGCTAATTAACAATCCCAGTGTGCATTTCATTCATTGTTACCTTAATGCTAGAACTCAGGGCAACGTTAGCATCTCAGCAACTTCTCTGGAGAATGACTGAGGCCTTCCTCCATCTCCTTCACTTCTTGGACAGAGACTTTTTCAAAATGGTCAAACTTTAGCCTCAAGGTTGTCCAGGTGGCTATTAGCCTTGATGGCATCTGCAATGATGGAGCTAACAACCTCAGTGTGTCATTAGCATCAGCGACTTCTCTGGAGACCAATCTAGCCAGTCTCCTCATTAACTGATTTGTTAAAGAATGACTGTTACCGTTAACAGGTCTGTCACTCTGTGTTGTTGAAAAAAACAAGTTTGCATGCATAAATATTTTAAAGAATTACTACCAAACATTTCTCATCATCATCTTTCAAACTCAACATCACTTTTATGTCAAACATTTGAAATCTGAGAAAACACAGATGACATCTCTAAATACTACTCACTGCAACTACAGCTAAATAGCAACCAAAATATCACTCTCTGCACTCTTTACAAGCTTGAGCCAGTCTTTGACCATCATTCTATCTTACTGTGTGTGATCACGGCCTGAGGACAGCAGCTCTGTCTTGTCTCAGTCCTACAGTCTTTGGTCTGAATCCAGATGGAATCACTGAGCAAAATAAGTGTCTGATTCTCTTTTATGGCAACCTGTTGTGCTCTAGAATTATCCCCAACCTTGGACGTTGTGCTACAGCTATCAGAGGTACAACAGACAGAAAGAGTAGTAGTTTATTTACAAGAAAACATATATAGACACTTAAAAGTTGCGTGTACTCATATGTGGAGGTTGATATTTCCTTGTCCCTTGCTTAGAAACCGCCCAGCAGTCTCTCTCTCCACAGCTACATGGTTAAAGTTGCATTCGCCGGCGCATGGCCGTGCTAGCATAGCGCGCAGGCGGCGGTTCCTCCTGCGTTATAGCATTGATGTGATGACCCGCCCTACGCTCCGCCGACTTCAGCTTCTCCCGCAGCTCCTGCGACTCCTGCTCGGCCCGGCGGGCGACCTTGCGAGCCTTTCTCAGGGTTCGCTTCACCTTCCGGACGCGCTCCTTCAGCTGCCGGTTGCGGCGCTCCGACGCGGCCAGGCGTTCCTGCAGCTTTCGGCCTCGGTCCTCCTCCTCGAACAGCGCCGCCTGCACCGAGGAACACAGCAGCTGGAAGGATGAGGTAGAGGTGCAGTAAAGTTACCATACAATGTTTATTTTCTCAACAGGCCAATCAAACCGCTGTAAAACCGCCAGTTGCCGTCTCGTCAGCCGGTTGTGTAAGTGTGGGAGTACCGCTGATGGGATTTTCCCAGCAGCCTCTCTGAGAAAATAAAAAAAGAAAAGAAACTTTTGATCTCCACAGTGCTGTTTTTGTTCCCTTGCTTGTGTCTGACCTCGTCTGAAAAACCTAATTCTCTTGGAAGCAGGGAGGACGAGTAAATAAATTAGAGCTCCTGACCCTCGTCATCTAAATTTACCCGCACACTAACACAAGCGGACGATACATGTTGTTTTTGTATGTCTTCATGCATGTGTGGGCAACATAAATGTATCACCCCTCCCTGACATCATGAGGGTCCCAGACTTTGATGTTTCAGGGGCCCTAATTTTCCATCTCATTGACAGACCTGATCTGACCTGAACAAGCAGGGTTAACAGGGGTCAGTGCTCGTAGTCCCAGTGGGGAGTGTGTGTGTGTTCATGTGTGACTTGGTGTCAAAGGAACATATTGTACCAGGAAACATCACACCATGTGTTTTATATACAGTATTATCACTAGAGCTGCAACTAACTGTTTCCTGAAGCCGAAGATTCAACCTAAAATGTCTTTTTTTGTCCAGAACCAAAAGATCATCAGTTTTTCTATTATAGGAGACTAAAGAAACCAGAAAATAATCAGATTTAAGAAGCTGTATCCAGAGAATTTGGACGTTTTCTTCTTCTAAAATGACTCAGATTGATTAATCCATTATAAAAATAGTTGATTAATGTAATAGTTGGAAAATAATAGATTAATCGACTAATTGTTAATCAGCTCTAATTATCAGCTTCTCTAAACACTTTATATGGTGAAATTGATTCCATGGCACCAATTTTATTTTCTTTGTTCTTTTCTATTTTAGCTGATTTCCTCCCCAAAGGAGGTTATGTTTTTTGCTGTATTTCTCTGTTTCTTAGCAAGATATCTCACAAAGTTTTCGCCAAAATTTTATCAAATTTTCAGCGAATGTTAGGAATGGTACCATGAACAGATGATTACATTTTGGTAATGATCCAGAAGAAATCCTGGTTTCTAGATCACTTTGAATGGACCTTCAAGGCGCCATATTTTGGGGATACCTGGTGGTGATACCATGCATCTGCCCCCAAATACCCATCTTTTTGCACTTGTTTCTGGACTGGGTGTATTCAATAAGTATAGAACAGCAATGTTGGGTGGGAGTCCCAATAGGAGAGCCTTTTTATTTTCATCTCTTTTAATTCTTCACCAACAACGATGTTTTTAATTTGTTTTTTTTATGATGTAATTTGTGTAATGTTTTTCACTTCGCCCTGGTGTTTTTAATGTTTTATGTAAAGCATATTCGATTTCCTTGTGCTGACAAGTGCTATATAAATAAATCTGCTTTGCTTTGTTTTTTCAGACACACAGAAGCTCAGCGCTGCCGTCCGTGCACTTGGAAACCACAGCTGCCCCACTTGGCAACGATGAACAAACACATTCACCTACTGTCAAAAGAAAACTTGCTGTGACCTGTTCACACCGGCCTCGCATGGCTACAGATAAGTCCACCGCCTCAGATCCAACACCAAGCTTACACACTATTCTATGCTCTGATTTTTCTCCAAAGAAATGTAGGTCTCTGTAGGTATTGTCCTATTTTCATGCATCCTGGTGCCAGCCTGTTCATTTCTTTTCCAAGAGTCTTGTACGTGTACATTAGGCTCCTTTTTCAGTCTTATGGTATGCCCAAGTTGTAAGTAGCACAGTTCCCCATCGTTCAAAAGCCCTAGCTATCAGATATTCATGGTCTTGTCATGGGAAATTAACATTGGATCACACTGCTGCCCATCAAACAAAGGGTGGTCAAACGTTTGTAGTCAAACCATCAATGGCTTTCAAGTTGGCTATCTCCCAACCTCATGCTTCGATTGGCTCCTGCATGGTGTCAATCAATGCTGGTTGTTTTATACCAGGGGTGGGCAATCCTGGTCCTGGAGGGCCGGTGTGGGAGCAGGATTTTGTTCCAACCAAGAAGTAACACACCTGATTCTACTAATGAACCTCTAGAGCCATTGCCAAGGCCTTCATTAGTAGAATCAGGTGTGTAACTTCTTGGTTGGAACAAAATCCTGCACCCACACCGGCCCTCCAGGACCAGGATTGCCCACCCCTGTTTAATACTGTTCAATAACTTGTCCAGTCTTTATGCTAAACCAAGATGGTCAATTCCAGGCTAGCTCCATATTTAATATACCTCCAGTAATCGGGAGGTTCTGGAAATTTCCTGGCCATCTTGACAATGGCCACCAATAACACAGAACATGACATTGAGCTAATTTGTATTAAACAGTGATGAATTTCTGTGGGTCCAAACATAATTTATAGCATGTACTCGCTCCATTTACCTCAGTCATTGTTACCCAATTCACTCTGGAAAAGTGTGAGTAGTGCCATCTAGTGGTCGGAGTCCATATTTCTGTGAAATGCCACCTAAATGCATAGATTTGGCAAAAAAAATAGATTTAATGTTACATTTAGTCAACATCAATTTTATGTTACTAATATATGGAAGATGTATGTTATGTAGTAGGTTGGTTTTAATGTTATATTGCATTTCCAAGAAGAGTATATTTTCCAAAAAAGTCAAAAAATATTCCTTTTAAAGTTTACTCAGCCCATCGAGATTCAATTCAACCCAAATTCCAAAGTGCTTAGGATGTAAGTGCATGAGATCTAAGATCATCCCCATAAATGTTAACAAATCCATCAACAACTAAAACATGACTTTGTTTTTACCCCAGAAAATAGAGGAATAAATAAATATCTCCAAAACCTGGGCAACTACAACCAAATCCATCTATGGACAGATAGAGATGGAGATATGTGGCTGAGTTGTCTTCCCCTCCTTTTCCTCTCCACATTACATAATGTTAGTACTTAGTAGAGTTTGAACTGCTGCTCATGGTTTTGGTTCAGCTCAGTGGGACGTCCCCAACACACAAAACCACACATGAACGCTCAGCACCTGTCAAAACATCCGGGATTACCTGCCTGCTGTTCAGCATCATCTGTGTAAACAGTATTTAGAGGAGATGTGAAGACAAACGCATGCATCAACAGAATCCACTCCATTTCAGCGGCTCTGCATTCAAACGGCCGTAACACAGAGAGAAAAACAGCCGGTGTATCATCTGACTTCATATAAAATGTAAATTAACTAATTAAATAAAGCTGCATTCAATATTTTGACATTAAAGGTGCAGTTTGTAGAATTTAGTGCCCCCTAGTGGCATCTAGCAGAATAGACTGGGCAGGAATTCAATTTAATATCCATTAGTGTATTTTATTAAGTAGATAAATCAATCAAAATTGAGAATTATTGTGTTTTTATTACCTTAGATTAGGGGTGTCAAACATGTGGCTCGCGGGCCAGAACCAGCCCACTGTATGACACTGCAAAAAAAGGTTTTTGCACAATTATTCCAATATTTGGTATAATTTTCTTTAAATATCATATTCCATTGGGGGATAATTTGGCTTATTTAATATAATAACATTACATTGCTTAAATCTTTATCTTAGTGTTGTCTTTTCATCTCATATTTTAGACTTTTTATCTCATAATTCTGTTTTTTTCTTTTCAAATTGGAAAAAAAAACCACTTGAAATATATAAAATTATTTGCCTGTGAAATAGGATAAAGGATAAAGGATATAAAATGGAAATAGAGTTGTTTGTTTCTGATATTTTTATAAATAATGTGGATTAATTTAAATTAAATGTAGCTAACATTTAACACATCTGGTTAAATATGGACTGAATAGTACATACAGGACATGTCATCACCCTAATAAAATAACGGCTGAAGGGAAAACACAAAAATCTTTATCAAATACAGAGAATATTATATTTATTAACCATTTTGATTAAAACAGTGGATGAATGTGGACATACATAGAATGTTTATGTTGGTAAATGTTTAATGAAGTGATGACACACGTTATTTCTTTATATTTGGCTGCATATTTATTAAATTTATTGATATGGACAACCATTTATATTAAATTATTATTAAAGTATAACTAAATTCCAGTAGAAATTGGTTCTAGAATCATGTTTAGAGCTTCTTCTTGATGTTTGAAGTAGCCTCCATCATGAAAAACTTGTTAAATTGTCATTTTATTCAGATTTAGGCAAAATATTTAGGCAGCATCATCAAGAGACAATTTAGGACAAAAACTCCTCTTTGAATAGGGCGACGATATATAGAAGATATTATAAAACACTGTTTTAGGTGTTTTATGGCTGTGATTTCAACAACAATGATATAAAGTCTCAAATCTTTTAAATATGACATTCATGAAAAGAGAAGAAAAGTGACTGTGGAAGCAGAGATAGAAGTTGAAATTGATTTCTTCTTCTAACTTTGAATAGAAACTCTTTGTTCCATGCCAACCACACACACACACACACACACACACACACACACACACACACACACACACACACACACACACACAGTGCCTTTAGAGCTTCCCTATTGACATCAAAGAGACAAGTCAGGGTTTCTCCTCTTCTTCCTGAGGTTTTGTGGTGCTTTTTGTGTGTCAGCCTACGGGTGTGTGTGTGTGTGTGTGTGTGTGTGTGTGTGTGTGGGGGGGGGGGGGGGGGGGGGGGGGGGGTTATAAAAGAGGCTAAAAAGAAAAGGGAAAGTGAGACATGAAGGGACGAATAGAAAAAAAAGGACAGCGACAGTGGACGACACACACACAGGCTGCTTTTTTTCATTAATTTCCATACTTTTCTCCTTTAATTCTCAAACACACACACACACACACACACACACACACACACAGCGTCAAACACTGTATTCATCCTGATCTTTAGTATTGAAGCACTGAGTGGAACTGGGGCAGACGGTGTCGTCCTCCTTTCATCCCTCTGAGAATCCACATAAAATGTTTACGAGCGGCTGAAAACCTGTTTCAAGGTGTTTACACGACATTTCCAGCCAGAGTGTTTCCATACTGCAGCCACAAAGGAACCATAATGGGCTAATTAAGGAGAATTTAGGGAATTTGTCTCCACTTTCCCTCGTCTCAAATGTCACCTCTTTAATCACTGAAATTTATATTGCAGATAATTTAGATTATTTCAAGTTTTTTTCTTGATTTGGGTCAGTTTGTCTTGTTTTAGGTTTTAAATAAAGTATTTTATATTTATATTCTAACTCTATTTGCTCTGTAACAGCAACATAAATAGATTCAGACTCTTCTGTAGTCACCTCACATGTTGTAGATTTATTTTAATAACCTTTGATTATAGAGATATTCCACATTTATTATCATTTATAGCAGGAAAACTGACCTGTGGCTTAAGTGTTTCATATCAGAAAATGACTTTTGATACTTAAGTACAATAAATATCCTTCACTCTCACTAAAATAATATTCTATTGGGAGATTTTAACTTCTACCAAAGTCATTTTCTGCTGAGATCTGCACTTTTACTCAAGTGTGGCGTTCAGGTGCTGCAGTATCTTAAAATTAAATGTAAAAAAACGTTGATTTCTTTTGATACCAAGCACAATAACAGGGTTGATTTAACAGATTTAATAGATTCTGACTCTTCTGTAGTCACCTCACATGTTGTAGATTTATTTTAATTCAGGTTTAAGTCCAATAACCTTTGTGGTTGTAGAGATATTCCACATTTATTATCATTTATAGAGGAATAGGCCTGAGGCTTAAGTGGTTATAAAAAAAAAGGATAAATACCAGTTTATCAGAGAGATGAACGGCAGCTTTCAGCTGTCTCTACCTCTAGTTCATGGTGAGAGCTGCTGTGAAAGCCGCCGATAAGAGGAGCCTCTGAACAAAAGCTAATTGAAGGTTTTGGCAGCGTCGTGGAGGAAGTCTCTTGTCCGTCCTCCTGGAGGGGCGTTCGCTTCCCACGAGGTTGAAACCAGAAGCAGAAACCGGCCTCTCAACTCCAATTTTCAGAACTGTTTTATGTTCCAACCGCAGCTGAAAGATATTTGGGAGCCTCAAAGGAGGAGAAAAAAAAAAGAAAAAACAGCGATCCTTTGGTCTAATCCTGCTTTCTCGGGAAAAAAAAGAAGGTGGTAGCGTTTACAGAGACATGAAGAAGGATCACAGCATCACATTCTTCCTGCAGCTAAACACCTGTTTGGCGTCACACCTCGCCCAAAGGTCGCGGCCGCTGCATGCGAGCACTCGTCCACTAAATGAGCAGCGTCTTTAACCTCAGTCTTAATAACCTCTGAACTCATAGCTCAGAGGTCAGAGGTCAAACACAGGGAGAAAGGGAGAAGGGGGCCACCGCCTCCTGCTTTTTTCCTGCTTCCTCTCTGCTGTTTTGACCAAAAGCAAATGTGTATGCTTACATATCACCATCATATATGTAAATGACACTAATGTGTAATGATTTTTGAAATACTGTAATGATTTTAATATTGATTTCTACTCCATACAAACCTGTTTCTGTTGTTTTCAAGTCTTATTTTTCAGTTTTCCTGCTATAAATGATAATAAATGTTGAATATCTCTGCAAACACAAAGGTTATTGGACTTAAACCTGGAATTAAAATAAATCTACAACATGTGAGGTGACTATAGAAGAGTCAGAATCTATTTATGTTGCTGTTATAGAGACAATAGAGTTAGAATATTGAAAAAAATACAGATAAAAACTTAAAACAAGACCAAACTGACCCAATTTATGAATCTACTAAATCCAAAAACTTGAAAGTACAAATATTGAACCAAAGAAATGTAGATGACATTCACCCAATAAGAGAAAAAGGAGCAATAAATGTGTTTTATCAGTATAAATAGACATTTTATATAAATAATACAATATTAGTAATATATTGTACAACTAGAAGCCTTTTTGCAAGGAAAAACTAAATGTTTGCACCTGTTTTTGGTTTAATTTATAATATAAAATGTAGAATATTTGCTTAAAATATAGTGTTTATGGTGCATACAACTGTGTGTTCTCATCTAAATTCATGATGGTGTTTAACCACTCAATGAACTTACAGTTTTCCTGCTATAAATGATAATAAATGTTGAATATCTCTACAAACACAAAGGTTATTGGACTTAAACCTGGAATTAAAATAAATCTACAACATGTTCAGTGACTACAGAAGAGTCAGAATCTATTTATGTTGCTGTTATAGAGAAAATAGAGTTAAAATACTGTAAAATTGTGTTTTAATACAGATACAAATACTTTATTTAAAACTTAAAAGAAGACCAAACTGAACCAAATCAGGAAAAAAAGCTTGAAATAAGCTAAAATGATCAGAAATACAAAATTCAATGATTAAGATAAAAGTTCAAAGGTCAATTATTTGTCCATAAAATCCTATAAATCCCACTGAGGATCATTCCAGAACATGAAGAATATATTCTGTAAGATGTTTAAAGATAGAAAGGCAGATAAAATACTGTATTTAGTGCTGGAGCTGAGGTTTTCTACTGGGATTTAGAAACCTGGAACCTGGATCTGGAGGTTTGGGATTTTTTTAACAGGTTAATCTAAGTTCAAGTCAAGTCTCAAGAGATTTAGGACACACAAGAAAAATCGGTCAAAAGTCAAAGTACGAACTTATTTATCATTTCAGACAAGAACAAATCAACTCTCATTAGTCAATAGCTGTGTTTCCATCAGTGTCGTCATCATCATCATCATCAGCAGCAGCAGCAAGAAGCATCCACATCATTAAATACTGTGCATCAAATCCACACAGAAACCTCACTTCAAAGCTGCTTTCATAGCTTCATTCTTCACATCGTGGACATTAAGGGTCTGTTGATGCTGCCTGATTCATTTTTATTGTTCCAGGGTGTTTTATTGCTTCAGGAACTGAGAAAAAAGTGTTGAGATATACAATTTTTAAATTATATGGGGGCATATAATTGAGTTTTATTCCTAAATCCCAGTAGAAAACCTCAGCTCCAACACTAAATCAATATATATCATCAATATCCACATCATCAATACAATAAGTACATAGTTTAATATAATTAATTATTTAATATATAATCTCCTTTTTAAATATCTTACAGAATATATTCTTCATGTTCTATAATGATCCTCAGTGGGATTTATAGGATTTTATGGACTAATAATTGACCTTTGACCTCTTATCTTATAAATCATTTAACATTACATTGCAGATAATTTATCTTATTTGAAGTTTTTTCCTGATTTGGGTCAGGTTGGTCTTGCTTTAAGGTTTAAATGAAGTGTTTTTATCTGTAGTAAAAGACATTTTTATATATTTTTACCAATATTCTAACTATATTTGCAACATAAATAGATTCTGACTCTTCTGTAGTCACCTCACATGTTGTAGATTTATTTTAATTCCAGGTTTAAGTCCAATAACCGTTGTGTTTGTAGAGATATTCCACATTTATAGCAGGAAAACTGTCAAATCGACCCCTGAATGTAACTGCCACCATGTCCTGTCATGTTTGAAGCTGCTCTCAGTCAGAGGTGTGATAATAAGTGATAAAACACGTCATCTGACCCGTTGACAGGGTCTTCATCAGAACTCTGATCCAGCTTCAGCAGGGTCTGCTGCTCGCTGACTGGAGTGGCGACACACGTTCAGGCCGCTATCTGTCAGAAAAGGCTGCTCTGCTATTTGACCTTTGACCCCGAGACGGCCAGCGACCCGTCTGCTCGGGGAGCCAGACGGCTGGACCTCAACCCGATCAGCTTTGATCTTCAACTGGCCAACGTACAGTCACATGGGGACCAATCACATGCTGGGAATCCATGAACCCATTGAGGCCTATGAGCCTTTAAATAACAATTAATAATACAATTAATAATAAATTAAAAAACAATCAAAAAAATCTGGGTGTAAATGAGTTAAGAGCAGAATCAATTCTCCTGTGTTTTTTTTCTTGTATATTCTAACCTGACTGTGACAGTGTGTGTGTGTGTGTGTGTGTGTGTGTGTGTGTGTAGTGTGTGTGTAAAACAAGAACAATAAAAAACTAATAAAATTAATACAAATTAAATACGATAAAAATACAAAAACTTAAATATAATCAACTTAAAGTTGATTAAAAGGGAATTTTAAATTTAAAAAACAATCAAAAATGTAAAAAATAATAAATAGAATAAAAATTAAATAAGGGTAAAAATAAAAAAAATCCAAAAATTAAATAGAATGGAAAAAATGGGTGTAAATGAGTTAAGAGCAGAATAAATTCTCCTGTGCTGGTGTGTGTGGTGTGTGTGTGTGTGTGTGTGTGTGTGTGTGTGTGTGTGTGTGTGTGTGTGTGTGTGTGTGTGTGTGTGTGTGTGTGTGTGTGTGTGTGTGTGTGTAGGTCTGCACAGGGGGTCGTTAAACTGTGTTTCTTCTAATCCTCACCACATTCCTGTCAGCAGAGTCACAACTCAACTCCCGGATTAGGTGTTCGTGCACACACACACACACACACACACACACACACACACACACACACACACACACATGCTCTACTGCTTCACTTTTCTGCCAACACAGCCTAACCCTCACATTCTCATTTTTTTTTATTTTTACCCCCACGGTGGATTCAGGTCCTGCAGCAACAAGAATATTTAAGTCCCCCTTCCCTTTTTCCCTGCTTGCTCCCCGCTGTTCATCTGGACTGTTAATCTCTTATCGCTATGGCAACCAGATGGGGGTCGGGTTTGTTTACATGCTCTGTGAATGCCAAAAAAAAAAAAAAAAAACTTTGACCCAAGTGAAGATGTGGTAATTATAAACTTCAGAGAGGAATGTGTGCAACTGGTTTGACTTCAAAGAAACGGTGCAAATCGCCATGGCAACCAGCAGTGTTTTAAACACCGAGATGGGTTTTTGGTGCATCGTGTGGACAGACGTGTCCGTACCCTGCTGTCCTCCTGGGTGTCCCACTCCGGGCTGAAGGTGTGGAACGGCTGGTTCCCCTGGGTGCAGTTGGCGAACTGGAAGAGGCTGGAGAAGGTGCGCCTGTTGTCGCCCGTGTCGGGGAAGATGGCGTCCTGGAAGTTAACGCCGTGGGGCAGGATGTTGTAGTTCTCATCCATCCTGCAGGAAGAGATATGAAGAACAAATATTCAAGTCAAACATGGAGGAAATACTTTAAATCATCAATGGTGTAATGTAACCAAGTCATAATACTCTTTTTGAGATCAATTTCCACTTTACTCCAGTACATTTCCTCGTAATTACTACAAAATAAAAGCACATTTCAATAACAATTAATTTTCAAAGTAATTTCTATAAATGGTCATCGAGCATTAAAATATAATTTAAAAACAACTGATTTAAACAGAAAAAATAAAAAATACTTGACAATTAATTAAAAGTAAATAAGATTAAAAAATAAAAATAATTTAAATTACAAAGAACTTGGTTACAGCAAAATGGAATTTAAAATCAGTTGATTAAAAGGGGAAAAATGTGAAATTAAAAAACAAGAAAAGTTTAAAAAAAATAAAAATTATAAATTAATATAAATAAAATGAAATAAAAAAATTGAAAAATTAAATTGAAACAAGAACAATCAAAAATAATACATTTAATAAAAATTAAATAGGAATAAAAATTGAAAAAAAAATTGAAATCAAAACAAGAACAAGTGTAGTGAAATATAATTAAGAAATGAAATCAGCAATAGGCAGAAAACAGAAAAGTTTATTCTTCTATAACAGTAAACTGATGATCTTTGGGTTGTGACTGTTGCTCTGGACAAAAAAAGGTAAATTTTAGGTTGAATCAACATTTTACAACAGCTTATAAACCAAACAACTAATCGATTAGTGATTACAATAATCAGAACTATCAGAAAAGTCGATTGTTGCAGCTCTACTCAAGTGTGGCGTTCAGGTACTTCCTAAACCACTGTATAAATCAGTTTATTCCAACACAAACAGTTCAAAACTCATTAGAATATTAGTTGAATGTGTAAATTTGCAAAACGCACAGAGATGCATATGCGATAAATAACATATTTTGGGACTTTACTGCTTGGAGACGTGTGTCCTCACCTGAGGAAGAAGAAGTAGGAGTAGTTCTCCATGACGGTGTGGGACTGGCAGGACAGGTAGCCCAGTCCGGTCAGGTTGAGCCTGGACCCGGCCGGGACCTCCAGCATGCTGCCCCAGGCCTGGTCGCACTGCAGCTCCACCTCGGCGGAGTACAGCAGCCCTTCCTCCGCGCCCTCGTATCCGTAGCCGAAGCCGTAGGGCAGCGCGTTGTACAGGCTGCCCGCCGCGGCGCCGCCGGGCGGCTCCCGGTGGATCGCCAGGACGCGGGCGTACACGATGATCTCCGCCAGCTCCGCCCGGCAGCCCTCGCTGAGCGGCCGCCACTCGGAGGGCAGCTGGCAGCCGTGCGTAAAAGTGTCCACGTGCGTAAAAGCGCCGAGCGCCGCGAGGACGAGAGCCGCGGGGAACATCCTAACACGCAGGAAAAGTCTAGAGCTTCACTGTTTTATGCTTCACGTGAGTTTCAACATGTGTGAGGGAGTTAATGATGGTTACCTGGACGCTTAAAGGATGCTGCAGGCTACTTTATCCGAAAAAAACAGGTTTCACTTCACAATCCTGTCCAGATGTTCCACAGACTTTATTTCCCGCTGCTCCAAACTCTGAGCGGAGTAAAACCATGAGATGAACTTTTTACCAGCTCCAACCTGTTGCTGCGTCTCCTGTTTCCATCTCATCCGTCTGCTGCTGCAGGGAAGACGCTCCAACGCGGTACACCGGTGCTGCGTTCAGGGACCGTTCGAAGCTCCGACACGAGACTTCCGTACAGGCCTGGTCAGTGCATTTAACCCCTTTAAACCCACTTTTATTGGCTAATGCTATGGCTATGATAATCATGTGATTATTTTAACAGTGTATATAAAGTTTAGTGTAGGCTGATATCAGGTAATGTTTATCTTTGTGGTCTGATTCACCACAACCCTCTAAGATAAAATGGCTAAAACAAACTTATAATATTAATTTTCCATCTCTATATAAACCCTCTGGGTTTCCAGTACTCTACTATATCATTTAATATTTTTGTCATCTTAGCAAACAAATGCAACTTTAATTCTCTAAATTTTACTCTAGCAAACCTCAAACATTACTTTTAAATTATATTTGTTCCTTTATGTTGATTAAAGAGATTAATTGAAGAGAATTGCTTTATTTCTGAAATTTGCTGTTATAAAATCTCTTTTTTCCCACATAGCATTGAACGCATCAGCATGGATGGGGGTTCTGATTTAATAGAAACCTGAACCACGGCTACTTCAGGTACTTGATGACGTGTTGGTGTTTTCAGGGACTTTTGCCAGAGTGTTGAGTGGTTCTTAATAGATTTTGAGGCACTTCTAGTTTTAAGCAGTCGTCTATGAAGCACCTGAACGCCACACTTCAGTAAAAGTGCAGATTATCTCTCCAGAAAATGACTTTGGAAGAATTTGAAATCTCCTAATGAAATAATACTATACAGAACGTCTTAAAGTATCTGATATTTATTGTATTTAAGTACATTTTTGATTGATAATCTAAATTATCTGCATTTCAAAGTTCAATAATTAATAAGATAAAGGTTCAAAGGTCAATTATTTGTCCATAAAATCCTATAAATCCCACTGAGGATCATTCCAGAACATGAAGAATATATTCTGTAAGATGTTTATTATAAAGGAGACAATTAAATAATCACACAAACAGCTCAAATCTAAATTAAATATCCAACTACTACTACTGATATTATATTAAACTATTTTATTATTGTATTGATGATGTGGTTTTACTAGATAAAAATACTTTATTTAGTGTTGCATGGCCGGCTGGGTTTGAAGAGTGACTGTGGGAAGCTGCCAGACCTTCAAGTTACTCATCTGGGGAGATTTCACCATTGATTCCTGATTTATAACCGTAGTCTATAGTGGAAAACATAAACTTCAATGATCAGTGACCCTGTGATGACTCGTCTGGATAAATCAGTCACTTGCTGCTGTTTTAAAATACAGAACAGTCTCTATTCTCGTCTGCATCACTCATCTCGGCTCATAAATACACAAAGGTTGTGATTTACTGAAGGAAAGCTGTTAATATTCATGATAAACTGGCCCAGTGATTTCATTCAACAGCAGCTGTCAAACCTGTTCTATGTGGATTTTTACTGAAGCAACGCTGCCCCCTAGTGGACGGAAGGAGAACAGCAGAAAATGTCCAATTTAAAGGTCCCACACATGCAAAAAAAATCACTTTTATGCTTGTTTTTCTGCTCTAAATAAGGTCTAATGGTTTTATAAAAACTGTAAAAGCATCAAACTCTCAGGGAAATTGAGAACTGCGCAAGATTTAGAATCTTTGCTGTTTCAACGGCTCGTTTGTGCTTCCTTGACTTTATGATGTCACACAGTAGCTCCCTCCACCTCCTTTTAAACTTTAAACTCTTTTTGCAGGAATGTGTTTTTTAAACATTTTATTTGAAAAAGAATATTATTTTATTAATCTCATTGTATTTTTTGTAAAATTATATATAAATAAATGTAAATTTACCAGAGTGAAACCTCTTTTCTATATTTTTGTTGCAGTTGCTTGCTTATTTTTCATTTATTTTTGATGTACTTACATATCCATATATATATGGAGTATATATTTTTAACTAAATCATGGTATAGGAATTATAAATAAAGATTATTTAATACAAAAAGAGTATCCCAGCATGGCCCCATCAGCCTTTAATTAAATATCTATATTATTCAAAATTAAAAATGAATTAAAAGGAATTCAATTTATTATAAATTCCTTAATAATAATAATAATAATAATAATACTTATTATTATTGTGATTATTACTAATAATAATAATAAGGAATTTATAATTATTATTTTTTATTATTATTATTATTATTATTAGTTATAATAAATTTAGTCAGACAATCAGAAGAGAGGCTCATAATAAACTTGTAATATTTCACATTAATTGGATAATATATAATAGAGTTATTGTATTATATTCAATTAATAATCTAAGAGGCTTCTGGTTGTTTTTATTTATTTATATATTTTTTATGAACCATAATCTCACCCTATTTCTCCAGAGGTAAAGTCACACCGGTCCTATCATCTTGGGGAATCTCTTGTTTCTTCCTCCCTGACAGATTGCGGGTGACTCATGCGGGAGTTCCCGCAGTCAGCTGATCCTGATGCTCTGATGTCAACAACATGCGGATAGGTCCATTCTCTGTCTGCAGCGTCACTTCGAGGAAGTGAATTCATCTAAAATCAGCTCCAGTCACAGCTGCGTCGAGGCGGCGGGAATTAGGCCAAAGTGGACAGGAAGTACGTCAAATTGGGCTTCAAAATAAAAGCTCTGTTTATGTTTCGTTTAACCATTTCATCCAAGTCATTGTTCTCACACTCAAATTGGAACATTTGGAGAAATTTCACCATTTATTAATTGTATATAATTGTCCATTAATAATGGTCATATCTGATTATGCATCTAATTTACTTACATTTATTCTGTATCTTAGCCTATATATTTATATTTTTATAGGTTTTATCGGTTATGGTTCAGGAGATATGGCCAAAAAATGCAATAAATATGAGAATTCAGTTGTATTTAAACAAAGGAACGAGAGTTAAACAATTAATACAAGGATATTTAATTCAATCTTAATTTTAGTTTTACTCTTAGACATGATATATTTATAATTAATCTAGTTGCTGTTGTCTAGTTCTTTTTTATATATTTTAGTCAAGATTTAACTGGAGTCAGTTTTAACTTTAGTCTAATTTAAATCAATATTTTTGGCTTAATGTTCCCAGAGTTTCATTATACTGCTATACAACTAATAATTCTTATTTATTACTTATATTCTGTATCTTTTTATATGCTTTTATCAGTTATATGTATATTTTTACATGTTTTATTGGTTACAATTAAGGAGATGTAACCAAAAGAGCTAATAAAGTTGACAATTTGTATTTAAACATACAAATAAGAGTTAATAATTAATAATAAACCATTTTTACAAGGACTTTTAGTTCAATCTTAGTCTTAGTGTTAATATTTAGATCAAAATTATATTTAATAAAAGTCACATTTTAGTCTTTTTTTGTTTTATTTTAATCTTTAAAATTTAATTATGGAATAAAATGATGTCGATGACTCATTATAGTCGATAAAAGTCACTGGTTCTACAGAAGCCTTATCAAGATTCCTATGACCTGGTTTTATTTTGAAAGCGCAGACCGGAAGTGCTCCTTCCTTTACGTCACTTGACGCAGCCACGAACAACAAGCAGCAGCAGCAACGCGACGTTTCTCCTCCTGTTGACTGTTTCATGTGTTTTAGGAGTAAAAATCCGCATCGACTCGACCTCCGCCGTCCGCAGCAGGTGAGTCCGCGCGTCTGCGCCACTTTCACTGCGGCTGTGACGCAGTTTGGCGCAAATTAAAACGCGTCCGTCTCTCATAAGTCGCTGGCAACTTTTCTGTGTTTACACAAGAGTGTCACGCTGGACAGGCCCGGGTGGGGAAAACGAAAGTGAAATTCTACCAAAAGAAACGCTAAAAATGTAAAATAAACCTTTATATGAGCAGCCAGAGTGTCTATAGGTCTATATAGTATTACACGAGGGTTTAAAGCACTTACATGTGACCAAGTTGCGCAGTTAGATGTGAAAATATTTGGGTTTCTGGTGTTTCTGCTAACACACAAACGACCTATCAGCATGATAAGGCTCTGAATTAAAAGTTCAAAGGTCATGTTAATACATTTTTCACTTAGAATTGGGTTTAACGTGAGAGCAGAGGTGGATGAGTCGTTATAATGCGTTAATCTACGTTATTCCGTTAATGTAATGTCATTATCATGTGACCTGATGATGAGATTACTCACATCTACTGGCTGTGTTTCTGTTCTGTTGCTGCATCCTGAGGATCTGAGTCACTGTTGACAGCAAATAGCAAGATATATATACGTATAGTACAAAAAAGAACAAATTATGGCCCCTTTTATATAAAAGGGGCCCTGATATAAGGGTATAAAGGCGTGCAATTAATTGAATTATGTCAAACAATCTTCATACTCGTGTAATTGGATTGCAAAGATTTATTTACCATGTTTCTTTACTCTGAGTCACTGTTGACAGAAAACAGCAAGATATCTACAAAGGAGCACAAATTAGAGCCCCTTTTATGTAAAAGGGGTGCTGATATATATAAATATAACAATCTTCAAACTCTTATAATTGAGTTGAAATAATTTATTTGCCATGTTTCTTTACTCTGATTCACTGTTGGAAACAAACAGCAAGATGTATACAAAAAAGCATGAATTAGATCCCCTTTTATATAAAAGGGGCCCTGATATATATAAATATAAAAATTTTCAAACTCCTATAATTGAATTGCAAAGATTTATTTGCCATGTTTCTTTACTCTGAGTCACTGTTGACAGAAAACAGCAAGACATATACAAAAAAGCATGAATTAGAGCCCCTTTTATATGAAAGGGGTGCTGATATATATAAATATAACAGTCTTCACACTCTTATAATTTCTTTTCTCTGAGTCACAGTTGACAGCAAAAGAAAATATCTGTTTATAATATATACTACAAAAAAGCGCAAGTTAGGGCCCCTTTTATATAAAAGGGACTGCAAAATAAGTGTGTGCATTTAATAGATCGAGGTATTTGCCTATTTGCCTTTATCTGGGCAGCTCTAAAGGACCCCTAGGGGTCCCCGGACCCCACTTTGAGATAAATACATGAAGCAGCATAATACAAATACTGATAAATGTCTTTTCTGCTCTTGTGTTAAACTGTAATGAACCACATCAGTGTTAGAAACACCTACAGATCTTGTGTTTTCCTCCCGTCAGCATCATGATGTCTGAGGGTCCGGTGATGAACGGTGACATCCCTCGTCCTCCGGGTCAGTCCGGGACGCTGGAGGAGACGCTGCTGCAGATGAACATCCTGATCCAGGAGAACAGAGACCTGAAAGGTGAGAGGAGGATGCACGGTGGAAGGAAAAATAAACTGGGTCAAAGGTCGGTGGCCTTTTCTCGCTGACAGGTGGTAAAATTGCAGAATACTGATGTAAATATTAAAATGCACCGTCCAGAGGCCTTGCGTCAGACCAACATGACGATGAAGGAGCGGTTCGAGGGTCTGTCCATGTGGAGGGAGAAGCAGCAGGAGGAGCGGGAGTTCCTGGAGAGCCGGTTGGAGGAGGCCCGGGGCCGCATGGAGACCCTGGCCCTCCAAAACCAGGAGCTGAGCAGGAAAACGGAGGCGGCTGCAGCTGCAGGAGGAGGAGGAGGAGCTCCAGGAGGCCCACAGGTGAGACAGGAGATCTGGTTCTACTACTCGTCCTGCAGGATATTTAGTAGGGCTGGAGGATTTCAAGAAAAAGCTTCAGCCCACAGCAACATTTATAAAGTCCTATTTATTCCTATTAATAAGAATTATGCTATACACAAGCTACATACAGCTGCAGTTATTATAACTGAAGAACTAAAAGAGCATCTATGTCTTAACTTGAAGTAGAGAAAAAAGTCTGTTAACTTGTACCTGTTGAAACCTAAAACCTCCTGATACAACATTGAGTTCTATTCATAAATTACAGTATTAAACCTCAGCTCCAACACTAAATACAGTATTTTATCTCTAGTAAAACATAATGCGAGTTTGCATTGCAGATAATTTAGCTTATTTCAAGTTTTTGGGGTCAGTTTGGCCTTGTTTTAATTTTTTTTTGTAATATTCTATTACAATAACCTTCCAATAACCTTTGTGTTTGTAGAGATATTCCACATTTATTATCATTTATAGCAGGAAAACTGATAAATAGACCTGGAGCTTTAGTGGTTCAGCTCTGAATTTAAATATCTTGAAACGTCCTCTCTATATAGTTGTAGAAATATTTCATATTATATCATTAAATAGGCCTGGATTTAAGTGGTTAAAGTACAGATGTGACATGCATTTATAAAATAGTTGATGCAAATAAAACCTGGGTTAAAAAAACCCAGGTTTGACGATTTTGTTAAAATCGCGGTTTTTGGATCTAAAACGATGGATCGTTCAGGCCTGATATGATGTCCTCTCTGATCTCAGTGTTTTAACTTGATTTGTGATGTCACCGCCAGGCAGCGGCCAATCAGAGCGCGGAGCTGGAAGCGCTGCGGGCCCTCGTGGCTCGGCTTCAGGCGGAGAAGAACGACCTGGTGGCTCTGAACTCGGAGCTGCAGCTGAAGGCCGAGCAGGGATCACGAGACGACTCCTTCATCGAGATCATCACCGTGTCGGTGAGGAGACGACGAAGAGCAGTGGTTCTCAACGGGGGGTCCGGGGACCCTTCAGGGGTCATGAGGGGTCCTCAGAATAAAAGGGAATCATTTATTTCCTTTTTAATTGTATTATTTAAACACAAGTACAAACAACCACT
The DNA here is from genome assembly GCA_030544235.1 of Lepturacanthus savala. NCBI lineage: Eukaryota > Metazoa > Chordata > Actinopteri > Scombriformes > Trichiuridae > Lepturacanthus > Lepturacanthus savala. Next base: position 20,067,403 of record CM060474.1, read on the forward strand.
CAGAGAACTGCTAATTTGAGAAAGGATTTTAATTTATTATTGTAGGATTGTAATTTAATTATAAAGATTTAATGTTTTAAATTAATTTAAGACTTTATATATATATATATATATATATATAATGTGATATTTCAGTGTCTCATTATATTTCTATTATATAAACTGCCTGTTTTATGCTTGTTTGAGACAAATAAAAATCTAATTCCACCCATAAATAACACAGTAACAGAATGTAGGACTGCCAAATATTAAAATAAATAATTTATTTATAAATTTTAAATTTTTAATAAATTTATTTAATTTAATGTCTTAATTATTATTATTTGTGTATTATTTTCTCTTTGCACTTGAATTTATTTAATTTAATATTTTTTAAATAGGTGAAATAATAATAATAAATACATGAATAAATATTAATAAATAAATTAAATGTAAAATCAAATAAATAGGAAAATATACACAAATAAATTATTTTTATGAATTAATTACATGTAAAATTAAATAAATATGGGCATTTACTGGCATATTTAGCATCAGTGTCAAATAAAAGGGAAATAATCCACACATAATTTAGTTTTATGAATTAATTAATTGTCAAATAAATGGGTATTTACTATATATAGTAAATATAGGGCTATTTATTTATATTTAAACATGTCAGTTTCACTCCTATATCATTTTAGCCTCAGGTTTCCTCCACTTTCTGTTATAAAACATCTAAAAGCAAAGTTTCTTTATAGAATAACATGTATGTGTATCATCCTCTCAGGACGGAGGCGTCGGCGCCGTGAACGAGGTGAGCGGCACCGAGCGAAGCCGCCGCCCCGACCTGAGCATGACGGCGTCGCGGCTGGACAGCGAAGAGGTGACGGTCAGTCAGCTGCTGCAGTCGCTGAGAAACGAGACGCAACACGGAGAGAAGCTGCAGGCGGAGCTGAAGGCTTCTGCTGCCAGGTAGAGAAATAGTAGTAAAACCCAATGATACTGTTCCAGCATCAATATATATCATCAATCATCAATACAATAAGACAATAGTTTAATATAATATCAGTAGTAGAGACTATTTAGATATTTAATTTGTGTGATTATTTAATTGGCTCCTTTATAATAAACATCTTACAGAATATATTCTTCATGTTCTGGAATATAGGATTTTATGGACTAATAATTGACCTTTGAACTCTTATCTTACTAATCATTGAACTTTAGATTTCAGATAATTCACCTTATATTCATTTTTTACTCATTTGGATCAGTTTTGTCTTGTTCTGTTCTCTTTTTTCCCAATGTTCTAACTCTATTTTCTCTATAACAGCAACATAAATAGATTCTGACTCTTCTGTAGTCACTGAACATGTTGTAGATTTATTTTAATTCCAGGTTTAATAACCTTTGTGGTTGTTTTTGTGCAATTTATCCAATATTGAGTATAATTATTACTTATTCCAGTGGCTGATAATTTACCTTATTTCAAGTTTTTTTTCTCGATTTGGGTCAATTTGGTCTCGTTTTAAGAAAACGAGACTAACATTTTCTTTAACAAAAAGGGATTAAATGGACTAAAATCAAGAGAAATCTTGAAATAAACTAAATAATCTAAATTGTACCAAATACAGGATATTTTCACCAATTGAGATTTAAATAAATGGATAAAACTTGTCGTTTAAAAGCTGCAAAAATGGCAAGAAAAGAAGATTTTTGTTCTTGTTTCCTTTACATTTGTAACATTTACATTTTGTGCTTTTTTTAAAATAATGCTAATCCATTAGGATTAAAGAGCTGGAGATGAAGAAGAGTAATATAGAGGAATCTACGCAGACTCTGCAAACAGAGACCAAGGAGGATTCTGGGAAGGAGGAGAAGGTATTTACTTTAAAAACTGCAACCAAAGCTGGAAATGCTGCTTCTTTTCCTCACTCTAACGTTGGTTTATGTGAATATTTCAAGGCGGCGTCTGAGGTGGAGAACCTGAAGGCTCAGATGATGACGCTTTTCAAAGAGCTGCAGCAGGCCCAGAGCAAACTGGATGAAGCAGAAGGCATGAAGAAGAACCTGCAGGACCGGTCAGACTCCCACTCACACATCTAGTCAACCAACATTCCTGAATTAATTGATGACGAACACGGACGTGCGGACACGTTCACATCATCTTCTGTCATTTACCGAGCAGATGTCGGGAGGTGGAGCAGGACGTGGTGACGCTGAAGGCTCAGCTGGTGGAGAAACAGGCCGTTCAGACGGAGAACGACCGGCTGAAGCTGCAGCTGGACAGCATGCAGTCCCAGAGCCTCATAGAGGCCAGGAAGGCTGGGGAGGAGAGGTCAGAGGTCACACACATGTAGAGAAACACCTATGATGTTATCTCCCAGCAGTGATCAGCCTGCACATTTACAACCAAAACTTAATCCATCTAATCCTGTGAGCCTTTAAGTCTATGACTGTCATTTTATACTTAAAATAAACCATTTAATTTAAATTATTATTAATATATAACTTTTTCCCACAGACTTTTCTTTAATTCCAATTTAAAAAATGCTTTTACTGGACGTGCGTCACTTGTTTGCATCAGTGCTGTCGGCACTAAATGCGGCGACGTCTGTTCCTTCATTACAAGAAACTTCTCTGCTACTGTTTTAACCTGCTGCGTTAAAATTAATTTAATTAACAGCTTTTTATTGGCTAATGAAGTGCTTCCTCTGACGTTGAGAATAGATCATTTTATTTAAATTATTCCGATTTTCAACGCTGACGTGTATATATTTATTTAATCATGCAAGTCTCTAGAACTTAGGGATAAATATTTAGTTGTTTGTGCAACATATTTGTGTAAGTGGCAACTATAACAGATACATAACATGAATGTTAATGGTGCAGCTGATATAATAATATGCATGAAAACTGAAAAATATCTGGTCTTGAATGGGTTAATCCATCTGTTCTCTAAATTAGATCTAGTCGGACATATGTCTTTGTCTCAGTTGTGTTCAAAATAATAAGAACACCTTTTCGATGCGAATTCTGTAGATTTTTTTTCAGTTTATACAGTAGATATTAAAGTAAGTAAAGATTTCTGATGACTGTTTATCTCCGTCCTCACAGGAACAACCTGGTCCAACTGAAGGACGCCTACACCAAACTGTTTGAGGACTACAATGAGCTCAAGGAGGAGAGGAAGAAGAGAGAGGTAACACTTAATTTATTCATTTCATAGTATTCAAAGACTGTAGAGAACGTTGATCCGGACACGTTTGTCCTGCAGTCTCAGCTGGTCCAGAAGGAGATGGTGGACGAGCTGCAGGAGCGGCTGACCGCTGCTGAAGAAGCTTTGGCTGCGAAACAGGAGCGGATCGACGCCATGAAGCAGGAGCTGTACCAGAAGGAGAAGGATCTGGAGACTATATCTGTCTTCCAGGCTCAGGTCAGTGCAGCGTCCTGAACCACTGACTGTGACCAAATTAGCACACATTTATTGTTGAAGACATAATCTACTTTATTGAATTAAAACCTAATAAAAATGCTGCTTTCTTTTTTAATCACAGACTTTTAAATAACAAAAAAAAAGCCCCTTCACTGGATGCATGTCACTTGTATTGCATCCATCAGAGCTGTCGGCACTAAATGCGGCGTTGTCTCTTCCTTCATCACCAGAAGCTGCTCTCTGCTACTGTTTTAATCAGCTGGGTTAAACTTTAATGTGTAGGGAACATTCAGCTCTGGTGGTGTCACTTTAAAACATGTCCCAGTGTCACACTGAACTGAACAAAGGTTCCTACCAATAACTCCTACTGTTACAGATACCCGACTAGATTAATTAAAGCTAACTAAAACTAGAATAAAATACCAGGACGTTTCCTCAACTTAAACATGACTGAGCAGAAAAGAATGCAAGCTGACTAAATATGACTAGTGATGAAAACTACATTGTAAAATCGTGTTTCTGCAGGCGGAGGTCTACTCCTCAGACTTCTACGCGGAGCGGGCAGCGAGGGAGAAGCTCCATGAGGAGAGGGAGCGTCTGGCTACTCAGCTGGAGTTTGTGAAGAAGCAGAACACGCAGCTGCAGGAGGAGATGGAGTCACTGGGCCGGTACGGAGGCAGATTACAGGGCGAAGACTATTTAACACGTGTAGTTTAGTTAAACTGGTCTGGTCCTGTTTACAAAGGAGCTAAGACCAGTACAGTGTTAAAGGGATAGTTCAACATATGATTTCCATAGTTCACAATAGGTGTTTTACCTTTTTGTGTCAATACAAGTGGGATTATCTTAATCCACTGTCAGATAATTTATCTTATTTCAAGTTTTTTTTGATAAAAATGTTAGTCTTAAAACAAATCAAAGCTGAACATTCAACCTAAAATGTCTTTTTTTGTCCACAACCCACAGATCATCAGTTTATTATTATAGAGACTAAAGAAACCAGGAAATAATCAGAGAATAGAATCTGGAACCAGAGAAATTGGACATTTTTTTCTTAAAAATGACTCAAATCAATTAATCGATGATCAGAATAGATGAACTGCACATGACAAATAACCAAATATTAAGTTATAATGATGTTTTTATCAGAAACAGGCGTGAAATTTAAATTATTTAACTTTGTTCACACTCAGTTTTGGTTCCTTTTTATAATAGAAACTAAAAATATGGAGGAAACAATAATATAATCTAATTTATTTAATATCTTTAAAGGAAAATCGGGCACTTATTGGTACTCTTGTACCAAGAAGTCTGTAATTTTTGTGAAATGTTCTGTTTTTGTCTTCAGGCGCTCACTGAACGAGATGCAGAGGAGACATGTGTCAATGACAGGAAGTCCACATGGAGGAGGAGCTGCTCTGGTTGGAAGAGGTCAACATATACAATTATGTTAAAAATATTAGCAGCGTGCTTACAAATGGGATTAAAGCCAAAATCCTTATAAGATTCGACACAATTTCCTTCCCATTTTGATTTAGGATAGGATAAATGCAGTGTTCTCAATGCATTAAATGATGTTTTGGGGCTTTATTCATGTTTTTAAACACAACTGTATGAGGAAAAATAGAACATCTGTATGTAACATCTGTATTGGTGTGTTCCAGGCGCTGACTGGCAGCATCAGGGGAGTATTCCGGAACACGCCTGCCCCAAATGCAACGAGATCCTGCCGGACCTGGACACGCTGCAGATCCACATCATGGACTGCATCAACTAGACTCACAGCAGCTACGTCGGCACCTTAATCTGAGTCTTCCTCTGCTTTGACCTCTTCTCCGACCCCTGTGACGACACTTCATACATCCCTGATGAGCTCAGTAACATTCATTTAGAGGGGAACCGGCTGCTTTTGCTAGAATGGGACGAGAAACCGTATCCAGGGATGCTACGCATGAGATGCAAGTCTGGAAAATATAAGTGTGGAAAGAGTTTGTCATCTCTAGTTTGTTTTAAATTTGAAGAGTTTTATTAATTTCTTTTAAATAGTGTAGAAACTACAGTTTGACGCATTATCTGTAGGTTTTAGCTCCCTGTCATCTGGCACATGGAAGGAAAAACAAGTCCGGGATATGAAAGCAGAAACTTTAATAAGATTTCTGTTTGCCGCCACTTTCTTGTCATATGCACATAATATAATCAACCAAAGTCAAGCCTTTTCAAGTTGCTTTTATTTACCAAGTGTCTGGTAGATGAACACCTCGTTATTTTTGGAGTTTTCCTCCGAAATCTAAAGAAATCCTTCTGTTTTTCGCTGGGAAAGGATCTCCTGATTGGGTGGTTGTACCGTGTATACTGTAGGCACTTTAATATGAAGATCTATTTTTATTTTGACTCTACAGATGATATCTGGAAATAAATGGGGACTTATTATATTTAACGTGTTAATCAACAATCATCACTGTCAGTGACATCCTTTGTATATGTATGTATGTGCTGGAGGCTCCAACACCAAGCTGATTCTGTACTCTAGAGATTATTATAAAAAACAAACTTCTGATTCCCTGTTGTAATTCTGTGATGGAAAATAAAGTTATTTACACATTTTTGTCTGCTCCTACTTAATATATGTGGATTGTCTTAATTTGTTTATGCAAACGATTCAGAAGAGAAATTGCAAATCAATAATATTGCTGCTAAATCTCCACCGATGATGATCATGTTTAAATCCTCAAAAAAAAGAAATATAATACATTTTTATTCCAGATTGCATGATATCTGTTTATGAGATGTGGGTAGGTCTGATACAGCATGACCCTGTGTTTTTCTCAGCAAACACACACGCCCTGAAGGAGCTGTGGAAATAAGCAGCGATCATGCCAAAAAACCAGCGTGGCTGTTTATACACAAACTGTTTGCTTCTCCATTGGCTCAGATTATATTTTTCAGCCAAAGTTAATTTTAGAAGACCGGGAGTTTGACCAAAAACAGCAAGGCACTCACTATTATAGAGGACTGAAACTGCCATAATCAAAAATAAATTGCTCAATAAATACAGGAGCATACCAGTAGCTGGCCCTGTTTGTTAAATTTCCCAGTTAAATGTTCTGTTTTATTTAAATGTGTTTATTTATTCATGTACTAATTTATGTTTTCCACAAACATGTTTATTTCTGTAACTAAATATGTTTATTTCTATGAGGACCAGTCACTCATTGTGTCATGGGAGGATAAATACCTTTAGAAACATATACATGAATTATACAAATAGAAAATAATACACAGATAAATACATTAAATGGCAAATTAAATAAGTGGGGGCATTTATTTGCATATTAATTTAATTGTTGAGTCATGTATTTATAATTATTTATATTAAGTATTGCCAGAAAAGGAACATTTGGCACTGAAACTGACACCATCTAAATATATATATATATATATATATATATATATATATATATATGAGTGCAAAAAATAAAAATATCAAGGCACGATTTTCCCTCTTTTATAGACTCCGCCTTTAAGTGTCCGCGTATCCATTGAATAAATATTTCAACGAAAAAAATATATAACTAAAAATTCACATAGATTTATTCGTCTTAACTTATTTTATTGTTTAGATTCATGCATTATAGTCGTTAAATATGGCAAAAAAGCGTCCATACGACGCAGAAACCTGTTTTGTTTAAAACAATTTCAGTCAGGCATATCGTTGGGCGCCTGGCATTTACTTTGACAACACAGCGGGGTCCTTCGTTTAGCGCCAGTTTGGATTGTCTCCTTCGCTCTGGTCCGTGTGAAATTTCTAAAGACCCGACGATCTTAATGTGGCTTTTTAAATGAATTTGAACCGAGAAGCTTCTAGATAGCTATGCGTTTTGTTAATTACTGATATACTAGCACCATATTAACGTTTTTGACGTGGTTGTAATAAAGAGTCAAAGCTGCGTTGAAGTTGGAAAAAGGACACGAAGCTTTAACATCCAGGTAATTCGGCTGATAACGTTTCTAAATACAGTATTTGGCACTTAAATGATAAATATGTACATTTACTGGAGTACTCTATTTAAGAATTGCTGGTAGGCTGCTTTTCAGATTTAAAAAATGCATAAAATAATATAAAATTCGCTTATTAATTGCAAATAATTGTTAAAGATTAAACCTCTACTTCCCAAATGTTTTGTCAAATGTATCTTGGGTATCTAAATGATTAGAAACAGCACATTAAATCCAAAATATTCATTAAAACAACAGACATACTAACGCCATGTTGCAATAAATAATAATTTAGAAGTATTACAATATTTTAAGTAAGTTATTTTAGTTTTTTTTTTCTTTTCAGTCAGAAAGCAGGCCAGACATTATGTAGTCAAGTGTCATTTATAACCATTGTTTGCTTTTCTGCAGGTCACCAGATTATCTGAAATCAGCCTCACTGTTAACATCTCTAAAATGGACAGTAAGTATAGGAACACTGGATTTAAAACACTCAGGAGTGTGTTCGTTAGCTCAAGACATAACGTCTCGTCTTCTCTGTCCAGGTGAGGATGATCTGGACATTTTGACAGCTCTGCTGGATGAGAACGAGGGTGTTGGAGAGGAACAGGACGGTCAGCAGCAGCAGGACGACTTGGACGATCTGTTTGACAACGACGAGGAGGAAGAAGAAGAGTACAAAGATAGCATCGAGGAAGAAGGACAAGATGTGGAGCCAGAAGACCCTTTGGCAGAGCTCTTTGGAGACGTAGAAGACATTGAAAATGAAGAGAAAGACGTTAAAGGGAAAGAAAGTGGAGGAGATGCCTGCAACAGCCTTAACAAATCCAAGGAAGATTTACAAGGTTTGTGCCACAGCAGTTTTAACTAGTTAAACCTGCTTCTAGTTGATGTACGATGTGTTTTATCACTGTATCCTCCTTCATTCAGAGGAGTTGAGGCGGATGCAGGAGCAGATGCAGCGGCTGCAGCAGCAGCTGGAGGCGAGTCAGAAGGTTCCAGCCGCCTCTGCCTCCTCCTCAGTCAGGACTGCAGGGGGCGCCGCTGCCCCCAAACCAACACCACCCCGAAAACCTGCTGCCAAAGTGACTAAACCAGCTGCTGCCATGCAAAAGACACAATCAGGTACAAATATACAGATAAAATGCAGAAGTTGCAGCTGAAGGCAAAGTGAAATAGCTGAACATGAATGTGGTTTATTATATTTGCTACAGATTCTGTTAACTGTTAACACATATAACCACTGGATACAAAGGTTTGGGGAAATTTATATGATGGAGCAGATAACTTATACTTATAGGTAACAAAACTTATAAAATATTTTTAAGAGGTGGATTTTTTTCTTCTTTTTACCTTCTCTCTTTATTCCATTATATTGTAGCTGTTTTTTAAATGAATGAATAGGTTGTTTGCACTGAAAACAAAATAAATAAAAAAACAAGTGATCTATGAAGTTAATATCTGCCTCTGCTTCCTTTGTCTTCCTCTCACAGCAGCTTCATCCACTCCAGTCAGAGGAGGAAGCCTGAAGCTCCAGGAGTCGTCTGATTTCTCTGCTCAGCTCATCAATGCTGACTCCTTCAAATCCAAACCCAGAGTAGCTCACCAGCCTAAATCCAGCACTTCACCAGGTTCGACTAATACTAAATACTGATAAAAACTAGAATTCCTTATATAATAGGGATATATCTCATTACTGTATCTCATTGATTATTATTATTATTATTGTCATTTATAGCAGCAAAACTGAAAAATATGTCTTAATATCTTTTTATCTAAGTGTAATTCCTTTCCTGTTTCCTCCTCAGAGGGCAGAGGGCCACTGGTGGAGATAAAGATGGGCAGCTCCTTCCTGCCAGTAGAGAGCAGCAGCAGGACCACGGATCCTCTACGGTCTCCTCCGGCCTCCCAGACCAGACCTGGTCCAGCTGCATCAGCAGGAAAACCTAAACCTGCTCCTTCTCTTCCTCCTCTTCCTAAAGATGTAGCCATTGAGAAATACTCCGGGCTGCGGCTCAGGTCAGGACACTGAAGTACTGAAGGGGCCTGAAGTTAAATCACAGGTTTTTCTATCTGAATCCGGGCTAGAGCTGAGCAATTTTAGGAAAAAATATTGTGATTGTTCTGGCAGATATTATGATTTTCATTATATTTACGGATTTCAAGATCAAGTTTCAGTGCACAGATTCAGATTCCTTAATTATCATCCAGACATTACATCGGAGATGAAAACAGCTGGATAAACACCATGAGTATATAAAAAAACAATAAACAATATGAAAAACCAGATTGGAGCAAAAGGAGACAATATAAATATGTAATAAATAGATATGTACAAGAAGCATTTAGCTATAAGTATGTATCACAACAACATTTATAAGAATCAGAGAAACTCAAAACAATAAATGTCATAACTCTAATGAAAAAATAAAGTCAAGATTTCAAACGTGGGCGACACGGTGGAGCAGGGGTTAGCGCTGTAGCCTCGCAGCTAGAAGGTCACAGGTTCAAGACCTCCTTGGTCCTGGGTCTGGGACCTTTCTGTGTGGAGTTTGCATGTTCTCCCCGTGTCTGCGTGGGTTTTCACCGGGTACTCCAGCTTCCTCCCACAGTCCAAAAACATGCTGAGGTTAATTGGAGACTCTAAATTGCCCATAGGTGTGAATGTGTGAGTGAATGGTGTGTGCTCCACGATTGGCTGCCTCTCGCCGTAATACGCTGTGATTGGCTCCAGCAGACCATGTGACCCTAATGAGGAATAAGCAGGTATAGAAGATGAGATGAGATTTCAAACTTCGTCCTATTTATTAACCAGAAACATGTTATACATAGACGACATGAAAACTAATCCTGGGTTAGAAAAACTGCAGCTTTGATGATCTCAACATCAGTTTTCTTCCAGGTCTAATCCAGCTTCTTCATTTCAGAAAACCACGAGTTTCCTCCTGCGACATGGACCGCAAGATGGCCGACCGCCGCCTGATCCGCCTGTCGCAGGTCCCGGAGCGTTTGACTCGAGAGAAGCTGGAGGACAGCGACTGGGTGACGTTTGGGGTGCTGGTGAGCAAGGCCACGCCCCAAAGTAGCAGCAGTGTAAGTCTCTGGAGAATCATTTACATTGATGAAGGTTTAAATGGAAACGCTGTGATACTTCATCCAGGGTTCCTCCTGGATATATTACCTTAAAAAGACTTGAAACACCTTGTTTTAATAGGTGTTAAACTCTAAAAAATGGTCTTAAAAAGACTTAAATTCAACTTGAATGAACCAGTGTTTCCACCCTGCAGGGCAAAACCTTCAGCATCTGGAAGCTGAACGACCTCCACAACCTGGAAGTGTTTGTGTCTCTGCTCCTGTTCGGTGAGGTCCATAAAGAACACTGGAAGACGGAGCCAGGAACCGTCCTCGGCCTCCTCAACCCCAACCCCATGAAACAGAGAGACGGATATGACGGGGTGAGATGTAAAATAATAACAGGTCCAGGAAGAATCAAAAGGAAGCTTTAAACTCCAGTGAAATCACCCAAAATCAAATATAACATGAGTGTTTGGTCCTCTTATTAGAACACTGCAGTGTGTTTCTTCCTGTTTGTGTCAGGTTGTTTTTTTTTAAAAAGCGGTAAAGCGCTAACCTTTTTATATATTTTATTGAATCCGTTGGTTTTGTCTGTTTTTTTTTTACTGGTTTGGCTGCAAATGAAGCATCTGCAGTTAAAGCTGAAAACAGCTGGGTTGCTGCTGCAAACAAGGACAAAACAAACTGTTGTTGAGACAGAAATGTGAAGAGAAAGTCTTTGCAATCAGTGTTTCAACAGGAATTCAAGATTTTCCATTAATTAACTAAATTGCATTCTGGTCAACCAATAATGGGTGCTGTTCTTCTGCTTCTTCTTCTTCTCTTTACAAAAGTATTGTAGTACAGTTTTACGATTAGTCGATTTTCAACATGATTAATAAATATAATTATCTGAATTTGATAAAGTTTTTTAACAAAACCAGTTGTTTGCACACAACTAGTGAACTTTAGTCACTTGTGGTGACTATTAACAGCTTTCTTTGATTATTATTTCAATTTATTGATCACACATTACTCATAGTGGACTAATAATGTTAAACACCTGCTGCTGATAGTTTATATTCATGTAATATTAAATAAATATGGACATTTAATCTTCATTGTTCCCCTTATAATCTTCTATTAGAGCAGATTTATCTTCTCAAATGCAAATATTTCCCACTTATTTTAGTCTTTAATGACAGTGGTTCTCAAAGTGAGGTCCGGGGTCCCACAGGGGTCCGTGAGGAGGTCCCCAGAATTATTAATATATAATAATTAATATAATTCCACAATGATAGAATGTAGAACCATCTGTATAGATGTTTTCCTTTTGCACAAACATGTATTTAATTTAAATAATTTTATTTTCCATTTTATATATTAAGGTGTAAATGAATGGGGTGAGTGAATAAATAAAATAGAGCAACAAATAAATGTGAAATAATACACATATAAATTAATTTTACTGATTATTTAATTGGGAGAATAAATAAATATGGAGCAGGATAATCCACTTCCTCTGGGCTGTTAGATGAGATATTAAACGATGTAAAGATGAATAAAATCCGGGTGTTTTAAAGCTTTTAACCGGTGGTGAATGTTCAGGTCAGCCTGACGGTGGATCACCCTCAGAAGGTTCTGCTGCTGGGTGAAGCTCAGGACTACGGCACCTGTAAAGCCATGAAGAAGAACGGGGATCCCTGCTCTCAGATCGTTAACCTGGTGAGTCCCATCATCCTCTTCTTCTTCTATGATTCCCTTGACATGTTTCCTTCTAAAATCCGTTCCCTGTGCCCCGCAGTACGAGTGCCAGTTCTGCCAGTATCACGTCAAAGCCCAGTACAAACAGATGAGCTCTAAAAGAGCCGAGCTGCAGTCGTCGTACTCTGGAAAAGCTCCTAACAGGTTAAAGGGTAAAGGTCGAGGCGGAGGTCTGAGGGAGAGGCTGTGTCAGGACGGATTCTACTACGGTGGAGTGTCGTCTCCAGCCTGCGCCGCATCGCTGTGAGTGGATGTTCCTTTAATTCTTATTGTGTCACAGTTTGGATGACAAGGATGTTTTTACCCAAACGAACAGTCGTTAATCACACGGTGACTCGAATGTTCGAATGTGAGAGATACCTTGGTTAATTTATAGTTTCAACTAATAATTAGATAATAATAATTCATATTATTTATGTTATAATTATAATTTCATTGTCATTTTTGTTATCTTTAGGATTAAAAATGCTGGCATGATTGGTTCTCAGGGGACGTAGTTGTAATATTCTTTAATATTTAATTAAATAAATTTAATAATTAATAATAAATATATTTTTAAAAAAACAATAAATTTATTATTAATTATTAAAACATTAAAATATTATTTTTTAATATTAAAAATACGTGTAAAAAAATAATAATAAAGGGAATTGTTTTTAATTTTAATTTATTTTTAATTTACCATTTAATTTCACTATAATTCCTTCCATAAATATAGAATGGCAGAAAGTTTGAGTATTTGTATGGAGGACTGAAACTGCCAGAATTAAAAGTGAATTAATGCAAAGATAAATAAATAATAATAATAAATGAGCAGAAAATCTAATAAATATGAATTATTATTTTATGATGAATTAATTAAATAAATATGGACATTTACTGAGATATTTATTTCATTTAAAGGGAAAATAATACACAAATAAATAAATTCAACTCATTAATTTAACTAATTCATATAAATTTATTAAATGCTGGCATTTACTTGGATATTTATTCATGTAGTAAATAAATTACTTTATTTACTTTGCCATTAAAATATTTTTTTCTTTGCACCTGAATTAATTTATTATGAATTTAATAAAAAATATGTTATCCAAATTATAAAAGCAGAGATAAATGCATTTGGGAAAATAAATGGGGCAAGGGTGAGTGAAGGAATAAATAGATAAATACATTTAAAATGAATAAATAAAAGGAAAATCAAATAAATGGTGTAAAGGGAAAATAATACACAAATACATTTAATTCATTGATTAAAAGGAAAGGTTAACAAATACAAGCATTTACTGGCGTATTTAAAACGATGAACCGTGATTTAATCTTCATATAAAAACATATTTATTAAAATTAACAGAAGTTAAATGACTTTTCTACTTATTAACTCAGCAGCTCGGCTTCACCAGTCAAAACGTTCCATAGTGATTAAGTATTAAATAAATATACATGTGGGCTGCTGCCACTAGGGGGTGCTATAAAGTTACAGCAATACAAAATAGCATTAACAACCACACAATACTGTATGTGTAGGATCAGAAACATCCATTTTTTAAAAATGCATAATCTATAATCTGAAACTGGACTCGTATTTGCACATTTTAAGTGAGTTTCCTGTGAGTTCGCTGCACCTGACGGAGCCAGGAACGCAGCGAGGTGCAGGTCATCGTGACATGTTTCAGTAACCGGCCGCTGTGTTGCAGAACGGCCAAACCCAACAAACAGACGAGTCTGGATAAGCTGTTTATCAAAGGCTCGACGAAGCTCGTCCATCAGGCCAAGAAGCTGGGTAAGGACTGATGTTTCCAGATGTATTTCACACACCTTTGATGTGTTTTGCTTTTACGTTCTGGATCTTTTCCATTTACCTGCTTACATCGACTGTGCACGTTTTAGTTTTGGACAGTGAAGAAAAAAGCATTTTTCTGATTTTTTTTTTTCTCTTGCTGTGTTTTTTTTAAGGCATGCAGTCGGGTGAAGTTTCAGGTTGTACAGATGAGTTCAAGAGTTTGATGTCCATGCAAACACCTGGTGCTCTGCAGCTCAAGAAGCACCTGAATCAGAACAAATCAGGTAAAAATCACTGATGTAGTCGGCTTTAAGTGCTCTTAAAGGTACAGTGTCCTATTTTCTTTTGTCCAGACCAACAGTCCACAACCCAAAGATCATCAGTTTACTATTCTAAGGACTAAATAATCAGATTTAAGAAGCTGGAACCAGAGATTTTGGACATTTTCTTCCCAAAATTGACTCAAATGGATTAATTGATTATCATTATTGTAATATCAACGAATCATTGCAGCTCTAATTAGCAGGAAAATAATAATTCATTCAATTTTATCAAACTGAAAAGAAATGTCAGTCATTTTAAATGTTTTGTGGTTTTGATGTATTATTGAGTTTTTTAATCGTCCATCCTCAGTCTCCACGGCAACCGGCGCTGCGGTTCAGTCCATCTCAGCCTCCGACCTGCTGAAGCAGCAGAAACTGCGTCAGAGGGAGCTGCTGGAGACCCGTCGCCAGAGGGCTGAGGAGATCCAGAAGAGGGCGCTGCAGAGACCCGGGTCCTCATCCTCCTCGTCCTTTCCCGGCCTGATGTCCCCTAAAGCCGCTTCCGAAGCCCCCAGGACCCCCCAGAGCCCCGCGGCCCCCCACGTCCCCACCCTGGGCCGAGGCTTCTCAGAAGGAGAGGACATCCTGTTCTTTGACAACAGCCCGCCGCCTCCTCCTGCCGCCGCCGCTCGCAGCTCCCTCAGCCTGTCAGCCGCCAAGATGGCCGCCCTGAAGAAGCTGAGAGCGAAGGGGGCGAGGCTGGAGAGGGAAGACCCCAACGCCGTGAAGAGGAAGAGGAGCGACGAAGGCGAGATCAACAGCCGGGTGGAGAAGAATCTGACCTCACCGAAAGGTACATACACACACACACACACACACACACACACACACACACACACACACACACACACACACACACACACACACACACACACTTAATTCAGCCTTTCATCTCTCCTCAAAAGTTTAATTTAAATAAATAATGTAGCCTCAATAAAAACTGGTGGAACTGTCATAGCCCATTATATTCACAATGCCCACACTACTACAGGTGAGGATTTAGTGAAATATATTTTAATTTAGACGTACTATCCCTTTAATACCTGAAAATATTCACTAAAAATCAATAAAAAGACTTGTTGTCATTATGCCCTACTACTACTATTAAACACATTTAATATAAATAGAAATAAACTTGTTTTTCTTTGCTGGTAGGAAAGAAATAGGCTGTAAAATAGGTATTAAATTGAATATAAATGGTCTTAAAATGACTTTAATTTAACTTGAAATTTATATAAATGTTCTATAAATGTGACAGAAATCATTGTTTGATTAGTACATTTTACAATTCTGTGTTTAGTTCCAGTCCATCGGACATTAAATGAGTTCCCTCCTTTTATTTTGACTCACTTTTGCAGGAGAATCGTCCAGTAACGAGGACGAGGAGCCGGCTGAGAAGAGGAAGCGAGATCAGCTCCGCTACATCCAGTCAGACGAGTTCCAGAAGATCCTCAACGCTAAATCCAGACACGGAGTCGTGCTGCAGGCGGTACGACATGATGGAGACGCGTCGATAGACGAGCTAGAGTTTACAACTTATATGTGTGAATGACAGAGGTTGTCTATTTCCAGGCGGAGTACCAGCTGCAGGAACGCTACTTCAACGTCCTGGTGAAGAAGGAGCAGATGGAGGAGAAGATGAAGGGCGTCAGAGAGATGAAGTGTCGAGCCGTCAGCTGTAAAAAGGTACGGTTAGAAACTGAAATTGACCCGATTTTACATGAAATAACAAGCCTTCATGTAGTGGAAAATCTCCTGATTCACTAAAAGTCTCTGTGAATTCCATAAAATATGGAATCCTTTAGTTTAGAGGCCCAGATCTGACTGGATCCTGCATAACTGACATGTATCAGTGACTTTATTCCTAATTTTATTTTTCTATTGATTTATTTATTCATCTTTTTATTTGATATCAGTGTTTTCATGAAGTATTTATTTTTATCTTCTCCCACCTTCTGTATCTATATTTATAATCATCATTATTCACTGTGTATTTTTCTATGTATAAATATATGAAAATGTTTATGACTTTTTTATATATATGAAAGATTCTGGGGAATTATTTTGTAAGAATATATTAATAATATATATGACATTTATATATATATGGATTTTATATATTTTTCTAATACATAATCTCTTTAGATACATAAAAAATAGATACAAATAAAATATATATATTTTTTCTACAGAATTATTTATGATTTTTTTAAAAATCTATTAAAAATGTACGTGTATATATATATATGAAATTTATATATTTTCTTGTACAGAATCTTTTTAGATACATAGAAAAGAAATCCTGCATGAATAATTGTTGAAAAATATATATTTAATATATATATATATAATATATATATATATAGTTTTAAAATCTCTATTTTTTTCTACAGAATTATGTGTGAATTTCTAAAAATTTTCTATATATATATATATATATATATATATATATATATATATGAAATTTAGATATTATACAGAATATTTTTAGATGTATAGAAAAAAATTCATGCATGAATAATTCTGTAGAAAAAAATATATATATTGCTTTAAAATCTATATATATATATATACATATTTCATCTATATGTATATATATGTATATATATGTATATATATATATATATATATATATATATATATATATATATATAATTATAATAATTATTTGTGATTTTTTTAATCTAATATTTAAATTATTATTATTTATGTATATATATATATATATATATATATATATATATATTACAGCAGTTTAAATTGAAGACATTTTATTTTGAAAGCTTTCTGTACTGTACTATCTGTCTTAAATAAAATCTATTTTATAAAATAAGGGGGAATTAAAAGGTACTAACTATTATCTGTACCTCAGTGTAACATTGAGGATTCGCAGCCTAAACATGAAACCAAGCCTCTGTTTCCTGTTTCCTGTTTACTTCCAGTGTAACTACACCTACTTCAAGCCGGCGGATCGCTGCGTGGAGGAGAATCACGACCTGAGGTGGCACGACGCCATGAAACGTTTCTTCAAATGTCCGTGTGGACAGAGAGCCATCGCTCTGGACCGGCTGCCGCACAAACACTGCAGGTAGGAGTCCGACTGGACACCGGCTGGACACCGGCTGGACACCGATGGACGTCTCATACAACAGTTCTTTGTCTCTGCAGCATTTGATAATTCAAGTTTTCTGTCATTTTCAGTAACTGTGGTCTGTTTAAATGGGAGCGTGACGGGATGCTGAAGGTAAAAGATATCTATACTTTTATATATATACAGTATATTAGACTTTTATTGTGAAAAACAGCTGATATGACGTTTCTATTTTTGTTTTATTATAGGAGAAAAAGGGTCCAAAGATCGGAGGAGAGCTGCTGCAGCCTCGAGGAGAAGAACACGGAAAGTTCCTCAACAGCATGAAGTAAAAGTCCAGGAGACTTTACTTTATGTCTTTATATTTGTAATTTAACTGTCTTAGTCACATTTTTAGCTTAATATGCATTATGTTTTTAAATGTAAATACTGTTTTGTGATTGATAATGGGAATTTGAATGTCTGATTATACTGGAAACGCTGGAATTAAGACGATTAAAGCAATAATTAGTAATATTTCATGTGAAATCTCTTTGTTTTTGACACTTAGACTTGACATTATCAGACTTAGTACTAGTTTGGTGCAGATTCAGGTGTGTTTCTGTTAATTCCAGGTCTAAATATACGTAGAAATTGGGGTAATGGCTCACTTTTTTCATTTCTATGGAAGCAAATTTCAAATTTTGACATTGGCATTGAATTTTTTTGCCTCTATTAAAATATAAATCTAAAAAATCTTTAAAAAATCAGTGTCAAAAGATTGAATGTCTCAAAAAAACTAAATAAATTTAAATCATTCCCCTTAGAATTAAATTTTTAGCCCTTTTTTACATCAAATTTCATATTTAAAAAAATTCAGTGCTAAAAATTCAATATAATACTATTTTTCTGTATATTAACCTTCAATAAATTATTTTAATTTTATTTCTATTCTTTAATTTTTATTGTACAATGAACCAATGCATACATACCTTTTAATTGAGCTCATTTAGCTTGTTTTATTATAGAATTAATGATTCAATAACATTAAAATCTCTCAAATAAACCAGATGGAATTCCTCAGATTACAATTTATCAAATAGGAGTGTTTTTTTTTTTTGTCTGGAGCTGAATCTGCAGATTTTCCCGCTCCTGATAAGGTCAAACGTGTGAATTTTCTTCATTTGGAACTTGGGTCTGAACCAGTTGAATCAGAACCAACATCCACTTTAACGTCCTCCATGTGTTTTCCTGACGACTTGTTGCTCTGAGCCAATAATCCACATACGACTGAGCAGGAAACATCTGAAGTGGAGTCACAGAGAGATGAAACGGTGCAGAATTCCATGCCACTTTGTTTTTATAGGGTTTAATTTCTCCTTCTCCCCCCTCTTCCTACCTTCTCTCTTTCTCCTTTGCCCAGTTTGTGTCTAACATTTCCACTCAGGAATGTGAAATTCAGCCTGATGACTTCTGCAGCTCATCCCATCTCCTCTTATATTCCACACCACCTCCCTGTTCCCCTTTAAAACACTCAGAATACCAGACGCAGCTAGAACATCAGCGGTGTGAGAGTCAGGAAAATCACCTTTATTTCTTGTTTTTTACTCATGAACACATGAAGTTTTTGTTTTTTTGTCAATAATAAAGCTACAACCTCTCTGGCAAATATCAAGATTTATTGCTGCCAGCGCCTGGAGGCTAACATTAACATATGTACATATAAAAGACAGTAGAAAACTAGCATGCAACAATTATAGCCTCCATTTATCATAATGATGCATTACTGCATTTGATTAGGGTGATATCAGGTAAAATGGGCCATTTCAGGTTTGGGGGGGTCCCAGCCCCTTGGAAAATTGATGGTTTATGGTTTCTATGGTGATGAGACTGCTTTAAACCTAGCTAAGTAGCCTAGCATGCAAAAGATAACTAAACTATTAAAAGGATGATAATTGATTTATCTTAACTGACTAAGCTAAAATGGGCCACAAACACATGTATATGACATTTAATTTAATGTGAAATTAGTGAAACTCAAAGTAGTAACTCAGCTTGGTGCTAGCTTTTGTGTAGCGCTAGCTTAGCTTGTTAGCGTGTGTTAGCAACACATAACTAATAGCAACAAGTTATGTGGTTCTAAGCAATTGTGTTTTAACATTAACTGATGATTATTTCATTTTTAATTTGCCTTTGGCCCATTTTATGTAAAATTGCTAACGCAAAAATGAAAAAATGATGAAACAACCGATTTACCAAAAAGTGGCCCCTTTTACTGATATCACCTTGAACTTTACAGTTTGACATTTAAAAAAAACAAAGAAGAAACCCTTTATTTTGTGGATTAAAGTGAAAGGGGGGAAAAAAAATACAGCGATGACATTAGCGTTTGCTGCTAACGGAGGCTAACGGAAATCACCTTTGCTACAGGGCTAAGGTGATGGCGCCGTGACGTTAGCTCAGTGGAACCAGTGATAGCGAGGAGAGACGCCGTCGTACTGATACTCTCGCATCTGTTCGGTCGTCTCCCTCGTCCTCTCGTTAATCTCTGTGGATTTAAAGACGAGGTAATTAGGTCCAGTGTAATTAAAGCTAAAACGTCTATGGCTAATTAGTTGTAGTGAGTTGTTAGCACTTAGCTAAAAACCTGAAATATGATCAGTTCTATGTCACAATGCATGAATTTAGAATTTGCATTTTCTTTATATAACTTTCAGTGATTTAATCCATGTCAAAGATATCAAGAATATTGTTTCCATCTATAATATTTCCCATTTTCTGCTTTTTTTAACTATAAAAACTGCTTGAAACTACTAAACATTCAACCATTTTCAGGGTTTTAACCCATTAAATGCCAGTTTATTTATTTTATTTCATTATTTTTTGCAATAAAACACCAAAAATTTGTTATTACTTACTTATTATTGCATTATTGTCTCATTGATTTCCATTATACCAACATTTTTATTCAAGTAAAGTAGTGATATTTGACATTTTTACTGGATTTGACCAGATTTAACCATTAATCCATTGGAGACTGATGCATGAAGTTATTTAATGGAGTAATGTGATGATTAATGTTAATGTCAAATGGGAAAAAAACGATAATTTATACTAATACAAGGAGTTTTTATGTTTTTTCTCATTCTACAGACAGTGGCGACAGCAGGGAGCCAATTAAAACCATGTAAGTTTTTACATTATTTTAAAAAATGGATAAAAAAATCATTAATAAATTCATAACAACAGCACAAATGATATAAATAGAAATAAAATGAAAATAAAAGTAATGGTACACCAACTATTCATGCTACATGGAGCTAAAAGGGCAATAAATTAATATATTATATAATATAATATTATCAGATTTGGGATTTGACTCCACTGTTTATCCAGAAAATTACTGTAATTACTTTTTTCAGTAGATTAACAACAGTATAGTCTCTTTACTGTAAAATAAAATAAAGTTATTTATTATTTAACCAGTTAATAAACTCATTGAGATCAATATCTCTTTTACAAAGGCCAAGAGGTTAATAGCACATGTCACAATACATAATAAAATAAACAGCTAAATTAATATAAATACCATATTAAAGTTAAAAGGTTTGATGGTAAAGTGCAATATGCATTAACATATAAAACATACATGCGTTAGTAAAAAAAATAGGATATTAAAATGCAAGAATGCAGTTATTTACAATAAAAAAATGTAAGAAAATGCAAAATATATACAATTAAAGCATAGGATTAAATCCCCTGTGGTGCAAATGGCAGATTCGACCTGTTATTTGATAAAATCTGAGATCTTTTAGTCGTCGTCGTCCAAAAACACTTTTAAAACCTATAAAATCTTCTCAGTTTAGAAACTATATCAGACGACCACACGATGAAGCTGAGCCACTAATGGAGCGTTTGGAGTCTGAGGCCTCCTGCTGTGGCCTGGTGTCTCGTTGGTGCAGAGAAATTCATTCAAAATCCAAAATTAAAAGTGTTGTCTTGCCTCAGTTTAGTGGTGTGAGGCATCTGGTGGCAGCTGAGAGTAAATCTGAGGTCTGAGCCTCATCGTATTTAGGAGAAATACTCCGTTTTAAGGGTTTATTATATTAATATTATAGTATTTTCAGATTTTATTATGGGATCACTGGATTAATCAAAGGGGTCACAGTGATATGACACGAAAATTAGATTTATTCTATTAACTATTCTCGTAGTTAAATAACTGTTTTAGTCATTTTTTTAAGCTGCACTGCAAAAACTGGGGAAATATCTTGTTTTTTGGTAAAATTAGTACAATATTAATTAGAATTATCTTAATATTAATTAAATTATCCATGTTGATCAAGGTTTTATTTGGCGTCTGTTCAATAAAATTGAGCTAATGAGATTTAAAATAAGACAAAAATAACCAGAACATTAAAAAAATACTATTCAAATGCTGCAAAAACTCCTTATTTGGGTCGATTTGGTCTTATTTTAAGAAAATAAGACTAACATTTTCATAAAAAATGATTCAGTTGATTAAAATAAACACAAATAATTTAGAATATTAAAGAAATGTTAAATAAACACATAACATAAGCGCTACTGAATGTAAAATACTGTGTTTCTTAATTGTTATAATAGATAGAACAGATTATTATAGTATTATAGTATTTATTTTTCATGTCTCCTTCAGAAATGATCTGAAAATGAATGAATTTCATGAATAAAATGGGATTTTCACCCCTGGGGACACAGTATTTAAGGATCCAAGCTCTTAAGAAATCACTGTGCTTTGAATAATAATTGATATCTGATATCTATCTATCCACATCAGCAGCTTCCTAATGCGTTGGCACAAACATATAATACGTTAAATAAAACATAAAACAACACTTTATAACGTGGAGTTTTACCATCGAGCGCCTCCTCTCGGTAATTCTCCCGTTCGTTCCTCTGCTCCTCTCTACGCTCCCTCATATATTCATCCTGAGACATCTTGATCCTCAGCTCAACTGGGGAGAAAAACGAGGAAATTTAAAGGTGAAACAAGTGATATGAACAAAATAAACGAGATGAAATGATAAAACGTTTAAAAAGAAGACAAAAAAAAACAAGGATTTTCATGTAAAAATACTCAAAAAAAGAGGTATTTGTATTGTAAACAATAGATATTTGTCATATACACTGAAAATATGTTTTGTTGAAATTACCTAATTTTATTATGTCAAGTTTTTGCATGAAATTAATTTATCTAATTCTATATATATATATATTTAAGTTGATTGGACTTATTTTCTTTAAGTAATTGTAGAATAATTATTTTGAGTAGAATATACTTTAATAATTCTACTATCTAATTCTAAATATATATTTTTAAGTTGATTGGACTTATTTAATTATTTTGAGTAGTATTTACTTTAATTTTCCAAGAGAATTCTACTTAAATATATTAGGATGTAATTACTTAAATGAATTATGTTGATTTCGTCGATATAATAGTTAATAAAATTAATCAAACCAAATATTTTACTTGTCTGCACATGCTCAGAAGAGGGAAATTAATTTCTTTTAATTTAATTAGCTTGTTTTAAGGTACAATTTAGAATTAATTGAAAAACACAAGTGTGATTTAATAACACAATACAATCTATTAAATATAAAAGAATAAATTAACACAGGATTAAAACTGGGGAAATGTATTTTATCAAATGTGTAATAATTACAGCCATAATTTAGTTTTCTATAATAGTAAACTGATCTGATCTGATTCTTTAGCCCATTTTAAATTGGAAAAAAAGTTAAATAATTTAATGAATGCAACCGTAAAATGCTCGGTTAACATTCTGCTTCAAACACTATGGAAAAACACAACAGAAATACAGAAAATCTGCATTTTATTGGCACAAAATCTGCACAAAAATCTGGAAACACAACTTCCCTCATTCCTACTTTCCTCCACTGAACCCTCACACTGTCAAGAATTTGCATTTGCATTAGTTTAATTCCTCATTAGTTTATGCTAAATTGTTAGCATATGGCTTCTTTCTCCTCTCCTTGACCTCAGTAGGAAGAGAAGTGGAGGAAAAAATCCTGAGAAGTCTGGAAAAAGCCGACGGCTGCTATACAGCTCTCTCTCACTGGGTTTTGTAATAATTCCACATCTGTTGGAGATATTGCATAGATGTGATTTGTGCATCTGTCAGTAACTGTGCAGCAAAGACGCTGTCATGCTGTATTATATTAAAAAGTGAAACCAACTGGGCTCAGTTAGGGGCTAGAATGCAGCCTGAGGCTCTGGATGTGTTTTTTAAAGCCCAGAACTACCTGTGAATCACTTACAAATGCAAAAAAAACAATTTAAAGTCTGACTTGAACTCAGCTGCCAAGGGACGTAATCAACCTTTATCTAAGTGTTTTATTTTTCCCCCCAAGAATGTGCGGCTGTTTGTTCCGATGGCGAAGCCCAATTTGGCGTCGTGATGGGCGGGCGAGGTGAAATGACCCGTGGCCCGTCTCTGGAGGTCTGTCGCTGATAGGTTTCACAGCAGTTTCCAGAGAATAGATGATTTTAGGAGGACGACTGCAGTCAACAAGTCGTCAATTACAGCTGCACTAATTCAGATAAACTGTGTTTGTAGACGTGTGTTTGCAGGATTGTCCTGAAACACGTTGACAGTTTGTTCATTCATGCTCCGAGTGTGTGTTTTCTGGCATTGTGTGTAATTCTGATGCTGGCAGTGGAAGAATGAGCTTATTGTGCTGAGTTAAAGGCTGCTCCATACTACCCTGTTACTCCTTCTGCAGCCTCCAGCTTCTGTGTGTGTGTGTGTGTGTGTGTGTGTGTGTGTGTGTGTGTGTGTGTGTGTGTGTGTGTGTGTGTGTGTGTCTCAGATTAACATTGAAGGGCTGTTATATACCTGTAGCTGATGGTTCACAAACTTTTTAACACCAAAGACTCTATGATATGATCAAATATAAATAAATAATGACTCAGTATATAAATAAAAATACCAGTAAATGCCCATATTTATTTAATTTTCCATTTAATTTATTATTTTATTAATTATTTTATTAATTTATATATAAATTTATACATATTTTTTATATAAAAAATGTTACTTTTAATAAAATTTTTATATATGTATATAAATAATGTATATATATATATATATATATTTATATATATTAAGGTAATTCTAATTAATATTGTACTAATTGTATATATTAAATTTGTGTATATATTTATATATTTTTGTGCTTTAAGGTGTTAATTAATATCTTATTATTTCCATATTTTTTATTTTAAATGTATTTATTTATTTTAAAATATATGTATTTGCCCCATTCACTTTTACCTCAGTATATAAAATAAATAGAATATTATATTTTTATGCTTTAGGATGTTAATTGTAATGGTTCAGTACATAAATAATTATTTTATTTATTATTATTTTATTTAATATGAATATATATATATATATATATATATATATATATATGTATATATGTGTGTGTGTGTGTGTGTGTGTGTGTGTGTGTGTGTGTGTGTGTGTATTATTATTCCAATTTATTTGATTTTCTTTAAAATTAAATTATTAATTTTAAAATATATTTATTTATTATAAAATGGAAAATAAAATTGAAAATGAAAATAAATTAATGTGAAAAAGGAAAATAATACAAAAATAATATTAAAATAATTACTTCTAAATTAAATAAATGTATTTATTTGTTTTAATAAATAATATAAAAATGGTTCTACATTCAATTAATTATTCTTTTTCCTGGGGACCTCCAGGCTCCTCCTCAAGGCCCACTGGGGGTCCCCGGACCTCACTTTGAGAACCACTGATATAGAGAAACACCTGCTTCAGTTTTCAGCCTCTTTTGTTGGTCTTTTAAAACCTGCAGTTAAAACCCCAAACCCAAACTAGTAAACCCAACACTTCCTCACACACACACACACACACACACACACACACACACACACACACACACACACACACACACACACACACACACAGCTCTTATTTAACTCTGCTCATTGTGGCCAAACTTTAAACCACTCGGCACAGTTGGGAGGAATCGAGTGCACATAAAAATAAGTATAAATAAACATTGATCCGTCATCTACAAACCACAAAACCTTTATTTATACTCCTGCTGCTTTTCTGCAGATAGAAGATTATCTTCCCTTAAATTAAAATCCAAAAACCCTGATGATAAATCACAGTATTAAACCTCAGCATCAATATATATCATCAATATCCACATCATCAATACAATAAGACAATAGTTTAATATAATATCAGTAGTAGAGACTATTTAGATATTTAATTTGTGTGATTATTTAATTGGCTCCTTTATAATAAACATCTTACAGAATATATTCTTCATGTTCTGGAATGATCCTCAGTGGGATTTATAGGATTTTATGGACTAATAATTGACCTTTGAACTCTTAATTTAACTCACAAATTAAGTTAAGTCCAATAACCTTTGTGTTTGTAGAGATATTCAACATTTATTATCATTTATAGCAGGAAGGTGGTTCATATCAGAAAATGACTTTTCATACTTCGTACAATAAATATCAGACTTTCACTAAAGTAATATTCTAACAGGTGATTTTAACTTCTACCAAAGTCATTTTCTGGTGAGATAATCTGCATTTTTTTCTCAGGTTGAATAGATATCAGACATCTTACCTTGGGACTCTTCATAATAACCGATTTGGCGCCGATTGCGGCGTTTGAAGAAGTTCGAGGCGTCGGCCTCAGGCATGAAAACCCTCCGTGCTGCTGGCCCTAAAGGTCAGACGACCAAAGGTAAAGGTCATATACGTGAAGAAAAGGTTTAAAAATATATATAAAAGCTGTGGACAGGTGTCACCTTTAGGATCTTCTGCTTTTGAGCCGTCAGGTACTGCTGCACTTTCTATCACGCTGGAAACTAATTAAAAAAAAAGGAGAAATTCAGATTTAATGTCTTATTATTAAACGTTTGTCTCTGTCCCATTAATAAGAACTTCATAACATAATAGCTGACAATATTCCACTACTTTAAGTCAGGTTTTGTTTATAGAGTATATATAAATACACAAAAAAATACTGACCACATAGATTTAAAGATGAATTAACATGCAATTAAATAAAATTAATTAAAAGAAATGTAATAACTAGAAGTGAGGATACAGAAAGTGAAAGAGTGTTTGAAAATAAACATATAAATCATGTTAAATCAATAAAAAACAACTCAATTGCCTCAATAATATACAAGATGCAGGATTTATTTAACCAAGGTGTGTTGTATATTATGAACTAATCTATTGGTTTGATCCTTATTGTTTAGAGAGCCGTAGGATAATAACAAAAGCAAATTATAGAAAACTCTAAAAAAAATGATTATTTATGAAGTTAAAAGCTTTCAAATGTGTTGATTTATTAGCTTATAAAGTAATGTTTATTGTTATATAATATTACTTTTATTTGATGTTTTGAATGAATTGATCTGAATGCGTTGATCAGGGTAAAAAGGGCCAAATAAGAGAGAAATTAACTTTAATTTATTCATTCAATTAAAGGTACAGTGTGTATATTCTGGCACCATCTAGTGGCGAGGTGCAGATTGCAGCCAACTGGGTACAGCAAGTATGTAGGAGATGTTCAGTTCTCAATCTAAGGTAATAAAAACACACTAATTCCTATTTTGATTTAATTATATCCTAATTAAAACATTTATGAAGCCAGGTCTGTTCCTCTGGATGCTAGAATTTACACGCTGTACCTTTAAGGAAACTCAAAATAAAGCTGCATTATTATATTTAGCCGCGTTTATAAGTGGCACTAGATGGAGAAGATTTGATACTGGGGAGAAAACTTCTCCACAGCCTGGGTGTGGTAATGGAAAAAGATTGGTGAGATTAAAAAGAACAACCACAACCATAAACTCTTAATTACTGCAAATCACAGGATGTTTATTAGATACCGGTTACTGGGATTTCTGGGAAATCTACTTTGGTATCTACTTGTTTACGACGCCTGATATTCCAACTACAGCTACAGTCTATATTAGTGGATTATTCCACATCTGTATCTGAAAAATGAGATTATGAGTTTCAGATCAATAAGTCAATGGTTTTCAAAGTGGGGCCCGGGGACCCTCTGGGGTCCTTTAGGAGGTGCATGGGGGTCCCATTTATTTTCACTATAATTCCATAATGACAGAATGTAGAACCATTTGTATAGAGGACTGTCATAATTTAAAATAAATCAATCAATAAATAAATACATTTATTATTAGTTTTGTATTATTTTCCCTTTGCACATGAATTTATTTAATTTCAAATTTTAATTTTTAAAAAAATTAAATAAATGAGGTGAGTAAATAAATAAAAAAATATATATTTAAAAATTAATAAATTAAATGGAAAATTTAATAAATAGGAAATAATACACATATAAATTAATTTAGATAAGAATTAATTAATAAAGGGATACCTTTGCACATGAATGTATTTAATTTCAAATTTTGTTTTCCATTTTATATATTGAGGTGAAAATAAATGAGTAAATAAATAAAAAAAATATTGAAAAATTTATAAATAAAATGGAAAATTTAATAAATAGGAAATAATACACATAAATTAATTTAGATAAGAATTAATTATCCCTTTGCACATGAATTTATTTAATTTCAAATTTTATTTTCCATTTTATATATTGGGGTGAAAATAAATGAGTAAATAAATAAAAAAAATATTCAAAAATTAATAAATAAAATGGAAAATCTAATAAATAGGAAATAATACACACATAAATTAATTTAGATAATAATTAATTATCCCTTTGCACATGAATTTATTTAATTTCAGATTTTATTTTCCATTTTATATATTGGGGTGGAAATAAATGAGGTGAGTAAATAAATAAAAAATATTCCAAAAATAATAAATAAAATGGAAAATCAAATAAATGGGAAATAATACACATAAATTAATTTAGAAAATTAAATAAATATGGACATTCACTGGTATATTTATTTTTTGTATTTATTCTTGATTATGGCAGTTTCAGTCCTCCATAGTTTTTTGCAAAAATCACTGCACTTTACCTACTTTCCTGTCACTATCCCAGAAATAAAACTTAATGATCCTCAATGCATGACACCAACATTTAATGCCAACAATTATGAAAAGGTCTAAGGTCATTAGCAAAATAAGCTACTCACTGGTGAGGATGAGGAGGGTGGTGAGCAAAGAGATCAGGACGACTCGAGTCCAGGACATCTTGAGAGAAAAAGAGAATTCCGCTATAGACGTAACTAAACGTGCACCTAGTCCAGCTGAAACCCAGAGAGTAAGATGAGGGAGGGAAGGGAGAAAAGATGAGGGGAGAAGTGGGAGGAGGAAGAGAAAAGACTCAGGGAGGAGAGAGCTGCTGGAATGTTAGTGGCTCAGGGGAGAACGACGAGGGAAAAAGAGGAGGAGGAGCTGAAATATACACAGATGATGTCAAACATCAATCATTTAGCATCAAGTGAATAAGATTCAAACTGGAATATACAGAAAATCCTGTAAGTTGGTGTCAGGGAGTTGAATATTTCTTAATCTAAGTCTTAATTTATAATACAAGAAGGTAATAAAAACTTGTAATTCTAAAAGAGTGAAAGGTGAAAAACTGCAAATAATCACAATTAGTGACTATTAACTAGTCAATTTACTTCCTTCAGCTTTGTTTCTGTTATAACGAGTTAATAGATCATTATAAATCTGTTAATGAAGGAGTTAATAATGACTTTTGACAGTTTTTGACATTGACATTTATGCCCTATAGATAATTAATAGACCATTAATTAGTTAATTAGATATAAATGACTTGTTAAATAACAATTAATAGTTGCAACTATTCCTCTTTTACAGTTAATACTTTAGAATAATATCCCAAAAACATATATAAACTATTAACTGATTAACAGTTTATTAATGGTCTATTAACTGTTTACAAGACATCGTTATAAATCCTTAATACTTAATATTACTATCATTAATAACTCATTAATTAAAAGTTTACTAACAATCTATTAACCCTCTAGGCTTCAGCCGACAAATTGCAGCACTGAATAAAACGGCAGATTTTGTTAAATAGGATGTCAAGTATACCATTTAATCAGAATGATGTAATAAATATTTAATAGATATTTTTAGGAAATATAAGAAAAAGTTGTCAACATAGTTTCAGGATAGTTTCATGCTATGTAAGTCAAAGGTCATATTTGCATATTGTTGATATATAGTAACAAATCTATTTTAACAGATTAGGAAAAAAAATCTAATTAAATTCAAGTTTAATTTTTATTCTGAATAAAAGACGACCTTTGGTTGTGAGACAGTGAGGCTCAGAATGTCCACAACAGGATATCCAGGTCATGTGACCTCATAAATTAAATGTCCTTCAAAATAAAAGCCCCCTTTTTAGACCTAATTGTAAAAACAGCTTGAATGTTAACATATGTGATATTTCGTGTATATTCCTAAATCCAAGATGGCTCCCACTTTATGATATTCTAATATACAAATTACAAGAAGTAGAAATTTAATCCCTATATAAACTTTGGTTCGTCCTTAATATTTCTCTAATTTACAGAAAGTCTTTATCTCTTATCACCTTTAAGTTATACCCTCTTGAAATTAAGATGTCAACATCGTTTTAGAAAATCCCTAAAGGGTTAAATATAACCGATTAGTTAATATATATCTGTCTCTATAGATTCATGGTTCACACACAGGGTTCATGTTATATTTGAAGAAAAGCAGTGATTTTTGTGTATTTGCATTGGCATAAACCTTCTAACCAGAAACACTGGTAACAACTTAAACCCCAGGCCTGTTTTTTAGTTTTCCTACCAGGAAATTCAGGATTTTAACAAGTTAATTACATATAATTTAACAAACCTTCAGGCTCAGGAAGTCTCTATTGTTCGGTGCTACTCGTCTATAAATCGTGATCGGTTTTTATTTCCCTGCAGACAGACGTTGTGCAGGTGGAAACTTCTTGTCGCTGCATTGGAGCCTTTCATTATCGTTGCAGGTATGGATGATCTCAGGGGTTTTGGCAGATTTACTTGGTCCCACCAACCTGTGTTTAATTCCTGCAAACTACTGAACGACATATGACTGGAACTGCTGGAATAGATCGTTCTGTAGGAAACTGGGCAGAGTGACGACTCCTGAAAAACAGAATAAATGACAACAGATCTGCAGCCTGGGAGGTTTTTACCAGGGAAAAATGCACAATCTGCCTTTGTGTGCATGTGTCGCCTTCTGTTAAAGATCAGTTTGATCACTTTTAACCACTTAAACCCCAGGGGTGTTTTACAGTTTTCCTGCTATAAATGATAATAAATGTGGAATATCTCTACAACCACAAAGATTATTGGACTTAAACCTGGAATTAAAATAAATCTACAACATGTTCAGTGACTACAGAAGAGTCAGAATCTATTTATGTTGCTGTTATAGAGCAAATAGAGTTAGAATATTGAAAAAAATGTGTTAGTACAGATAAAAATACTTTATTTAAATCTGCAGCTATTGTTTCTCATTAAATTGTAGGAAATAAAATAAAATATTTAAAAAAATAATAATAAAATAGTGAACTATATTTTATTTAAATTTTTTTTTATTTGTCTGGCAAATAAAAAGAGCAAATATTGTTAGAATATTTTAAAAAAACAAAAAAAATAATCTAATCAGAAAAAAAAAATTTAAATAAGCAAAATTATCTGCAATGCAAAGTTCACTGATCAATAAAAGTTCAAAGGTCAATTATTTGTCCATAAAATCCTATAAATCCCACTGAGGATCATTATAGAACATGAAGAATATAAATAACTCTATATAATATATAAATATCTAAATAGTAGTTAGTTGCAGCCCGACTACTGATATTATATTAAATGAATTCCCAGCATTTTTGCATGAATCAATCAGTCATTTCTGATTTTATTTCTATTTAATTCATCACAAAAAGATAAACAAAAAAAACAGCATCCATTCAGACATTAAACAGTTAAAAACAACAGAGAAATGATCACTTTGATGAATATATAATAAAATATAAAGTCTCTGTTAGTGTTTATTAACCAGCACCATAGTCAACCTGCATTATTTCTACTTTTCTACTTCCACTTTCATTCAACTCTCTCCATCCCTCTCTCTTTCACTCTATAAAAATAGATTTCCTTCTTAATTAACATGCCACAAATCATCTTTTTCAAATATGTATCTGTGCAATTAACATCCCTTTAAGGTTTGATTCATTAAAAAGCTATTTAACTGCATTTTGTGCCGTCAAATGCAGCAAAGCGAGTACCAGGAGGTGAATTAACGGAGGTTTTTCTTCTTAAAACATGTTAAAAATGTTGTGAATAAGAACATATTCTGTTTCAGGGGTGTCAAACATGTGGCCCGGGGGCCCAGAACTGGTCCCCTAAAGCAGGGGTTCTCTGGTCGCTCTAAAACTATTATTCTATCTAGAGATAACAGTCTCAGAAATTATGACTGTACGATACGCACAATTAATAGTGTGATTAAAAGAAATCCTGAACCACTTTCTGTGTTGAAGTAAATCCTGTTATACAGTAAATCTGCTCTTATTTCAGGCTCCTGAGGTTCATCACAGTGAAATCCTGTCCCCCTGCACCAGGCGGCCCCGCATAGCCCAGGTGTCCTGCAGGAGAAACACAGGTAAAGGGTTAGTTCACCCAAAACCTCATGGATGTTCTTGTCTGCACAAAAAACCCGAGAATTCTGTTTAACTTTGTGTTTCCCAGAGATTTTGCAGAAGTCAGACAATTGCTTTCCATGCAATTTGCATTAAATGGGTATTTCAGACATGCATTTGTAAGGTATTTTGCTTTCATAAAGCTGGAAGACGTGTAAGAGTTAAATAGATATACATTAATTGTCTAGGATCGTTTTAAAAATACACAATAGTACACACCTTTTGTTTTGGTACAATTAGTCCAATATTGGGTAGAATTATCTTATTCCAAGTTTGTTTTTCCTGATTTTGGGTCTTGTTTTAACAAAACAAGGTAAACATTTTATTAGAAAATGATTAAATTGACTAAAATCTAGTAAAAAAAAACTTAAAATTTGATATTTTTACCAGTTGTTTTTCAGGATTTGTGTTAAAAATCAATTAAGAAAAAAAGTTGAAATAAGAGATAATTAACTGCCAGTGGAATATGATAATTCTACAAAATACTGGACTAATTGTACAATAAAGAAGATATTTTCACCTCTGAGTTGAAACTGAAACAACTGGTCTAATATTGAGTAGAATTATCTTATTGCACTGGCAGATAATTTAGCTTATTAGACTTTCTTTCTTGATTTTAGTCAATTTATTCAATTTTAAAGAAAGTGTTAGTCTTGTTTTCTTAAAACAAGACCAAATTAACCCGAATCTAGAAAAAAAAACTTGAAATAAGCTAAATTATCTGTTAGTGGAATGAGATAATTCTACTCAATATTTGACTAATTGCACCAAAAACAAGATATTTTTTCTTGTTACAGAAGCTTTAATAGGAGAATGTTTAGAAAGGTGATAAATAAAAAATAGAAAACAAACGACCATCAAGGTGATTTCCTGTCCCACGCCGTACTTCCTGACAGCGATGTCCTTCACCTCCTTCTCGATATTTTCCTGCGTGGTTCCCTTCACGTCGATGTAATAACAGTCAGCGGCCGCGTAGTGGCAGGAGATGGCCTGGAAAACACACACACACACACACACTTGTCTTGAAAAAGTCTTGAATGCTGCTTCTAAACCACCAGGTGGATTCTGGGTAACGTAGTACCTTGCGGAATCCCTGCGTCTGGTTCATGCCTGATCCGTGGATCAGCAGCGGGTGGAAGAACACCGTGTCGCCCTTCTCCATCTCCAGGTGAACCCGAGGGTGCTGGGGGTCGTAGTCCCGTACGCCGTGGTACATCTTATTCACCCCACCCTGCAGGACACACACGATGACATCATCAAGGGAACGTTAACCTGGTAAAATACAAAAAAACCCTGATCCAGCAGTGAGTTTTAATCATAAATCCCAGTATTAAACCTCAGCTCCAACACTAAATAAAGCAAAACCCAATGTTACTGTTCCAGCATCAATATATATCATCAATATCCACATCATCAATACAATAAGACAATAGTTTAATATAATATCAGTAGTAGAGCTGCAACTAACCACTATTGTCATAGTCGATTATCAGTTTACTATTATAGAGACTAAAGAAACCAGAAATAATCAGAGAAACGAAGCTGGAACCAGACAATTTGGACATTTTCTTCTTAAAAATGACTCAAATTATGAAAATATTTGGTGATTAATATAATAGTTGACAACTAATTGATTAATTATTGCAGTATACATACAATATATATCATCAATATCCATATCATCTTCATTGAACTTTACATTGCAGATAATTTAGCTTATTTAAATTTTAGATGTTTCAATATTCTAACTATATTTGCTCCACATCATCAATACAATAAGACAATAGTTTAATAGAATATCAGTAGTAGAGACTATTTAGATATTTAATTTGTGTGATTATTTAATTGGCTCCTTTATAATAAACATCTTATAGAATATATTCTTCTTGTTCTGGAATGATCCTCAGTGGGATTTATAGGATTTTATGGACAAATAATTGACCTTTGAACTCTTAACTTATTAATTATTGAACTTTATATTGCAGATAATTTAACTTATTTCATTTTTTTCCCTGATTTGGGTCAGTTTGGTCTTGTTTCAAGTTTTAAATAAAGTATTTTTTTGCAATATTCTAACTCTATTTCCTCTATAACAGCAACATAAATAGATTCTGACTCTTCTGTAGTCACCTCACATGTTATAGATTTATTTTAATTCCAGGTTTAAGTCCAATAACCTTTGTGTTTGTAGAGATATTCAACATTTATTATCATTTATAGCAGGAAAACTGAAAAATCGACCTGGGGCTTAAGTGGTTTTAACTGTCCTGGAATCCCATTGTTCTCTCTGGGCTGTTGTTACCTCCCAGTCGGGGTAGTCGTGTTCCTGCAGCGTTCCGGTGTGTGACCCCGGCAGCACGACCAGGCAGCCGTTCTGCCTGTTCACCTTCTCCATCGCCGTCCAGGAGCAGACGATCCGGTCGGCCGGTCGGAACGGGAAGTAATGCAGGTCCTGATGCAGCGGGTGGCGGGACGTCTTCTTACCTGCAACAACAGGAGTGCTGGCTTCAACAAAAGGGAATTGTCTAGTTT
The DNA here is from genome assembly GCA_030544235.1 of Lepturacanthus savala. Lineage (NCBI taxonomy): Eukaryota > Metazoa > Chordata > Actinopteri > Scombriformes > Trichiuridae > Lepturacanthus > Lepturacanthus savala. Next base: position 20,102,111 of record CM060474.1, read on the forward strand.
TTTTGTAATTGCTCCTAGAGTTGCAGAGCTGGTAGATTTCTATAAAACGTCCATGGGGATTTAACTACTTAAGCCCCAGGTTTAGGAAGCTCTTGCCTGCTGAATGTTTTCTGGCACTTTTTCAACATTCTTCAAACATGTTTTTCCACAATATTCACACATACAAATATTTCCTTAAACATCAGCTTGTGAGAAATACTTCCACACATCAGATGGTGAATACTGAATAAAATAACATAAAAAGCTAGTAAAATACACCAATGCAATGGCATGAACTGAAATATATTGTAGCTAAACAACTAAAATGGTCTTCAAAATACTTTAATTTCTGTATAAATTCTTTTATGGTTTCAGAAAAACAGCTCATATTTAGTACCTAAATTACCAGCTATTTAGCTACTAGCTATTTTATTTAATATCTAGAACTTAAACATTAATACCATTACAGATCAAATAATAATGTTATAGTAGTGGGCTCAAATGTGTATGTAATTAAGGAGTCTACTCGCATTAAATCTGGTTGTTTTAGCCAAGATTATGCCTCATGATATTTTCCCCAACTGTATTTAAGCTCCTTGTTAAGGACCAACCTTCATTTTCCCATTTATATCCTCATTTATTCCCATATATTCCTGTTAATCTCCATTTAAAGTTTCCAGGGTTTTGCTGTGTACCTGCATCAGGTGGTTTGTTGATCAGCATGGTGTGCATGGCCATGATGTTTGGTCCAGTGAAACATTCCACGTACTTCAGGATCTGATAAAGAAAGGCACATGTTTTTGTTAATCAGGCTTTATATGGTAACAATTGCTTTCTCAAATAAAAAATGTGACTTTTGTGTCTTGTACCTCTGGTAAGTTGCAGTACCGGAAGAGTTCAGGATCCTCCTGGTAGTCCTGGATTTTGGAGACCGCTTTCTGATCCGGAACAAACTCGGACTTAACAATCGCCACATCTCTCACCACCACCAGACCAGGAACCTTCACTTCCTGTCGGCAGATCCGCTCAAACGCCTTCCTGAGGAAACCAAACCAACCAAGAGTTCATGGTGAATAAATCACGTCTCTGAATCTCAGATTCTGGCTGTGTTTTTATGCATGAAAGAAAAATGAATCTGATCTGACCTGAACCTGTCGATGTCCTCCTCAGACACCAGATTCTTGATGAGAACGAAGCCATTTTCCTCATAGGAGAGTCGCTGTTCTAAGGTCAGCAGGTCAGTATCAAAGGTGTATCTAAGAAACAGATAGAAAAGCAGGAAATGACTGACTGATGCTTTAAATGTTGCATTTAACCACTTAAACCCCAGGCATGTTTTTCAGTTTTCCTGCTATAAATGATAATAAAACTGGAATATCTCTACAACCACAAAGGTAGGATCATTCCAGAACATGAAGAATATATTCTGTAAGATGTTTATTATAAAGGAGCCAATTAAATAATCACACAAACAGCTCAAATCTAAATTAAATAGCTAGTAGGAAGTTTAAAAAAGAGACATCTGACACCACAATTAAGCCTTTTAAACCAGTTGTTATCTGTGTGTGTTGCATTCTGTTCAGTCCTGAATATTTGATCCTTATCATTAAGATAAAAAAAAACATGTTATTTGTTCTCCGTGTTGTTTACAGCATCGGATGTGAGCTGTGAATATTTTTGAGATTTTCAAGTGGGCTGTGAACTGCACTGCAAAAACAGATAAAAATATCATTTTTGGTACATTTAGTCCAATATTGAGTAGAATTATCTTGTTTCCCAGGCAGATAATTTATCTTATTTCAAGTTTTTTTCCCTGATTTGGGTCAATTTGGTCTTCTTTTAAGAATTAACTTAACTAAAATCAAGAAAAAATGAAATAATCTTAGTGTCTGCCACTGGAATAAGATAATTCTACTCAATATTGGACTATTTTTTAACAAAAACAAGATATTTTCACTTGATTAGATTTCAAGTTTTTGCAGTTGGGGAAAAGGATTAGAACTGCTGGTACTGCCAGTAAAAAACACAGTAAAAACTGAAATATTAACAGGTTGTTTTTGGTAGAATTAGTCTAATTTTGGTAGAATTATCTTATGCCACTGGTAGATAATTTAGATTATTTTTATTTTTTTTAGTTTGGACAATTTAAGCATCCAAAAACAGGAAAAAAAAAATCCCCAAAACTCTGATCCCGTCAGACCAAATTGACCCAAATCAGGAAAAAAAATTTAAAATAAGCTAAAAAGTCTAATAAGCTAAATTATCTGCTAGTGGAATAAGATAATTCTACTCCATATTGGACTAATTGGACCAAAAACAAGATATTTTCACCTGTTATGATGCCAGTTTTTGCAGTGTAAAGGCTACACAATGAAATGTTCAAACAACTTTATTTTCAAATTGCAAAAAACTCAAATTTCGATGCCTCTTAATACTCTTCTATACAGATAGACAAATACAGCAGAGAGCAGGAAAGTGGGTCAATATGGGACGTGACAGAATGCAGCGAAACTGTGCCAAAGGGGAATAATTAACATTGATTATATAATTGCACACAGAGTTAACCAATCGTCATGGACTTCAACTATAACTGCAGGTTTGTTCTTACCTCAAAGTAGGTGAGAGACTGTAGGTGGAGGTTTGGACAGAAGTTGGTGCAGCTCGCTGATGGAAATCAGTCAAGGAAGAAGGCAGGAATAAATAAATATAACAAATCACATCAGAAATCTTCTTATTTGTAGGTGGGACTCATACATGAGTGGGTCAGAGCAGTGAAACTAAACATATAACTATCAACACCTACAAATATCTCTCCTATCTTTTATGTAAAGGAACATTATAGATATTTACATGATTAATTAACCTTCATCAGGAGAGAAAAAAGTGTAATTTCATGTTTACACATCAAAACTGAATAGTTTTATTCCTTTAATTCCTGCAAAAATCAGTATCTTTTATGTAAATTAACAGGAACTGGTCCATTTTTTGTGAATCTTTGTACCGTCATCATCCAGTGGACCGGATTGGACCCTTTAGCGGCCGGTTCTGGAACCCCGGGCCACGTTTGACACCCCTGCTGTAGACTTTAAACTCTAAACCAGAATCAAGGGAACTTTGACATAGTAAACTGTTGTTACTATGTCAATATAACTACCTGAAAAGGGTATTTATATCTCTAATGTTTTCATATATTCACTTATGATAATTATACATGTATGTAATTATATGATAATACACATTAGCGCTATAGTTTCTGTATTTTTCTGTTTTAACACATACATAGCTAACACACACAGTAAACAGCCTGTCTACACTTACATGTAAATACATTATAATAACAGAAATATTTTTTCCAACATCAAAATTAAGTTAAATTAAGTAAAAACTTGTTTTCAGTCCTTATTCATTTACTTGAACCTTCACCTTTAGCGGTTTTTCAAAATAAAGCTACATTAGCCCTGTAGCTACAATCCTTCAGGCTCCAGGAGGCCTGGCGACCCCGGCCTTGCCCACCCGGGCTGCCCGCCGCTCAGCGCGCGGATAGCGGATAGAAAGCCCAGCCCGGTCCGCTACACCGATGCAGCCCCGGGCGGAGGTTTTTAAACGCAACGTCAAAGGATACGATCACAGCCGGTGGTCGATCAAGGTGATTGATCAGCGATCGGAGTCTCTCCGCAGCCCGAGACATTTTCTGCTGTCAGTCAATGATCCCGCAATTCCGGTGAAACACGGAAAACTAGTCCTGACGAGGGCAAAGGATCACGCAAACACACGCACGCGCACGCACGCACTCATTGAAAATCATATTATATATATATATTGGTATTGTCTATTGTGCTTTAACTTTGCCTGTAAGGTGAACTTGAAAGTTTTGAAAGGCGCCTATAATTAAAATTCTGCATTATTTTATTATCATTATTATTATATTACATTAGACAAAACTTTATTGATCCATTTGGGAGGTTCCCTCAGGGAAAATAAAGCTCCATCACACACAGGACTGTTAAAACTTAAAGAGACACAGCACAGAATATATGAAAAAACAAGTACCCAACACTAACATATAAAATAAATATGGAATAAAATATATATACATACATATATCTGCAAGTATGTGATATATTTGAACTATAAACATGCTTATTATTGCACATGGTTATTGTAAATAAGTAAATTGCACATGGTTATGAAGACCTAGGTGATACAGTAAATATAAATATGAATTAAACTACAAATTAATCTGTTAAATAGAAAATATATACATATATTATAATATACATAATATTATTATCACTATATATTTGTCTATTACAGGTTTGTTTAATGCACTTTATATAGAATTCTAGAATATTAAAATATATTTTTTTATTATATATCTTCATCTGAAAAGTAAATAAACTGAATGTAGTGGAGTACAAAGTACAATATTTCCTTTTGAATAAAAATTAAATGAACACTGTAAATATTTATAAGAAAACTAAAGAATTTATTGCTAAAATAAGGTACATTCAAATTATCTAATAAGTAGAATTTAGTCAGATTTATGTATTATTTTTATTATCAATGTTTAATATTATTTCTGTGTAATAATACAAAGATTCTGTTGCTGCAGTTTATATCCAGCAGGTGGCGCCACATAGCTAATAATTAACCCAATAGCTGGTTGTACAGTTTGTGCACAGTTTCCCTGTTTCTCTATAACATAAATCAAATTCTTCACATTATATTACTGCATGGACAATGAAATAGATGTTAATGCTAAGTTTTACTGTCATAAAATAGGACATTTAATTTTAAGAACAACTTGAGAACATTTGGTTGATCTACAACTGGAAAATAGGATGTGACCTGGAAGACCAGACCTTTTACAAACAAGGACTATTTGTAGACTATCAATTTATTGACTAGCAATAAAAACAGGCAAAAAAACGTTTTGAATTTAATTGAAATGAACATTCTATGGTCTTCTAGAATGCATTTACCATACATTTAAGACTAAAGGCTGAAAACATTCCTTTTTGATGAAGCTTCCAGTTGGGTTTGGACCTCATTAGGTCTTGATCTTTCCTTTCTTCCGCTCCATCTGTAAACACTCATGTCCCACTGATGTACCTTTTTATATCTGTTGTGTTCCTGGAGTCGTGCCCCGTGTTTCTGCTGCAGCATACGGGGCAGCACCACGCCTACCACGCTGCTGGAGGTCTGTCTGTCCACGTATCCCTGCCGCCTCATCCTCCACATACACTATAATAATGAAGTTAACTCGTCAAATCTTCCCAGACACACATGAATCAACTGGTGACTGGTCATCATATGCAGGATTAAACACTTTTAAATTTGAAAAAAGGAAGAAATAGAACTTTTTTTGTCTTAACGTTAGTGAATGTTTAGTTCTTGATGTTATATAAATCTATCTATCTATCATAAAATCTACATTAGTTACTTTTCAGATGAAGATATATAATAAAATAATACATTATACTATATATAAATATATTCTATTAATACGCTACAGTCTATTAATATTGTAGTGTTGTGTAAAAACTGCTATAAAATAAAAAGTGCATTAAACAAACCTGTAATATACAAATGAAAAATAATAATAATAAAATTTTAGCTTATCTATCTATCTATCTATCTGTCTATCTATCTATCTATCATCTATCTATCTATTACATAATAACATTTATTGCAATCCTTCCTTTTATTTGATCCCATTAAAGGGTTTTATTGTCAGTTTTTCCTCGTATATGATGATCCAACAAGAAGGAATGTTGTTTTACTGTTGTACAATCTGTAAAAAAAAAAAAAACCTGAGGCGAATCTGTGAGTTGTGATTTTCAGCTTTAAACACAAAAAATAAACTCGACTCGACTTTTATTTTGAAAGGCAACAGGAAATCCTGCTGCGCCCTTCCGCGTGCCGCTTGATGGCGGTCAGTTAACCGCTCGCACCCCTCCCGTCTCCCGTCTCGACAGCGGATCCTCCTCCAGCCTCTTTAAACTGCTTTCGCCGCCACAGAAAACGACATTTTTGCGGGGTTCGGGTGCGCGTGTTGTCCGTTAACCCCCCGCAGCAGCCGCCCCGCGTCTCCCTGCGCGTTCCCGGGAGGGGGGTTTATTCCATTTCTCCGTCGGGAGCGTGCGGAGCCCGAAAAAAAAAGACGAACCCAGACGGAGCTTGTGTTGTGTGGGTTTTTTTTCGGATAAAAGCGGACGTTCGGAGGAGGGCATCCGGGCCCCGGCAGCTCCCGGAGAGTCGGCTCGGAAAACGACGGAATTCACCTCCATTTTTTCAGGTAAATTCGTCAGATGCGGAGGAACGCGTAGCTTGTCCGATAATGGGCTCAGTGGCGTTTGCGTGTTGTCCGGACGCGAAAGACGAGGGGCTGTGGTGTGTGTATATATGTGTATGTGTGTGTGTGTTGGGGGGGGAAATGACAACACAGAGGAAACGCCAACTGTGAGAATAACGCTGGGAGATTCTCGTGTTTTTACAACTGTCTTCCGTTTTACCCTTTGTAACGAGATCAGATTATGAGCGTTGAGTTTCTTCTAAGCAAAAAAAAAAACTCTTATTTCGTCATTTGAGCTGCAAATATTTCTGTTTGTTTACATAATGCATGTACTGACAGCACCCCAGTGACAGGAAACCCATGATAAATGTCTAAGAAATGCAGGAATATAGTGCAAATGTGAAATATTATATTGACATTAGGAAAATAGTGAATAATATCCCTATTATCTCAATATCAGTCCTGATTTGTCTGCAACCATTGATTCTCATTTGCATGCATCTTATTAATAGATGATTTGTTTTGCAGCTGCGTGATTTAGAAAAGCATGTGCACACAATATATTGTATAATATTCTTTCGGACTACATGTTGCATCTGTATATTTTGTGCAGAAAGTCCGCTCATCTGTTGATTTCAGGAATATTTTACTCACTAAATGGGTGACCTCAGGTTGTAATGTACACAATAATGCAGTTTAATTTAAATCTATAAACATCTGCTCCTTTAGTTTTGAATGTGCTGTGTTCAAGTCATACAGGAAAGGAATGGAAGAACCAGCTGTTCGGCATTTCCTTGCATCGACATGGAGACATCCTTCTGACTTGTTGGAATGCCTTGATTTGAAATCTCTTTGTATATTACTTTGCATTCTAAAGGTCCAATATTGGCCACTTTTCCTGTGTTTTATTTGATTATTTTGTCCCAAACATGATATATTTGTGGTTTTAAGAACAGAAATAACAGACTGTTTTGTGTCCCCAGTCAAATCTGACTGTTTTAAAGTTTTAGGCATTAAAAAATGTGATTAATTTGATCAGATTTATTACAGTTTTTATGATGAGCCTTAATGGAACGGTCAAATTTGATTAAATTTTGAAACAAACACAACATGAGGGTTAAAATCACAGTTTCTGAATGTGTCTTGTGTGCATTTCTCTGTGGAATTAATAGCTTTGAAGCCCAATATTTATAGAACCTGGACCTTTTTATAATCAGTTGCATTAAGATGCTGTGAGCTCATGAGGACTCTTAACTCCATCCCTCTTCAAATAAAAGTGGAGTGGATGAAAGCTTTACACACTTGTGTGCACCTGCAGCTTTATGTGGCGCTGGTTGAATATTGAACAGCACTTGACCTCCTTTGGCCTGTTTGCACATCACTTAGGACAAAAGTGACCGAATGAAGACGAGTTAACCCATCACAAGGAAAGATCTTCTTTTTTTTTTTGCCTTTTCCTCTTACTGTTTGACCTGGATTTACTTCCGCTGTCTTTTCATCTGGAACAACTGGCCTCTGATTTGTGTGTGGTGTGTGTATTGACCCACATCCAGATCTAGGCTGTTGGCTGTGGGTGTCGTACTCTGATACACCCAGAGGACAAAGTAATTATCCTCGCATCCCCCTCCCTTCATCTGTAGGCTCGTATTGATCAGTCTTTCCACGTTATGCCGCATTGAGCAGGAACATGGGTGCTGACACATGTGCACATGCTCCCTTTTTCTTCTTCTGGGACTACGGTTGCAAAAGGGTGGAACATTTCTGGTAAATTTGCAGAAACTTTCCATGAGAAGTTAAGCTGAGAAGTATTTATATTTATCTGACTCTGATAGATTCATTTTCCTGGCCTTTTCAATATCCTGCTGCATTTTTTTGTGGCATTTTTTCACAATATTCACATATAAGCAAAGACTTTCCTTCAACATTAGCTTGTGAGAAATGCTTCCACACATCAGAACATGAACATGACATTTTTCCGTAGAATAAAGTAACATAAATATGTAAAAACTCTAAAATAAATTATTTAGAAACAGTTGAATAAAAGTTGATTAAAAGGGGACAATTTAATATTAATTAAAATAAATAAGATTAAACTTATAAATGTTTACGCATATAAATGTTGGATAGTAGAGGACCCAGGACTGAACCTTGAGGGACTCCACAGGTTATTTCTTTATGTTCAGATGTGTAATTGTCTATGGACACAAAGTAGTTTGTAGGATTTTATTATACGTATTTTCAATTATCGATGATATATTGTAGCTAACATTAATGCTAATGGCCATATTTGTTTCCCATAATTCTTTGGGAGAATCTTTTGACCAATCAGAGGCTGATCCAGCCAGAAACATCTCCTTTTCTTTGTGTGTGTTTTTTAGAGAGTGCCCTGGGTTCGTCCATCATGACGGGCGATGATATCGTCCATCAGAACAACCCTAGCGATCACACACCTTCACCAAATCATGCAGCGCTAACATGTTCATCCTCCTTTCAGCCATATTTTTCACCTATGCCAGGCTCAGATTGTTATCATAAGGCCTGAGAGCTGGCCAGCTCTGAAGGAAAAGAGCCAAAAAGCCAGAGCCAGATGCTGCTGGCTGCTGCTTCTGTTGATTATCGTAGTGTCTTACAGTGTGAATGAAACATTGCGATAACAATCCGAGCCCGACGGAGACCACAAATATTGATTATATAAAACACAGCTGGGCATGCATGCTCCATCCGCCTCTGCTGTGGAGCAGGCTGCTGCTTCTTGCTCAATACTGGATTAAATTGTGAAACCTCTGCTCAGATCACTCTAATAGACACTCCAGATAGGAAATAAAATGCAGAAACAGCAGTATTTAACAGTATGTTTGTCTCATCTCTGGAGGATCTTTGAGACATTATCTCAACTTTTGAGATAATGTTCATGTGGAAGATCTAAGGTAGAGACGCTGATCGAGTTGCATTGTGGGATTTATAGTCATTTAACTGATAATTGGGACTAAATGTAAGGAAACGTTGGCCTCCGCTGCTTTTATTTTGAAACTTTCAAATTAAATCAGTGTCATGTGAGTCCTCTTAACTTTATTGAAGTGCTATATCACATCACTGGAGTGACAAAAACAGCTTTTTGTGAGTTGAAATGTGCTGTTCCATATGTTGTAGCTGCGTGACGCTTTTATATTTCACAGCGATGATTTCCCACCATGCTTTGCAGCAACGGCGACTGCATTAAACACTGTTGCTATTGACGACCAGGCGAGCAGCTTTGCTATCGCTCCCTTTTTTTCCCATCTCGTTTATATAAGTGTGACTTGTGCAATGTTTTATTGATCAGAGGGGTGTTTATCTGTGTGCGTGCACTCCTGCATGTATCTTGTATTTTCTATTATTCATTCTGTTTTATTCATGTTTCTGATCATGTATTCTGATGTGTGTTGGGTATTTAAATACACATTCTTCTGTGTGTGTGTGTGTATGTGCAGCATTTTATTCCCTCCATGATGCTCTTCTACTGTGTGGGTGATAAATGTCGCTGTGTCTCACCAGAAAGTGCAGAGAATGTGAGCGGAGGAAATACACTGCAAAAACTGAAGTGTTAACAGGTGAAAATATCCTGTTTTTGGTGCAATTAGTCCAATTTGGTCAATTTGGTTTTGTTTTAAGAAAGCAAAACTACCATTTTCTTAAAAAAAATGATTAAATTGACAAAAAATCAAGAAAAAAAACTTGAAATAAGTGAAATTATCTGCCAAATGAGATGATTCTACTCAAAAACAAGATATTTTACCTGTTAAGATTACAGTTTATTATTATTGTATAGTATTGCATAGTAGTGATTATTGGGATTTTTTAGGGGTTACACACACACACAAAATGTTATCTGAGCCCTGCAAAGAATGTGTAGTTCTGTGACTTTAGGAGGTACACACACACACACACACACACACACAGTTCCTGTTGTGTGTGTGTGTATTCATCTTGTATGAATATGTTTGGGTGTCAGAATGGATGTTTGGTCTTGTAGGAAGACAGATGCGTGTGTGTGTGTGTGTGTGTGTTAGTCTATGTGTGAGTAGAAGAGAAATGGGTGAATGTGTTAACTTGTTCTCTCTTTTACACACACACACACACACATGCTCCGCTTTAATTCTTACTTTAGTGTCTCCATACAGACAGACACACTCTCTCTCTATCATTATTCCTGTATGTTTTGGCTTCACGCCCTCTGCAATTGCACCCTTGTTAAATCCCATCATGCTTTGCCAGATGTGTGTGTGTGCGTGCGTGTGTGTGTGAGGGGTCGAGTGTGATTGGCTCATAATCTGAAGATTAAGATGTGGCATTGTTAGAGCAGCAGCAGACGGGGATTACACACACACACACACACACACACACACACACACACACCATTCGGTTTACATTAAAATAAACTGGCTTGCGGCTCATTCATGTTTTCACTTTCTCTTGTGGTGAACACTCGCTGCTAACTTGAGTGGTGTCGTTTGACAGTGGAGATGTTGAAATATTCATCACACACACACACACACACACACACACACACACACACACACACACACACACACACACACACACACACAGATAAGTGGTACAGTGTTTGAGGACAGTCGGAGCCACAGTTGACATTCTGCTGTTCGGTACATTGCGTCCTACACAACTCCGACCATCTGCCTGCGTCTCTACAACAGTTTTTTCCCTCTCATCTCTTGTAATGATGAAAACAATATCACTTTGCCGACTGCAGTCGAATTTGATTCATCTCCCTCAATTGGATTTAGTTTTTAGAGGAGGCTGTTGGGATTGAACCTGTGAGCTCCAGCCTTTTTCTGCCCCAACGCTGCCGCCTCTAACTTTAAATTCCAGTCTATGTTGCCTTTTTAATCTCAACTAAGAATCTCTAATTATCCCCTTTTTTTTTTCTTCCTGGCGGGTTAATCATTGCCTCACAGACAGGCGTTATCCTCAATCAGGACCAACAAAGTGCATTAAGGGTGCACAGGAAGCAGCACTAGCCAGGCCCTGTCGCCTCTTAATTCAGCCTTTTTTTAAAACATTTTATTTAAGAAAATTTAACAGAGATAATGGACAATACAAAGCAAAGACATGTGACATAAAGCATTTTTATTTTATCCCATTTTTTCCCATCCTAGCTCAGGACCCAGGCAAGAGAAGAGAAAGGGAGGGGAAAAAGGTTAAATAATTAAATTAAAAAATAAAACATAATAAATTAATTCATTCATAAAAAATATAAATAAAATGTATAATAGGATTATAAAATTCTGGTAAAAAAAATTATAAAATAATTCATCAAAAAATATCAATAGAATGAATAATAGGATTATAAAATTCAGGTAAAAAATAACAAATAATAATAATTAAATTTAAAAAAATCATCAAAAAATTATAAATAAAATGAATAATTGGATTATAAAATTCAGGTAAAAAATAACAATAATAAAATAAATAAAAATAATTTAATAATTCATCAAAAATTATAAATAAAATGAATAATAAGATTATAAAATTCAGGTAAAAAATAACAAATAATAATAATTAAATTTTAAAAAATCATCAAAAAATTATAAATAAAATAAATAATTGGATTATAAAATTCTGGTAAAAAAAATAACAAATAATAAAATAAATAAAAAGTAATTAATTCATCAAAAAACTCCACCAGTTGTGATGTTGTATGATGAGATTCCCCAGATTCTTCATAGTTTTCAAATTCCGGAAGTTCTTCGCCGCATTAGTGCCAGTAAGTGTCTCTCATTCATAATTAAGGTCAGATCAAATTGAGGTCACATACGTTTGTACACACTGATCGCGACGTAATCTGACCTAATCCGATTAAAGTGACACTTGTGCATGAGACGGCTACTACAGCCTCTCACATGACGGCAGGAAAATCCAAACCGTGTCCAGTTCAGACGGGTTTTTACTTGTCATGGCATCAAAGATGGAAACTAGATAAAGAGTAAACTGTCTTCTGATTGGTGGCTGCAGGGAAAGAGGAAAAGCAGCAGGTCCCAGTGAAGCCATGCAGTGTAATTTTCAAAAAATTGCAAAACAGATATGACATCTTTTTTCCATATTTGTGGAAAAGACCATCAGAATGTGAGGATTGTGTCTTCCTGGTTCACCCAGTGGTGGATACGGAGCCATTTTTAAGGTTTTAAGGCTAAATGTGACTATCTGGAATGAACACTGTCAATATCAATGACCTCTATTTGATATAATTACATTTTGAATAGTTGCATCTTTCATTCAAGATATCAAGTGACTAATGGAAACAAGCTATAGGGATATCTGTAATTCAGTTTTGACTATCGATGTTTTTTTTGCCATAGTCGAAACCGTGAATTCAAGATACCTGTAACTGGGTCAGTGAATAATGGTTGGGAAGGTAAGAAAGTAAAAATACGTTAAAATACAGTTTTAAAAGCATTTATCTGGTCTTTAAAAATGTATATTTTGTGTTCATGTTGGTTTCATGTCATTAGAAAGTTCATTTGTACTTTATTTTTTGCGGAATATCAAACATAACCAAAAAAGAATGAAAAATTAAAAGTATTGAATCCACCTAGAATATAAATCTAGTTGATAGCATGTGTTTTTAATGTTTTAAGACCTTTGAGAAAGAGTTAAACCTAGAAAAAGGGTGTTAAACTATCTGGTATCTGCTAAGTTTTTATTTTTGACATTTTCCCAATTTCATTCGGACTAGGAAGATATCAGATATCTTTAATCAAAATTCAGTTCAAGATATCTATAACTTGATAACAGATATCTACAATTACATCTTTAATAGTCATAATTCCAGTTTGAGATGTCTGCAAGAACTTAAAATTTCAGATATCTGAAAAGGGACATGCAGAATGACATTGTAGATATCTCAAACTGGAATTACTACTTCAGGTAATTCAGTTAGAGATTTCTGTAATTTACATTTACACACACATGAATTTTAAAAGTGACATTTGTCCTATAGAGGTTGTAGTTGTGGAGATCTGAAATGTGCTGTTTTGACTATAGGAAAAGCTGAATTACAGATATCTACGACTGACTTTTAAATGTTAAAAGGCCTCCAAACACGTTGAAGATATCGTGTGAAATTGGCAAACGCACAAATCACGTCGGAAGTGATAAATTAACTGTGACTCAGACACCTGAAGTCGGCCCAGAGATCCTTCAGCCAGCAGGAAATCTGCCTGATGTAATGAATTTCTGGGAAAACGCCGAGCCGGGACGTCCCACCTGACCTGGCACAAAGACAGGAACGAGTCCAGGCCTCTGTCGGACGGTGTCGGACACACACACATTTACACACAAATCACGACACCTTAGGGACACAACACCTGTTCCCCAAAGGCCTGGGGCTGAGTGGAAGATGGTGGAGTTTGAGAAAGAAGCTGCAGGATGGGAAGCCATAAAACAGAAAGAGGTGATAATGGAGGGAGGAGGAGGGGGGGGAGAAACCCTGTTATTTCCAGCTAAAAGATGACCTGTCATCCCCAGACATTTCTGTGTTTCTGGCTTTGTTTGGTGTGTTGTTGCTGGGCGTGTGTGCCACCACCACCACAGCTATTGTTATTTTCATGCGGCTGTCGAGGATTTTAAAGCTGCACTTAGCAATTTGGACAATTGACGTCGTCTGTGCAGAAAACGGCTGTAAACGGAACAAATTTGACATTTCTGTGCAGCTTTAGAAATGGAAAAAAAACCCTTGAAAGTTGCAGCAGGAGGATTTTTAGCAATATCTCGATATATGATAAAACGCATCAGCTTTTCACTTCAAACATGTTATTTATTTCAAGTCATTCATCTTTTAATTTAACAAATTGAAATACGAATTGGGGAAAGACCATTTTACACTAAATGTGTCTAATTTTCTTGAGGAAAAAATGATAAAATAGATAAATAAATTAAAAAAATCTCAATTGCAATGGATGCAATTGAGGATGAAAGCTCAATTTATCATTTGTAGTTGCAAAAAGTTCCTCTTTTCCGAAGCTTGTACATTTTCCTTTCATTTGTATTATTGCAGTACATCATTTGCATAGTTCACTCAATTGAGAATAGTGCGTGCACGTGCGTGTGCATGTGTGTGTGTGTGTGTGTGTCATCTTAAGCTCAGTTTCACATCCCTCTCCGTTGGAATGTGCCATCTCCAGCTGTGTGTTTGGATTTACCAACCAAACATCCAGACAGGAAAACACACATTCTTGTAGGTTGTGTTCATCCAGCTGTGTGTGTGTGTGTTTGTCCGTATGTGTGTGTGTGTGTGTGTGTGTCCTACAGACCGGAAGCTTCTCATTAACCCTCGTTAACCCGGTGTGGATGTGATGGGACGGACAGTGTTGATTTCACAAACTCACTGGGAGGAGTCATTGTAGATGAAGGAGCAATAAATAAATAGAACACCAATATACACACTATTTATTTACATTTTTTCACTTAAATGTATTTATATACTTCAATTATGTAAAGAATAAAATGCTATATCAGCAGCCTCTTAATGATGCTGCTACGTCTGATAAAATCACCTTAATCCTGAGTTTGAAGGATCACTCTTTGTGTATTTATCTATGTACTGACTTTCTATAAAACATCTTAAAGCACAAATCGTATCTGTGACAGTAAATTAAATATCTATGGGTCTTTGAGTGCTGCATTTACTGCATTTTTCACCATTTCTCACCATTTTATCTCCTTTTAAAGTTGACTCTGTATGACCTACTATAGGTTTACTAACTACATATCTTACAGACATTAGCATCCAAATGAAAGAATTGAATTGAAATAATTATTCTCCTTTTAGCTTTGTTTTGCTCCTCCTGAGACAAACATCTGCTGAACGCTCCCACCATGTTTATTGTTTATTGGATTTCCATTAATCTGCATGTGGAGCTGCTGCTGGTCTTCCTGGGCTCCACGTAAAAAAAACAAAAGGATTCGGCCATTAATGTCACACGGATTAGTTTCTACTTCCCACTCTGTGTCAGGAACACACAGCGTTAGCATAGATTATATCACTATAGTCAACCTGCCTCCTGCCGTGTGTGTGTTTTAACGAGCCGGATCATTTGGCTCAGCTCACTAAGAAGAACCGACTCTTTCGGCTCCATTTTACTACTTATACCTTTTGTAATTCAGTCAGATTTAGCGCTTTTTAAATATTTAGATTTGTAAAACACAAAATCCTCTGGTTAAAAGTTAAAATTAAAACTAAAATCACTGATTGTAAATTAAAATAAAATGAAAACGCTCCCATTCCCATTGTTTACTTCAAAGAACCAGTTCGTTTGGGGGTGTGTGTGTGCGTGTGTGTGCACGTGTGTGTGTGTGTGTGTGTGTGTGTGTGTGTCCGTGTGTGTGTGACAGATTGATTACAGCGCCACCTCCAACAACTGATAAGAGGATCATCTATCCTGCACACAATCTCTGTTTGGTAATTGGAAGACGGAGGGTATTGCCTTTGGCGTGACCTCAAGTTAACCCCCCCCCCCCACACACACACACACACAAACAAACAAACAAACAAACACACACTTACACACACACGTACACACACATTGTTTTTGCTTCTTTTTAACCTCACCCTCCTGTCGCAACAAACAGATAGGGTGTCTGGGCATGTTTTCAAACCTCCTTGTCCGTCCGTGCGTGTCCGTGCATGTGTGTGCGTGTCCGTGCATGTGTGTGCGTGTCCGTGCATGTGTGTGTGTGTCCGTGCGTGTGCGTGCGTGTCCGTGCATGTGTGTGCGTGTCCGTGCGTGTGTGTGTCAGCTGAGTGTATGTTCTGTGGCCGTGGGCTTTGTGTTTGTCATGTGGTAAGAGAGTGTCAGGGTAATGGTGCACCACGTGCTGAGTTTACATCTGTTTAGTGTGTGTGTGTGTGTGTGTGTGTGTGTATTCTGCAGGGAGACACACGCCGTCTTCATGCCTAAAAATAACATCTTCCCTCCAGCTCGCCCTTCCTCTCCTCCGTCTTTATCTCCATTCTTTCCATCTCTCCCATTAAACCTCTGCATCTGTTGTGTCCTTTCTCCTCTTTTGTTTTTTTTCCTCTCTCCGTTCTCGCATCATGTTTTTGTTTGTTTTGTCTCTCTCTGACAGATCATTCGCCTCGCAGCGCTCCACCATGACACTCCAGCGAGCAGCGAACCATTCACGAGCTAAACCGAACAGTTTTGCGCGAGCAGCCGTGTTGTTAATTCGCTGTAAAAGTCTCCAAATCTTGTGAAATCAGGAAATCATTTCTGCTGCTTCAAGTTCCCCCTTCCAGGCCGAAATCTAGTTTTCCTCTTGTCCCCTTTAGTTGGTTGTTTGAGATTCATAGTTGCAGGGATGATATTGCAAAGCGGTTTTCACATTTATCTGCCAAAAGCGGAAAGTTCCTCGATCCTGCAGCCAATCCTGGTCCAGACAGAGTGTGATATGGAGGAGTGAAGCCTGAGATTTTCCAGTGATGAAGCAGATCATATTTGACATGAAGGATATTTGTATATTCATAGATTCTGGATTTTTAATGAGGAGGAGTAGGCGCCTTTACTGTTAAAATCCAAAAACCCATTGAGTAGAAAACCTCGTAAGCTCGTAAAACACAATGTTACCACGAATTATACCTTTATAATCTCCTTTTTAAACATCTTACCGAACATATTCTTCATGTTCTGGAATGATCTTCAGTTTTATAGGCAAATAATTGATCTTATTATATATAATTATTATTATTATATATAATATATATAATAATATATATATAATTTAGCTTATTTCAGTTTGGTCTTGTTTTAGGTTTTCAAATTAAGTATTTTTATCTCCTTTTTATTTTTTTCCCCAATATTCTAACTATATTTGCTCTATAACAGCAACATAAATAGATTCTAACTCTTCTGTAGTCACCTCACATGTAGATTTTTTCTACCATTGATTTTCTGGACCTTTTTAGCGTCATTTTTTAGCACCGTACCTGTTGGATACTGATATTCTCAGCATCATCATTGCATAACAGATTGCAGACTATTTATAATTGTAGGTGTTTGTTCCTGTTATCACTTTCATTCCTGCAAATAGCTTCCAGCCACTCAAGTACCTGAGCATCAGAGTCAATGACAAAGTGGAGAAAATGAACATTCTGGTGTCTATGAAGGTGTTTAACTAATATCTTTTGATGATGCTCAGACTCTTTATGTCCTATAGGAAAATGGACATTTTATTTAATATTTTGGGATAGAAGAAGAAGCTTTAAACATGATTTTTGAATCAATGTCTACTGGTGAGAAATAAAAGCTTTCAAATATAAAGAAATAAAGGAAGTTAAACCAGTTAATCCAGGTTTAAAGTTCAATAAAGTCACACTAGAATGTTCAGAAATTGCCCTAAAGTCACTTTATTCTTTAATGTTACATAAGTGACTCACAACTTTCTATATAAAATCTATTGAGATGATTAATAAATATAATATTCTCTGCATTTGATAAAGTTTTAGTGTTTTCCCAAAAACTTAGGCCCCGTATTTTAATAGGCGACGATATTAAACCTCATGAATCTCTCCTCATCTCTCTTTTATCGCCGACCCAAGACATTTCTTTCCCTCATTTACGATCGTTAATAATTCACGATTAATATTAACGTTGCAGATCACAGAGACATAAACGGGCTCATTTCAGCAGCTCAACCCTCTGGGCCAGTCATGCTGCAGCTCCTTTTTGGTTTTCTCTCATCAAACAAAGGGTCTTTCAGTGGAAAAGCGGCGCCCACTGCACCGGGCAGCAGCACTGATGGCCTGTTTGTGTGTGTGTGTGTGTGTGTGTGTGTGTGTGTGTGTGTGTGTATTAGTGTGTGTGTGTTCTCATGAAGCCGCACAAACACACGCTTGTGACTGTGCTCGCTGGGGTTGAACTGCGTCGGAGGGCTGATGACGGCGCTAATAGTTCCGCGATGAGGCTGAGGATATTTCTGGGTCAGAATTCAGAATATTCCGAAGTTTTGTGGAGAATCTTCTTGTTGACACTAATGAAAAAGCCGAAAGGCAGAATCTAATTTAGATGCTCATGGGACATAGGAAATCAAGCATAACGCTATTATTCATGCATATTATCTTCATCCCACTGGAAAGATGTTCAATTGTGTTTAATGCTGGTTCAAGGCTGTTATCATTTATTACGTTATCGCCTTTGATAATCGATTAATCGATTTGAGTCATTTTTAAGAAGGAAATGTCCAAATTCTCTGGTTCCAGCTTCTCTTCTCTGATTATTTCCTGGTTTCTTTAGTCTTCTATGATAATAAACTGATGATCTTTGGGTTGTGGACAAAAAAAAAGACATTTTAGGTTGAATCTTCAACTATGGGAACAGTGACCAAACCATTTTATGAAGGAAACTAATCAGTTAATGATTAAATTAATCAGTTGGTAGATTAATCATTGGCAGAATAGTCATTAATATTTGGATATATGGAATATTTGGATTAAAATTTAAGAAAATTTTAAAAAATCATATGCAAAAATACAAATTTAGAGTTTGCAGGAGAAATTAATGAGTAGCTCTTTAATAAATCGGAGGAAATTAATTCTATTTCCTCCAATAAGTCATGAACCCATTGCATAGAAGATCAGAGCTGTAACAAATAGTCGATTAATCGATTAGTTGCCAACTATTTTGACGATTGATTTAATCGATTTGAGTCTTTTTTAGGAAGAAAACGTCCAAATTCTCTGGTTCCAGCTTCTCTTCTCTGATTATTTCCTGGATTCTTTAGTCTTCTACCAAACAACTAATCACTAGATTAATCGACTATTTAAATAGTGGTTAGTTGCATCCCTATACGACTCTACGGTCATTGTGAAGCTGTTTATTTAAGCCGGTTCCATAGTTGTGATGTCATAAATCTCAGACTGATTGGTCCATGGCTGTCAGCTCCAGGGCGGGGACTCACCTGCTGCTTCTCCTCCTGTTTGAAGTCTTTGTAGTGGTGAACATCACGGTTGACAGTAACGTACACCAGCAGGAGGAGGGGAACTCCCCGGTGTCGAGGCGTGATGTGCTGCTGTGATCTTTATGACATCAGTGATGTCAGCCGGCCCGAGGCGGCGCTCGCTTTTCCTACGCCCCCTCTGGTCCTCGAAGCAGACGTCCACTCACCAGGAATAATCATAAAGGCAGCACCTGTGCAAGTTCACGTTTCGCCTTCCAGGCCTTTTTTTTTTTGTTGTTTTCAGAGCGCGGGCGACTGTTTCATCTAAAAACCGCTTTTGATTTAGCTCGGAGACTGAAATCCTGTGGTGGATTCGTGGGCAGTGAGCTGTGAATGTGGGAGAAATCAGTCAGTGAGCCAGATTTACAGGGTGATTAGCTAATGTAGACTACTCACAATAAAATAGGGAGATTTTTGAATTAAAATGGTGCTTCTTCTCATTCATTATTAGTAACATCAAAGGGATTTTTTATTTATTTCATCAAAATTCAAACCAAATAGGAAAAATACTCATGTAAATAACAATATAAAGCTTTTTTTCTGGCAGATATTGTGACTTCAAATCAAGTTTCAGTGCACAACAAGCATCACAGGAAGGAACTTCCATCATAACCTAAAAGGATGAACATTTACGGATAATATAAAGCTTATATTCATATATTTACAGCTGCAACTAATAGTAGTATTATTAGACTAATCAATTAATTGCAGCTCTAGTTTTAAGGCATTTTTAAATAAAGGAAAACGTTAAGTGTTCATTTATTTCAATACCCAAAAAACTATATTACTTACTGAAAAGTGCTGCTAAAATATATTTTAATGTAAGCAACAAACAAATTGAGCAATAGATGCAACTAACAACTATTTTTTTATAGTTTATTAATCTATCGATTATTAAAACGATAAATATCTTAGTTATTTGGTTCATAAAATGTTAATAAAAACTGAAGATTCAACCTAAAATGTCTTTTTTTTGTCCAGATTATTATAGAAGACTAAAGAAACCAGGAACTAATCAGAGAAGAGAAGCTGGAATTAGAGAATTTGGACATTTTCTTCTTAAAAATGACTCAAATCTGTATTTATAATTATCCAAATAGTTTGAGATTATTGTTATAGTTGGTAACTAATAGATTAGTTGATTAATCAGTTGCAGCTCAAGTTTTAACCTATTACTTAATAAAAAGTGTTTATCATCAGTTTACTATTATAGAAGACTAAAGAAACCAGGAAATAATCAGAGAAGAGAAGCTGGAATTAGAGAATTTGGACATTTTCTTCTTAAAAATGACTCAAATCAATTAATTGATTATCAAAACAGTTGGTAACTAATTGATTAATTGTTCCAGCTCTACAACTTTTCGAAGCTTTGGGTCATTTTAACAGGTATAGAGCTTTTATATCCACTATACGACTTAATTTCCCTACTTAAAATAAAGGAAGTGCTTTCATCATGTAGATGTTAGAATTCATGGCGTATTTTTCTAGGTTTTTGGTTCCGGGGGGAATCTCAAATTCCTCTTTAGTGTCTCAATCTGAAAAAAGTTTGGGAATCCCTGATTTAAAAGTCAAAGCGGGCATTATTCAACACGTCCTTGTTGTCAACAACAACGTCACAGGCGACTTCTCAGTACTTCACCCTCTCTGTGTTCTCTGTGACTCACACATGATCCCATCCGTTTCCACGGAAATGCAGATCTTAAGGTCACGACCGTTTAGTTGATTTGGTTTCATTTTTAAAGAAAAGGTCTGGGTTCTTTCCCTGAACCAGCTGGTTTCTGTAGTGCGTCAGCATTTGCTGCAGCAGGTTAGTATTTACCCAGCGTGGTGGATGTGGGGTTGACTCAAACTAAATTACAGTGGCCGTGTTCATGGTAATGAAGCGACGTGTCACCCAGAGAACGGAGTGACTCACTGATGTGGTTTTAATAGTTTAGCGGAGGAACAGGCAGAGAGAATCAAGCTGAGACTGGTTCAGGTTGACTTCATATTCCCCAGAAAGATCCATCTCCTGGTTTCCATCTTTTTAATGGGATTTAGTAGGAAATGCAGGCAGGAACACGCTGCTAGTGGGTGATGCTTGAGAAGGATTTTCCTTGTTTGTTTCCCACATTTATCACCATTTTTGGACATTTTATAGAGCGGAGGTTTTCAAAATGGGAGGCGTGGCTCCAAACTGTTTCTCAGTGAAATGGTTCAGATAAAGGCCTACAGCAGTTTTATGGTTCTTATTTCTAATAAATGCCATAGGATGTACTGGTGGAGTCAGAAATTAGGCTTTTTAATTCTAATTAGGGCTTTTAAAGTTAAATAAAACATCCCAGATGTGTCCAGATGTCCTGGTTTTGTATCACTCATTTACAAGATGTGTGTGTTCAACATATTTAAATGAACATTTTAAAGCAAATCTAAGAATAGTGAGACTATTTCTCATTGTTCCAATAATCATAAACAGAGTTTCATTCAAATTTGGATTTAAATAGGATGAAAGTGACATTATCACAATGAAACACTGCATTTTTAGGTGAAAATATCTTGTTTTTGGTACAATTAGTTCAATATTGAGGAGATAATTTAGCTTATTTCAAGTTTTTCTTGATTTTTATCAGTTTTATTCTTTTTTTTAAAGAAAATTTTAGTTTTGTTTTCTTCAAATCAGGAAAAAAACGTATAATTCTACTTAATATTGGACGAATTGTACCAAAAATGATAGTTTAGTTTGTGTTCAACATATTTTTTGAACATTTTTAAAAGTAAAACTAAGGTTTGATGTTATTATTGAGACTATTTTTCATTGTTCTAATAACAAACAGACACTTTCTTAAAGCACATTTGTCCACTTACATGTTAAGAGTGTTAAAAAAGTACAAATTATATCCCTTTAATGTAAATCTCAAGTTAAATATTAATTACTTAATTAATTATGGACACATTCTGTATTTATTGTGATTTGATGATTACAAAATAAAAAATACATAAGTCAGGAAACAAACTATCCCTTTAAGGTATGTTTGTGATAGAGTATCTCAACCTGAAGGCTGATATTATACATTAATAGTGATTATTGATAGTCTATAGATTCTTAATTTTGTTCTTTTTTTTAAATTGTCTAAATCTAATCCCTAGGACCACTGATAATATTGCAATCATGCTCCCATAGGCATCATAGACTACTGATAAAGAAAGGATTTATCAATTAAAATGTGCATAATTGATCCTACAAACACAATACGGTCAGTATTGAATCTCCATGACAACCAGGCTTCATTAAAACACCCAATTAGTGCTTTTTAAGGGGTAATATCAAACGTGTTTAAAAAAATGAAATGAAGCCAACATGAACATAAAATGTACATTTAGGAGACCTGATAAATGATTTTAAAAACCGTATTTTATAAAGTTTTTTGACTTTCTCATCTTTTCTACCATTATTTGTCACTGACCCTTAAACCTAAACTGTGTGCAGCCTCTCCTCTCCTCCCCCTCCATCTCTCCATCTCAGCAGTACTGTACATGCCTGCAGTCATTCGGGTGATTTCATGGCTTTTAACCAAACACAAAGACTCCATTATGGCTCCCGTTCACTGAAATAAACTCACTTTCTCTCTCTCTCGCTCCCATTCCTTTCCTGTTCTTCTCCTCCTTCCTCCTCCCACCGTTCCTCCTCCTCCTCTTCGCATTCACACTTTCACCCACTTCGCTCTCAGAGAATGTAAAAAGCCACAGTTTCCATTTCGTTACCTCATTCGGATACTGGAGCGAGAAAAGGAGAGTGGAGGAGGAAGAGAAACGAGTAGAAGAGGAAGGAAGGAAGATGAGGAAAGGTGAATGAGTGTAATCATTAGCTCCATAATTGGGAATCCTCATCTGTTGTCCCCCCCCCTTGGTTTGGCCTTTGAAGTCTCCTCCTCTGGACTACCCACAATGCACTTGGGAGGCATCCAGGAAGGAGCAGGGGAGTGATGGAGTGGGGGTTGCTGGGAATTTGGGTCAAAACGTGTATAAGAGAATTTCAGGAGATGTTGCTGATGATGAAAAAGACTCAGTTCTCTCTCTCTCTCTCTGTCTCTCTGGCAGATTGATCGCGCTTTTCATGTCAAATTCCCCCCCCCCACACACACACACATCATTCATATGTGCCAGATGCTGTATTCTCAACACACACACACACACACACACAGACACACACACAGACGTCACATGAGTCTCTTTGTTTTGGTTTGCTGCAGAGATAAAACCCAGCTCTGTTACACTCCTCTGTAAGAGAGACAAAGGGCGCTTATCTTACAGACTGTGTGTGTGTGTGTGCGTGCATGCATGCATGC
Organism: Lepturacanthus savala; assembly: GCA_030544235.1. NCBI lineage: Eukaryota > Metazoa > Chordata > Actinopteri > Scombriformes > Trichiuridae > Lepturacanthus > Lepturacanthus savala. The sequence goes on from CM060474.1 coordinate 20,125,700, forward strand.
GTGTGTGTGTGTGTGTGTGTGTTTGTTTGGGAGAGAGCTTCTCCAATGCAGTAATTTTTTATTTGTGTTGTGTTTTTATGAGCTGGTTTTATGACTTTTCTTTCCCTCCATTATTTGTCTGATAGCTGAGTGTGTTTGCTTGCCTCTGTGTGCGTGTGTGTGTGTGTTTGCGTGTGTGTGTGTGTGTGTGGGGCATCATCAGATCCGCGTGCTGATGCAGGACACACTTCCCCTTCAGAAGTGGACTCATCTCACACAGGTTACTGGACGAGGCGTTCAAGTGCAAAGAATTCTGAAAAAATGCAAACATTTAAAATAGTAGAATAACTTCAGGAAGGAAGGAAGTAGCGTATTTATTCATAGTTTTAATAAAAAATGCTGTTTATGCAAATATGTCTTTTACAGTAAGCAGATTTTCTCTCTGTACTTGTCATTTATGAGATTCCCTAGTTGCTTAATCGTTCATTTACTCAGTATAAAGCCACTTTGAAGAGCTATTAATTAACTTGAGATTGAATTTTGAGGTTTTATTTCGGTAAAATACAGACAAGTTTAGAGTCAAGAGGATTTTTGGCAGTAGGATCTGGTAATGGTTTGGAACAAGGAATGTAGATTTGCTGCAGATTACAGCCAGGATGGAGATAACTTCAGTACATAACAGTTATCTCTATGCTGTAAAACAGATCTGAAGAAATCTGAACCTAAACATTGAGTTTTATTCATAAATCACAGTATTAAACCTCAGCTCCAACATTAAATAAAGTATTTTTATCTGTTACTGTTATATAATAATAATATAATATCAGTAGTAGAGACTATTTAGATATTTAATTTGTGTGATTATTTAATTGGCTCCTTTATAATAAACATCTTACAGAATATATTCTTCATGTTCTGGAATGATCCTCAGTGGGATTTATAGGATTTTATGGACTAATAATATTAATCATTGAACTTTACGTTGCATATTTAGCTTATTTCAAGTATTTCTCCTGATTTGGGTCAATTTGGTTTTGTTTTAAGTTTTAAATGAAGTATTTTTATCTGTAGTAAAACACATTTTTTTAATTTTTTTTGCAATATTCTAACTATATTGTCTCTGTAACAGCAACATAAATAGATTCAGACTCTTCTGTAGTCACCTCACATGTTGTAGATTTATTTTAATTCCAGGTTTAATTCCATTTATAGCAGGAAAACTAATAAATAGCACTTATGGATCATCAGGATTCTATTTCCATCATTTTGATTCTCTATAGAAATTACTTTTAGATTGAAGTTTATCATGTTTTTCTCAATATGTCGAATAATTTTCATGTTTCCTGAGACAGAAAGTTGACCACTTATTCATTGCTGGTTCATTATTGGCCACAATTCAGTATAATATATAAATCTGATTAATATTCATGAAAGGAAACCCTTTAATTATTAAGTCTTCTCTGATAGCCTGTTGGGATTTAATTAGTCTAATCAAGAGAAAGGAGGAAACTCAGGCCACCAAACACATATAAATAAAGCTGCAATAGAAGAATTGGTGGATGGATGAGTCGCATGTTGGTGTGAGGTCACAACCACGCTGCCCGTCGCTGATTGATGAGGTGATTCTCGCCATGCAGCGTCACGAATGACAAATCGCTGAAAGGTCGTGTGTGTGTGTGTGTGTGAGCAGATGGCGTCTCATGAGAGCGTCGGACGACCTTGAGAGAGAAGAAGAGAGAGAGAGAGAAACCGAATGAGGACGGGAGGAAGAAAGAAAGAAAGCGACGGTGCCGCCAGGGGTCAGCTTGTTTTCTGCCAGGGGTCAGGCGGGGCGGGCGGGGCGTTTCTGCCGCTGCTTCCTCAGTGCGTTTCCTCCGCTCACCCAGTGTGCCCCTTACACACACACACACACATATATTCAGTTTTGTGGGGCGTTAACACAGCAGCACAATGAGCAGGGACTGGCATGAGTGAGCTTTGAGCACAAGGTGTTTCCTGTGACCTGGACTGCTGCGTCAACGCAAACACACTCGTCTGGATCACTGTGTGTGTGTGTGTGTGTTAAAAAGTCCTTAAAAGCATTGAATGTATGAATTTGGAAATACTACCTTAAAAAGACCTGGATGTTGATATCTGGATCTGAAAAGTTGTGCAGTAACTTCTCAAAACGTTCATATGTCAACCACTGATATTTAGATTAAATAACATAGTGTGAATAAAGTAGGAGTTGTTTAATGAATAATGTAAATGAACTAAAAGACTTTTCCCCACTCTGTTTGCTGTAGTTCATCATATTCACAATTAACTAACTACTACAGGTGATGTGTTAAAAAATATATATTTTATATGGACCTAATATGCATTTAATACCTGAAAATATTCACAAAAAAATCAATAAATAGACTTTTTTATAATTCCGTTTGCTGTAGTTCATCATATTCCAGATGCCTTAACTACTACAGGTGAGGTTATAGTGGAAAATTATATTATATGGACATAGTATGCAATTAATACAAATATAATTGAACAAAAATAATATTATAGGTTTGTGAAATGGGTATTAACCCTCAGTTGCATGAAATATTACTTCAAATGTCCATGAACAAACAGGATATCCTGGTACCCTGTACATCCTTCAAAATAAAAGCCCCCTTTTCACACCGAGCTGTAAAAAGTATAGATTTTATATCACAGCTTTTTAGAAAAATAAAGTAATTGTTGCCTTATGGTAACACTATGCACTAGAAGGTTAAGGTCTTGAATTGAATGTGTAGGAACCTGTAGGAATCCTTAATATCTGCTGTTTAAATGTGAGTGTGTCAGTGGAAACAGCTGCGATGGAGTCAGCCTTTTATGCTTTTCTTCATGTTTTATTCATGTGCTGCTCGAGCATTTGCGGATTGAATGAATATTGGATTAAAAGCATCTTTAGGTTATTCATGAGCTGCCGAGATATTTGGGAGCGTACAGGGGGGGGGAGGCCTCTGGAATCCCCCACGCTGTTCACACACATGCAAACGCATCAATTTATGCAGCACAAACAACAAAAAAACATCTTTTTTCTGTGGTGGATTAATGTTTTTTTTTTCCCGCCGTGTGTTTGTGTGCGTCCTGCAGGCCGAGCACCGCCCCGCCGCCATGGAGAAGATGAAGAGGATCAAGAAACGACTGTCGTTAACGCTGCGATCGAGTCAGACCATCGACGAGTCTCTGTCTGAACTGGCCGAGCAGATGACCATCGAAGATGGAGGCACCAAGGACAACGGTCAGTGTAAATCAGTAATTAAGTCTCTTTTCTCCTCATTTCCACTGCAAAAACTGTAGTAGAGTAAAACTGAGTAGAATTATTAGATAATTTTGATTATTTTGATCAATTTAATCATTTTTTAAGAGGATGTTGGTCTTGTTTTCCTAAAACATGACTAACAAACAAGACCAAATTGAACCAAATCCTACTATACAGTAAAAATATACTAGTAAAATATCTTATTTTTGGTACAATTGGTTCAATATTGTGTAGAATTATCGTATTTGGTCTTGTTTTAACAAGACTAAAATCTTCTTTAAAATGTTAAATTGACTAAAATCAAGAATAAACTGAATTATCTGCCAGTGGAATAAGATAATTCTACTCAATATTGGACTAATTGTACCAAAAACGAGACATTTTCACCTGTAGATTTCATTCTTTTTTAGTGTAATTGGACTATTTTCTGAGTTTATTATTAAAAAAACAGTTTGACATTTGTCAAATATTCCAATTAATTAAAATAATATGTTCTCCTATACTATAACAAGTGGTAGATCATTTATTTCAAATTTCTTTCTTGATTTTACTCAATTTAATTCTTGTTTTCTTAAAGGAAGACCAAATTAACACAGATCAGGGAAAGAAAATTGAAATAAGATGCATAAGAAATACTCAATATTTAGATTTAATGGTGTGTGTGTGCATATTAGCCACATGTAATGAGATAATGCTCTATTTTCTTATATCTCTTATATTCTTTTTAACAAAGAATTTAAAAAAAACCTCTTAATCTTAATATAAATAATCAACTCAGTAATTTTCATGGTGATATCTAAAGGTTAAAAATGTACCCTGTTCACATGCATGTGCATTAATGGGCTATATTTTGGCTTTTTTAATCATTTTTTCATAAAATGCATGAATATTTCCTATGTAGGTCAAATTTATCTGTTAATTGTGTGACTGACATAACAAGTTACCATTAAAAGAATGTGTGTAACACTATAAGAGTTCAGATATTTGTAGAGAATCAGACCAACCAGAGCAGGAATCTGATTTATATCCTGCTGTTCCACGTCCATCAGCGGCCGCGTTAAAAACCACACACACATTCACACATGCAGAGCGGCTCTCAGGGGTATTTACATTACGGAGCTCTGAAGCTGATGAAGCGAGAGTAGAACATCGTGAGAGTGTGTGTGAGAGTGTGTGTGAATAACAGCTGTAATGGATTTCCAGTGAGTAGCCCTCTATCAGGTTATGTAACACATTTTAGCATTTATACTTCCGCCATTCTTCCAATATTTGTATTAGGGCTGCATCTAACAACTATTTTGACAGTGGATTAATCTATTGATTATTGAAATGATTAATCAATTAGTTGTTTGGTTCATAAAATAGTGAAAAAGACCAACAGTCCACAACCCAAAGATCATCAGTTTACTATTATATAAGAATCAAGGAACCAGATTATTAAAATAGTTGGTGATTAATGTAATATTTGGCAACTAATTGATTCATTGATTAATTGTTGAGAGGCTGAATCCTCTTATTTATTATCAAAATAGTTGGCAACTAATCAATAAATCGACTAATCTTTGCAGCTCTACTGTGTATTTTGTTTTCTGTTCGACCATCCCGTTGATATAAATATGAAAAATAATAATAATTAAATATTTATTTCTGTATCATTTGAAACTTTTCAGTAGAAAAGTGATAAATGATTAATCTATTAGTTGTTTGGTTCAACAGTCCACAACCCAAAGATCATCAGTTTACTATTATAGAAGATTCAAGATTTTCTTCTTAAAAAATGACTCAAATCAAGTATTAATTGGCAACTAATTGATTAATCGACTAATTGTTGCAGGTCTGCTTTTCAGTTACTGACAGGGTTCATGTATTTTATCCATAAAACAATGAAAAATCCAACAACAAGCACTGATGAACAGTATTTTCCTCCTTTTATGTGATTCAAACATGGTCAGCGTCTGACAGGCACCTGAAGGCAGCATCATGTTCATTTATTAGGTCGACAAGTGTGAAGACGGCAATTAATCCGACTTTAAAAGGTCAAACGAGCCAAAGTGAAGTCGACAGGTGTCAGAAAGACGTTATAAACGCGTATATGTGTCATCTCTGGGGGTGTTTGTGGACTCTGAGCCGTTCTCTCTGCTCACAGCTTTCCCTTGTTGTCTAGGATTTGATTACCGCCCATGAGTGAGCCTCATGTCGTGCTTTTCATTAGAGAAACAGAATTGCTTATTAGCTCTCAATGTTCCAGTGTTGCATCCAAACGACTTAACTCTTGTGCTGTTTTGGACACATTTGTCACATCGGGTTTTGTTTTTGGCACCATTAACCACTGAAACTCCAGTGTTTCCCATAAATTACTAGAAAAAGTTAGAAAAAATGTTTACTCTGCCCATATTGAGTTAGTTACTGCAGCATTACATCACTCCTCCGTGTCCCTGTTGCATTTATTTGTGCAGATTACTCCATAATCGAGCCGTGTGTTTGGTGTTTCTGGAAACGTTAGGACTCGGACTTCAATGTCAAATAAAACTCTGATTTATTTAAACGAATCTGGGAAGGAAACACGATTTCTTTGTGATTTGTGAGGTCGCAGATTTCAATGAGAATTAACCGTAATAAATCCAAAATGTACTAAATTAAAAGGCTGGGCCTTAACAGGGAAAATGTATTGACCAGATTTAAAGGGATAGTTTAACAATTTTATTATGTTTTTGTTGATGCACAAACAGTGTGGGGGGAAAAAATCATGAAAATGGGGGAATTTTCAAAAATGTTGAACTATCCCTTTAATGCAAATCCATTCCTTTATCACATGCACAGGTGATTTCTACATCCCTGGAGACCTTTTGAGCCCAAAGCACAAGACTATTGAATTGAATATTTCCAAAAAGCTTAACTTCCCATTAAAAGTTTCAGGAAATTCACCTGAAATTGATCAAACCGTAGAGTTTTGTGCCGCTCCTGATGCTTCTCGTGGTGTTTCCAGAGCCCTTCATGAGGAACGGCCGCCCCCCCACCTCCCACAGCATGCACTCCTTCCTGCACCAGTACACCGGCTCCTTCAAGAAGCCGCCGCTCCGCCGGCCGCACAGCGTCATCGGCGGCACCCTGGGGTCCTTCATGGCGATGCCGCGCAACGGCAGCCGTCTGGGTGAGCCACACACACATGTTCACACACACACACACACGGAAGGAAGTGAGTAGTGGGAGAGCAGATGGCATCGGGGAACAAACAGGAAACGTGTCATAGTCCTAAAATGTCCATCTTCCTCCTTCCATTAACATTCTTAATCAGTGACTCGGTGTCTTCCACATGAGGAAGATTCCCTCCTCACCCTCAGCGGGGTCTTAAAAAGTCTTTTCAGTTTATGAATTTGGGAAAAATACCTTCGAAAGAATTGAAAAAAGTCTTAAATGTTGATATCTTGGTCTTAAAATGAGTGCAGTGTGTAACTTCTCCTTTATCAATGACTAATATTTAGATTAAATAACGTAGTCTAAATAAAAAGTGGTGGAATTATAGCCCAAAAGTTGTGTTCTAGAATCTTAGTGACGTTTTCAGGGTGATTCATTTAGATAATTTACCTCAGGAACCAAACTGAGGTGAAGTTATTGGATATTTTCTTGACGTTTGCTACTACAGGTGAGGATTTAGAGAAAAAATATTTTATATGGACGCATTTAATACCTGAAAATATTCACTAAAAAATCAATTAAAAGACTTTTTATCATTCTGTTTGCTGTAGTTCATCATATCCATGATGCCTTAACTAATACAGGTGAGGTTATAGTGAAAAATTACATTATATGGACATAGTATGCATTTAATCCAAATATAATTGAACAAATGAATGTTATAGGTCTGTGAAATGGTCATTAACCCTCGATTGCATGAAATATTACTTAAACATGGTAAAAAAAATAATGTTTTTGAATGTTTTTATTACTTAAAATGGCCTAAATAATAGATATTTTTAAGAAATGTAAGAGGAAATATTGCTGTAGTACATCATATTCACAATGCCCTAATTATATGGATGTAGTACCCATTTAATATCTCTCTAATTTACAGAAAGTCTCGATCTTTTATCACATTTAAATTATAGGCTAAAGGGTTAATACAAATATAACTGAACAAATGAAATCAAATAGTTTTTTTTTGCTGGTAGGTCTGTGAAATAGATATATATATATATATATATATATATACATAGAGAGACTAGATGGATTTCATACATGCAGTGTTTATTTCACTCAAGAGGTTTTTGGGATAGGAAGTGGGGCCCCAACTTATTCAGAGTAGTGTAAATGTTCCTTGCATGTAGCTTGGTGCAGCCTGTAGGATGGTGCAGTGGCAGCTGGATGCAGGATTCAGTCAAACGTGCAGCAGCTTCCTGTGTGAACCGGTGTTACTCATCCTGAGCTGCACAGCAGACGACGTTATGATGATTCAAAGCCTGCAGCAGATTTCATGCAGGCGGCGTCGGGACAGCCCGGACAAGATGATTCACAGGACAGAATGAAGAGGAACTAAGTGGTGCGGGTATCAGTCCACCAGCCTCTAGGCTTTATTTTTCTTTTTTTATGAGGCAACGCTTAACCATTTAACCTCCAGGTCTGTTATTCAGTTTCCCTGCTATAAAACCTGGAATTAAAGTAAATCTACAACATGTGAGGTGACTATAGAAGAGTCAGAATGTATTTATGATGCTGTTATAGAGCAAATAGTTAGAATACTGGAGAAAAAGCTATTTTTATAGTTGATTGAAGTTGTTGTTTGAAGATTCAACCTTTTTTTTTGTCCAGAGCAACAGTTCACGACCCAAAGATCACCAGTTTACTATTATAGCGACTATTTCTACTAGTGAGAATATTACAAAAGAAAAAAATCTAACAATGTGTTTTATTACAGATAAAAATGCTTAATTTAAAACCTAAAACAAGACCAAACTGACCCAAATCAGGAGAAAAAACCTTGAAATAAGCTGAATTATCAATACAAAGTTTAACAAGATAAGAGTTCAAAGGTCAAATATTAGTCCATAAAATCCTATAAATCATCTGGATCATTCCAGAACATGAAGAATATATTCTGTAAGATGTTTATTATAAAGGAGCCAATTAAATAATCACACAAATTAAACATCTAAATAGTCTCTACTACTGATATTCTATTATTGTATTATATTATTATGTGTTTTACTACAGATAAAAATACTTTATTTAGTGTTGGAGCTGAGGTTTTCTCCTGTGATTTATGAATAAATCAGTGTTTTTTTGATTTTACCAGTTTAAAGAGGAGAGAAAAGCTCATTTCTACATTAAATCTTACATTAAATCTTTGTTTTGACAAGAGTCCGGGCTGATTCCAATGAAATCCTGCCGTTGGTCTAAACATTAGATGCTGCAACTCATTAAAATCTGTAACCATATGCATGTGGTTGTGCCCCAGAAAAGTCTGTAAAAGGAGAACTTTGCTGATTTCACACATCAAAGTCCGGATAATGTTGGAGTTTAGTCGTATGTGAAGAGTTTGTAGCTCTAAAGGGAAATGCTTTATTCATGCACTTCTATAAAGTGTTGAATCTAAAATGCTTCCTCAGGCTTCTCAGATTAACATTCAGCTCCAACTCCAAAGTTTATTCTGTGTTTTGTTGGCAAAGAGATAAACAGGCTTCAGTGGAGGGAAGTGTGAAAACTGACCTGAGTCATTTCTACATCTGGAAACTAGTAAAGATCGTACGGAAAAGTTGTGTTTCCACATTATTGCACCAATTGTGTATTCAATTGTGTATTTAACCGTATAAATAGAAAGTTTGGAGCAACATGCTGATTTATGGTTGCATTTCTTGTTGTTTTCATGAAGAAAATCTAATTATTTGACTTTTTTAAGATTAAAATGAATGTATTTATTGAGTATTTTAGCTTAAAAGATTAATCGAATAGTTGTTTGATTCATAAAATGATGATTTGAAAGCCGAAGATTCAAGGTAAAATATATTTTTTGGGTCCACAACCCAAAGATCATCAGTTTATTATAATAGAAGACTAAAGAAACCAGGAAATAATCAGATTTAAGAAGCTGGAACCAGAGAATTTGGACATTTTCTTCTTAAAAATGACTTAAATCCATTATGAAGTAGCTGTAATAGTGATGTAATTGTTGCAGCTCTGTATATTTTCATTTTCTCCTCTTTGTCAACTGATTACAAAGCAGAACTCAACAAATTAAACCTCTTCTAAAATGCAAATTCATCATGTTTGCATTTATAAGTGAAGGGAGATTTCTGAAGTGCAGAATAATCTTTAGTTAATGATTAATTTACACATTTTAGTTGTTGTTCAGTTGCTGTTTTCTGGATATAAATGTCTGAAAACTTGATGCCAGATAGTTTAACTCTCTTTAAAAAAACCTGCTATTAACTAGTTTTTATATTCTTGGTGGATTAAAAATGATTCATAGAAAACATACAATATTTTAAGTTATCCTGGAAAATGATGGCAGTGAAAAATTGAATCACTGGCATGTTTTATTTCCACTGTTAGCATAAATTAATGTGATTTAATATGGATAAATTAGCATTAAAGCTATTTAACTTTAGTCTTTATTGTCTTTATCCTGGATAATGACGTATTTGTTGGACCCATACAATAAAATAATAAATAGAATAGAATAGAGACATGTTAATAAATAATAGTTATTGCATTTACATGAGCACAAAATGTACATGTGAGAACCTGATAAATGCTTTTAAAACTGTATTTTTAAAACAGTTTTTGACTTTTCTCATCGCACCAACCTTTATTTATCACTGATGAACACTGACAGTTTTCATCCATTGATAAACTGACGTTCATTCCAGCTCCGGCATCAATTTCACAGCCTGTGAGTTCCGTTTCAAACGTAGAATCTCCTCCTCAGATATTTACCCAGCAGCAACAACCAGCATCTGTGCTAACAATCTGCTGTTTTCACACTGGTTTGACTTCATGCACCGTTCAGGCTGTTTCTCATCACTGATATGATGACGGCTCAATCTCCAAGTTCATTCTTGTAGATAGCTGCCACCTGTTGATCCTCGCTCTGGACCCTGGCCTAGATAGACGTCTTTGGATCTAAAAGCAGGACGGTTAAGTAGGACGTGAGTGCACCACATATCGCTTCATTACTATTTGTGCTTATTATCAAAGCTGCCAAAGACGAGACGAGAGAAGGGAGATCAAGAAGAATCGAGAATGTTTCCACGCCGGGAGGAAAGTGAAGGAAGGAGGTGGAAGAAAGAAGGATTAAAAATAGGGCGGTGAATGATGTCTTTAAAGATTTTAAAGATGCGAGAGGTGTTAAAGGGAAAAGAGTCAGCTTTTGAGACAGGTGTGGCTCGTTGGAAGCAGAGGAATGTAACTCAGGGAGAAAGTGAAAATATTATCATGTGATTTCTCCTTTTTTTTTTGGAGGGTGAGGCAAGACGTGAAGCAGGAGTGTGTGAAAGTAAAAGGAGGTTAAAAGGGAAGGGAAAGTAGGACAGATGAGGTCATTTGGAGTCAGAAAAGCGCCGGTAGCAGATGAACGTGCTGAAGTCCGAGTCACAGCGACCTCCTTCACTAGAGAAAATGAAACGGCAGGAAAAGAGAAACGAGTGAAACGGAGAAGTGGAAAGTGAAAAGAATCATTGAGGTTTATCAAATGGGACAACAAACTGAATCTAAACCACTGAAAATATCTTAGTTTTGGTACAAATAGTCCAATATTGAGTCGGATTATGTCATTTCCATTCATTTTTTTTCCTGATTTGGATGAATTTGGTCTTGTTTTAAGACAAATATACATTAAATTGATTAAAATCCCCCCCAAAAATCTTGAAATAAGATAATTCTGCACAATATTGGACTAACTGGATTAAAAACAAGATATTTTAACCTGTTTAGATTCAGTTTTTGCAGCAACATGTTGTTTTTGGCGCAATTAGTCAAATATTGAGTAGAATAACTTATTTCTATTATTATTTAATAGCTTATTTCAAGTTTTTTTTCCTGATTTGGTTCAATTTGGTCTTGTTTTACAAAAATAAGACTTACAAATTTAAAAAAAAAACTTGAAATAAGCTAAATTATCTAATAATTCTACTCAATATTGAACTAATTATACCAAAAATAAGACATTTTCACATTAGAATGTATTTATTTATCCAGTCTGTTTACTTATAATAATAAATATATGATAATTTACTAATTAACTTATTCGTTTTCTGGTAATAAATGGGTACTAGGTTAAAAAATATTCTTTTTTTCTTAAAATAAATCCAAATTAGCCTAAATCAGGACAATAAGCTAAATTATCTGCCAGTGCAATAAGATATTTCTACTCATTATTGGACTAATTGGACCAAAAACAAGATATTTTAACCTGTTTAGCAGAAACTGAATCTTAACAAGTCAAAACATCTTGTTTTTGGTACAATTATTAAATTATTTGGCTTTTTTCTGACTTTCAATGTCTTTTTTTCTTAAAACAAATCCAAATTAGCCTCAATCAAGACAAAAAACTTTATTTAAAATGATCTGCCGGTGCAATAAGATCATTCTATTTGCAGGGTACTTTTCCTCCCGTGAGGCGTTCAGGTACCGCTGCAGCATTTCTGTGTTAAAGGTGTCTCTGTTCCACTCAGACCTGGCTCAGCCCAACAGGAAAATCCTGGAAACATTTGTGTTTCTAAAAGTAGATCAGAATTTCCTATAAGCTGAGCAGCCGCTGGTTTGACAGCAGATGACCAGAGGGACGTTAAACCTGCTGATTAAGTTATCGTTAACATTCAGGAATAATGCAGATTCTTTTACTTTTACAGGCTGCACCTTGATGACAGGCTGCATGGGTGAAGGCTGATGATAGAGAGCTGCTCAGCTACTCATTAACTGTGTGTGTGCGCAGGTGTGTGTGTGTGTTTTATACACATTTGCTCCTGCTGTTCTAAGGCACTAGGTGTAGTTTTACTGCCCTGGAGGAAGTGCTGTGAGTTGTGTGTTTTAATCTTTGGCCTCGGGGGTTACAGACGATGCTTTAAAGCCTTTTAAAGCACAGAAAAGCTGATGTTTCCATCCAATAATCCTGTGATTCTCAAAATGTTTCACATCAAACTCACAAAAACTAGACGTCAGACCACTTCTTATAAGATTTATGCTTAAAGATGCTTCAGAAAGACTAAAATAAAGGATTGAAAGTGCTCTAATCAAGAATAAATATATAAATAATGTAGCTTTAAATGTCCATGTTTATTTAATTTTACATTTAATTTTGAGTTAGAGTTATGACATAATCACATAAAAAGCAGTTTAACTCTCTTATCAAATTTATCATTTATTTATATAAATTATTATTATTATTATTTGCTAACATCTGCTCAGAATATCTGTGTCAACTAATGTAATATCAGTCAAACCCAGACCCTAAATTATTAGTTGATTATTAGAGTAAGAAAATCTAATTAATTAATTAATCAGTAGATTTTATGAAGTAAAAAAACTCTAATTAATTGCTTATAGCTCCTCAAATGTGTATTATTGCTGTTTTTCTCTGTTGTATAAAACAGTAAATGTAAAATCTTTTTCATTCTCAATATTCTGTCAGTTTTTCTGGTGTTTTTAACTATTTAACTAGATTATTAAAGGGAAACTATTATACATTAGCTGCATGATATAGAACACTTGATGTCAATGCAAAGCATAGGCAGTCAAGTGGAATTGTGGGTAATGTAGGCGCCAGGTTTTGACAAAGAAGGGGAATTAGTGTAATAAAACTGGTGATATCTCTGATTTGTGATGACGTTTCCTTCAGAAATGTGTTTCTGTGTGATTTACTGTCTTTTTCTTTATTTTCTCTGTCAGACATCGTTCATGAGAACCTGAAGATGGGCTCAGACGGGGAGAGCGACCAGGCATCAGGGACGTCTTCAGACGAGGTTCAGTCCCCGACCGGCGTCTGCCTGAGGAACCGAGTCCACCGGAGGATCTCCATGGAGGTGACACACACACACACACACACACACACACACACACACAGACACACACACACACACACACAGACACACACACACAGGTGGGGAACTCACCCTCCTAGAGAAAAAAACTTGCAGCTATAGACTATCAATTATCACTATTAATGCATAACATCATATATTTTTATCTGGTCTAAATGTACCTTAAAGGGATATTTTTTTAAATTTTTAACACTTTTAACATGTTAGTGGACAAATGTGCTTTAGGAAAGTGCCAGTTTTTGTTATTAGAACAATTAATAACATCAAAACCTCAGTTTTACTTTTAAAAATGTTCAAAAAATATGTTGAAAACAAACTAAATTATAATTTTTGGTACTCAAGGGGTTTTTAAAAAGTAGGCAAAAAAAACCCTTGACTACAATGACCTGGATGAGTGAGAATCTACACAGACATAATTTTTGGTACATTTCGTCCAATATTAAGTAGAATTATCATATTTTGCTGGCAGATAATTTAGATCATTTCAAGTCTTTTCTGATTTGGATGAATTTGAACTAACATTTTCTATTCTAAGCTAAATTATCTGCTCAATATTGAACTAATTGTACCAAAAACAAGATATTTTCACCTAAAATTTCAGTTTTTCATTGTGATAATGTCACGTTCATCCTATTTAAATCCAAATTTGAATGAAACTTTAAAGTTTTTTAAACTTTCTGCCCTCTAATACATTTGCAACACAGGTAAATTCATATTTTAGTGACTGCTGCTGCTGTAACTGGGTCACATGTGTCATTACAGCAGCGATCCATCATTTCTAACTAGACTAGAAACTGCTCAGTGTTCACATTCGTTTTATTTTAACACTCCGTGGGTCAAACATGATGAATCGGTTTAGGCGTCCCGCAGGGAAAACTCCACACAGTCACTTCCACCAGCTCAGCAAATAAAATGTGAAGAGGACAGAATGAGAAAGGTCCTCATGACTATCAGGGGATTGTTTCTGCCTGCTGCTGGAGTTTCTTATTTCACAGTGTGCGTTTTTTCTTTTTCTTCACCATCCTTCTGTTCTATGATTTCACAGCGGTGCTTATATAAGCTGAAACAGGAGGTGAAACTCTGCAAATAAAATCACGCTAAATGTCAGCACTTCAGACGTGCTCCTAATAAATCATCTTTATAAACGATGAAACGTGCCGTTTTATTTTGAAGGGCAGGCTCGGCCCAACCTGGAGACTTCCTGCCCCCTGCTGGCAGAGCGTAGGAACCGCAGTCTGTGCAGAGAAGTTTAGTCTCAAACACACACGCTGACCTATTTTCCGCTCGTGTTTATCTCATATGTAGGTGCACGAAATGAGAGGAACTCAAGGATGTGGTGAAAATCAGTTTAACTGCTGCACACGCGTATAAACCCTGTAACATGACCACAGAGCTGCTCTTCCTGTGGCTCTTTTTGATGCTGAAGGTTCAAATGAAGCCCGTTTGTGTCGCTTGCTGACTTCTTATTACCCAGCTTCCAGTTTGTCACGTCAAGCTTCAAGTGTTTTAAGAGTTTGCACAGTGCTGCAGATACAGTAGACAAACAAAAAACATGCAACATGGAAGTTTGATTATGAAACTTCTCTCTGTTAGATCAGTAGTTCATCTAAAGTGAGGACATTTAGCCTGAAAATAAAATCTAGATGTTTTTAACCTATTAAAATCTAAATTCCCCTGATGCAGCATTGAGTTTTACTCATAAATCCCATTATTAAACCTCAGCTCCAACACTAAATAAAGTATTTTTATCTAGTAAAACCACATCATCAATACAATAAGACAATAGTTTAATATAATATCAGTAGTAGAGACTATTTAGATATTTAATTTGTGTGATTATTTAATTGGCTCCTTTATAATAAACATCTTACAGAATATATTCTTCATGTTCTGGAATGATCCTCAGTGGGATTTATAGGATTTTATGGACTAATAATTGACCTTTGACCTCTTATCTTATTAATTATTGAACTTTGCATTGCAGATAATTTAGTTTATTTCTGTTTTTTCCCTGATTTGGTCAGTTTGGTCTGGTTTTAAGTTTAAATATAGTATTGTTATGTGTAGTAAAACACATTTTTTGTAATATTCTAACTATATTTGCTCTATAACAGCAACATAAATAGATTCTGACTCTTCTGTAGTTACTTCACTTATTTTAATTCCAGGTTTAAGTCCAATAACCTTTGTGTTTGTAGAGATATTCAACATTTATTATCATTTATAGCAGGAAAACTGATAAATAGGCCTCGGGTTTAAGTGGTTAAACTAATGCTCTAATGATTAATCGATTAGTTGCCAACTATTTTGATAATCAATTAATCAATTTGAGTCATTTTGAAGAAGAATTCTCTGGTTCCAGCTTCTCTTCTCTGATTATTTCCTGGTTTCTTTATTCTTCTATAATAATAAACTGATGATTTTTGGGTTGTGGACAAAAAAAAGACATTTTAGGTTGAATTTTCAGATTTGGGAAACAGTGACCTGACATTTAATGAACCAAACAACTAATTGATTATTCAATTAAATAATTAATACATTAATCAACTATCAGAATAGTCGTTAGTTGCAGCCCTAGTTCTAACAATGCAAAACAAATGAAATATTGTTTTTATTAATACAATAAATAAATTACCAAACTATAATATTGCACAGCTCTAACCAGAAATAAATGTAAAGACCAATTTTAGATGAATGTTATCATAGAAAGTGTTGGAAATCTAATGATTTGGTGTCTCAGGTATGATTATATTAATAGTAAAGACACATGTGAAATGATATTCAGCCTTATTCACACTTATATTAGTGATGTTTTCTTATCCAAACAGTTTTATTCTTATTTCTCATGTTATTTTAGGACTAATCAGCACTGCTCATATGCAAAAAAACAAATAGATGAGCTGCAATAAGAATAGCAGCAACGCTGAGAAGAAAATAATGTGACGCTGACTTGAAATAACGAGTTTTGAGGCAAAAAGCTGGACAGAGTCCTGTTATGTAATAAATCTCATCATCACAGAACACACTTGTCACATTTCAGGCTGCAGAGCTGCAGAAACTAGACCAGCGAGGCCAAACTTCACATCCCAACGTACAATAACTTGTGACGCCGTCGTCTTGTTGTATTTTTACTCCGCTCACGCTTGTTTTTCCCACATCAGTCAGCGTTATATTAGATGTGGATGTGTTTTAATCCCAGAATAGATAAAAAGAGGCTGTGTGCATTTCTTTGGAGACATGGGACGTTATTTATAGAACATCTAGAGCTTCTTATCTTCAAATCGATGATATTTAAATCAAATTTTCCACGATTTGAGACCTTTAAAACAAATCTGGGCTAATAACACAACACAAATAATAATTTATTCAATTAAACTGTTTGTAAAATGTTGAAAGACGATCCTACACACATATTTTATATATTTATAATTTATCTTACCTTTATCTATAAATAGTGTTTAAAAAGAAATCTGAACACCTCACCTGAAACAGAAAAACTTCTAACCTGAAATGATTGAAGCTAACCATTTTGTGTCGTGTGTGTGTGTGTGTGTATATATGTGTGTGTGTTTTATATGTGTGTGTGTTTTAAGGACCTCAACAAGCGTCTGTCCCTCCCGGCCGACATCAGAATTCCTGACGGCTACCTGGAGAAGCTGCAGCTCAGCAGTCCGCCCTTCGACCAGCCGCTCAGCCGCCGCTCCCGCCGAGCCTCGCTGGTCAGTGTGTGTGTGTGTGTTCCATCTTTATTGCTTTGCAGACTCCCTCTGTGCCTGTAACCATGGCGACTAGCCCGATGCGATCCTAGGATGTATTAATCCGGGCTTAGATCATCACACAGGCCGTGGTGTGACATGCAGCAGTGAAAGGAGACGCCTGCCAAAGCCTGAAGGAGTTATTGACTCTAAAGTGTCCCATGACGACCTTTGACCTCACCCTGTGCTTCATTTACTCGTCTTTTCCTCAGTCGGAGATCGGTTTCGGGAAGTTGGAGACGTACATTAAGCTGGACAAGCTGGGAGAGGTGAGAAATGGAAAAAAAAGGCATATTCCGTCAACACTTCAGCGTTTATTCAGTAATGTTGAGCCGACGCTCCCGTGTTGCCTTCAGGGAACCTACGCCACGGTGTTTAAGGGACGCAGCAAGCTGACGGACAACCTGGTGGCACTGAAGGAGATCAGGCTGGAGCACGAAGAGGGAGCACCCTGCACCGCCATCAGAGAAGGTGAGAGGAGGACGCAGATATGTCGGCGATAGTTTAATGTGTCAAATGGCCTTTTCTGTTCTTTTAAACGTCCTGGTGTTTTAATCTAGTTTTAATCAAAGAAAATCTAGTCTGGTTTTACTCAACTATTTGCATATTTTATTATAAACCAGCATGATTTTGCATGACATCGACCCAGATGCAGCTACAACATGTAAAATGAGGAATACTATGTTTTTATCTGCTAGTTTTCAGTGTGTTTCAGACATTTATTAGAACATTAGTTAACACGTGTAATGGCAGCGAGTTTTAGTGGGAAAGCACTCGCTTGCGTCGACACACACACACACACACCCCTGGCAGCATCACTGGAGGAGAAATAGAAGTAGATTTTATCTTTTTTTATGTTAATTTCATTGCGTTTCTGTCATAAAAAACCTTGTTGATGAATATATTTCTTCTCGTCTCAGTAGGTCTGTGAAATTGATATAAATGACTTGAATTTAACTTGAAGAATCTTGTAGGAAATGTGTGAAATGAGTTTTTTCTGTCTGTGTAGTATCGTTACTGAAGGACCTGAAACACGCCAACATCGTGACGTTACACGACATCGTCCACACCGACAAGAGCCTCACACTGGTGTTCGAGTACCTGGTAAGACTCACGTATCAAAGTCACACACAAAGTCAAAGTGAACTTTTGAGCTTTAGACCGACAACAGACAGAAAAGGGACGTATAAAGTACATTTTCCAAACAAGGGGGGAAAAAATGATGATAGGAATAATAGGGTGGAATATGAAAGTGCATAAACAGGAGCAGACGTGTATGAAACACAAAAACTCTTGTGTAATTAACCTTTAGCGTTTTAGAAAAAGTTATTGTTTCTCATATTCAGGAAGAGATAAAAGCCACGAGTGCTGGGAAGTGACATTAAACAGGAAGGGATCGTAGGAATGTAGGAAAACAAGCAGAATCCTGCTGGAATGATCCTGAACGGAGATATGAGGGTGAGAAGTAGCAGAGCTTCAGGGAGATGAAGAGACAAGGAGGATCTCAGCTTCCTGTCTGACGCCTCATCTCTTCCTGCAGGATAAGGATCTGAAGCAGTACATGGACGACTGTGGAAACATCATGAGCATGCACAACGTGAAGGTGAGGACGCTGCTCATCGTTTCACTTGTTGTTTCAGTTTTTGCTCGTTTTTAGAATCTAATGATATGAAATATCTCCCCAGGTCTTCCTGTTCCAGATTCTGCGAGGCCTGTCGTATTGTCACAAGAGGAAAGTTCTCCACCGGGACCTGAAGCCTCAGAACCTCCTCATCAACGAGAAGGGAGAGCTCAAACTGGCTGATTTTGGTAAGAGACATCACAATAACTCATCTTCCGTCGTTGTTTCTCGTCGAATCCTAACGGATCTCTGGGTCCAGGTCTGGCCAGAGCCAAGTCGGTCCCGACTAAAACCTACTCCAACGAGGTGGTGACTCTGTGGTACCGACCTCCGGACGTCCTGCTGGGTTCTTCAGAGTATTCGACACAGATCGACATGTGGTACGAGCCTCACGACACTATGAATCTTAACATACGTCCAGAAAAATAATCTGTTAAGCAGCTTAAGAAGAAGATTAAAGGCTCAATAAAATACACGGGGAAAGAATTATATCAATTTTATATCTAATATAGTAAAGACAAGGGTTGCAAAATTCTGGGAATTTTCAAAATTGGCAACTTTCCATTGGAATTAACAGGAATGTATGGGAATAAATGGGAATAAATCCAAAATTCATACAATTTTATTCTACTCTCAGGTGAAAATATCTTGTTTTTGGTACGATTAGTCCAACATTGAGTAGAAAATGTTAGTCTAGTCTTAGTTTTCTTAAAAAAGACCAAATTGACCCAAATCTGGGGATAAAAAACCTTGAAATAAGTTAAATTATCTGCCAATGGAATAAGATAATTCTACCCAAAAACAAGATATTTTCACCAGATAAGTTTTGCAGTGTAAAAATCTGCCTAATTGTGATAATTATAATTTATATTTGCTAATATTAGCTCTATTATATATTTTAAAGAAATAAAGAGCTGTGTTTCGATGTGTGTTCCAGGGGCGTTGGCTGTATTTTCTATGAGATGGCTGCAGGTCGGCCGCTGTTCCCCGGCTCCACGGTGGAGGACGAGCTCCACCTCATCTTCAGGTTACTGGGTGAGTAGCGGCAGTCATCACCATGGCAACACGCGTGTTAAAACCCGTGTTTAACCCGCGCGCTGATGGTCCGTGTGACTCTGTGACTTCAGGCACGCCGACAGAGGAAAACTGGCCGGGAATCTCCTCCATCGAAGAGTTCAAATCCTACAAATTCCCCAAATACAAACCGCAGCCGTTCATCAACCACGCTCCCAGGTACCGTGGAGTGTGTGTGTGGGTCTGATTTTTTTCGTGTGTGTGTGTGTGTGTGATGGCGTTTGTGCGCAGCAGGAAATCCTGTTGAACATTTCAGAGATGACTGTCCCACTTCCTTCCTCCCATGAGCCGCAGCGTTCCCATCAGGCCGAGCTGCTGCAGCCGCTCAGTAAAACTTCCTTCTGTCTCCTCTAGGCTGGACGGAGAAGGCATCGAGCTGCTGCTGTCCTTCCTCAGAGTGAGTGACCTTTCACCTTTAATGCTACCCACAATGCACTGCTGTGACGCTGCCTTCAAGAAAGATGATCCTCGTGCTTTTATTCTCATAACATGGCGGACACATAACGCTTATTGTAATATTTTTAAAATGACAATAGGGTAAATTGTGATTTTATTAAAATGATGAATTGATATTTTTTATAATGTATTCATTAAATTTATTTTATTGTTTTTTTTTATTTTATAAGAGTGAGGATTAAAAAAATACAATCATCACATTAGGATTATTTTTTATTATTAATATTTTATATTTATTAATTTAATATTTAATTATCTTCTGTTTTTTATATTTTATAAGAGTGAGGATTAAAAAATACAATAATCACATTAGGATTATTTTTTATCATTAATATTTTATATTTATTTATTTAATATTTAATTATCTTTATTCTGTTTTTTGTTGTTTTTTTACATTTTATAAAAGTGAAGATAAAAAAATACAACCATCACATTAGGATTATTCATGTTCTCTATTTATACATATTTATAAATGAATGAAAATGAACTTGTTGGACCCCAGGAAGAATACTGAAATAAAAAAAATGAAAAAATAGGGTTATAAAAATCTTAAAAGAAATAAAACCTTAAAAAGATAATTATTAAATGTCAGAAGCTGCAGTACCAGTGCCCGCCAGCAGAGGGAGCATCTCCATCACCACAGGATCCACCAGCGTTATAGTTAGGGATTTATTTAATAGTTTTTTTTAATTATATATATATTTTTCTTTATTCAGATTTTTTTTTCAATTTCATATGAGTTTGAATAAATATTTAAATTGGGTTTGCTAGATTTTATTTAGTTTTTATAAATATTTCATTTTAGTAACAGAGGGTAAAAAATGCTGAAATAAAAAAAGATAATTCGTAAAACAGACACTAATTAGATAATTCAAGTTAGTTAAAGTTGGTTCTAATTTTAAAAAGCCTAGTTTATATTTTATGTCTGGATTTATGTCCAGAATATCTTTTTTATTGTTTTAATTGAACTCTAATTAACTTTGTTCTCCACAGTACGAATCGAAGAAGAGGATTTCAGCCGAGGAGGCGATGAAACAGTCGTACTTCAGACAGCTCGGGATGAGAGTTCACACACTGCCTGAGAGTGAGCGTGAACACACACACACACTCACACACACACGGTTGTTTTGTCGTTTTTTATTTCTTTAAGCTGAATCTCTCCTCTGTTTTTCAGGCGTATCAATATTCACGTTAAAGGAGGTGCAGCTGCAGAGAGACCCCGGCTACAGGAGCTCCTCATACCCAGAGTCAGGTTGGAAAATCAGTAGATAATCACACATTTTCCTGCTCTAAATGATAATAAATGTTGAATATCTCTACAACCACAAAGGTTATTGGACTTAAACCTGGAATTAAAATAAATCTACAACATGTGAGGTGACTACAGAAGAGTCAGAATCTATTTATGTTGATGTTATAGAGACAATAGAGTTAGAATATTGAAATAAAATATATAAAACATGTGTAGCAGCCGTCAATGTAATAAATTTGTGTTCTTTAATATGTAAAAACCATATAATAACCCTTTTCCAATAATTGTTATAATAATAATTTTTATTAAAGTGAATTATTTGTCCTGTTTTTTAACTCCAGGTAACAGCAAGATCAACAGGAGGCAGAGCATGCTGTTCTAGTGTGTGATGAAGCTTCATCATCATCATCACTGACCCTGAACCACCTCCCTCGCATGAGCCCACCTCCCGTCGGAGTGACCCCCACTTTACCTGCACACACACACACACACACACACACACACACATTAACACACACACACACTCCTCTGAGCGAGTGACTCTGGGTTGAATCTATTTGGAGACTGTTTATTTATTTGGGAGTGGGAGAGGGAGGGGGGTAGTTTTATGTTTGTTTTTTTTGCTGCTAAACTACTACTGTCTGTATTTAACACACCGTGTGTGTGTGTGTGTGTGTGTGTGTGTACATGCGTGTGTGTGTGCGTGTGTGTGTGTACATTCTGTGAACTCGAGAGGCCACGCACAGTTGATCAGTCAGCAGATAACTTTCTGTTTCTCCGGCTTCGTTTGAGTTAGAATTCCACTGATGTCCATGTCCACGCTGTGACCCAAGTTCGTTATTTTTGTTGTTGAACGCTTCAGGATTTTTAAATTTAAATATATCTATACGCATAGATATATTTATTTAGAATTTAGGTTTTTTTCTTCAAGCTTCCTCTACAACATTTCCAGGTTTAGAGGGACCGGGAGGAGGGAAAACGGTTTCTCTGGATTTCTCCCCCGTTTATCGTTTTCCTGAAACGTCGCGAGCAGCGAGTGGATTTTAACGTTTTTCAGAAGAAGCACAGTTCCCACTTTCCGTTCTCCCCCCCCCCCCAACTCCGGCTTAGCAAACGGGACCAAAAAAAAAAAAAACTGAGGAAAGGGGAGGGCAAACGAGCGGGAAGCACAGAAGAAGCCAAACAGGAAGTCACGTGACGTCCCACAGGAAGCCGGCGAGCCTTCCCCTGAAACTGCCAGGACTTCACCGCTTTAAAAAGGAAAAAAAAAAAAAAATACAAACTCCACTTTCTGTGCATTTGGAGATCTCACTGCAGTAACTCTTTGTTTTTAACTTGCACTTCAGCGTGATTTTTTTTTTTTTTTGGAATCAGGGACCCCGGCCTGGACACGGCTGAGTTTACCCAACAGTATTAAGATGTTCTCTGTGTCTGTGACCTTTGACCTTTCCTTGTGAAACAACAGTGTCATTGTGTTTTAACAGAGGGGGGAGGGGGGGGATGCGGCAGGTGTTCAAAAACAAAAAAACAAAAAAAAAACAAAAGCTAAATTTCCACTTTGGCTTCGGACCACTGCTCTTTCCAGCGTTTGTACACAAGAAGAAGAAGAAAAAAACAGATTTCAAATTGAAATTTTTGGATTTAACGGCCGCTGTGTTGTTTGCAACTGACAGTGACGCTACACGGTTGAGAAGTCTCACTTTTAACTTCATGTTTACTGAAGCAAACGGACGATCTCCTGAAAATAAATCCCCTAAAACAGCATTCCCCAACAAACTGACTGAAGATATTTGCAGCAGATGCTTAATAACACGTTTATTAACCTAGATATTAATATTAAGTCTGGTTTATTGGTCCAGGAACCAGGAATGCATCACAGCTTGAATATGCAGGAGTGCGGCTAAATCCTGTTTCTGCAGATAAATTACCAAGGAATCGTCTGGTTACTGTTTAGCTCGAGTTCAACATACTGATTGGGGTAAAAATATGAACGAAAAGTGCAAACGAAGCACTGCTAATACTTGACACGTGCGTTAATAACAGAGATATAAGCGTAGACTTGATCATCGTTTGCAGCAAATAGTGTAATAATCCTTTAAATGTACTGTATTTCACATTATCGGTTGTAATTAAAAGGCTGAACAGAATGTTTCCAAACTATTTTTCAGAAATAAACTGACAGATTTAACACTGTAAACCGTTCAAAGAATATCACAAATATTGTGTTCGCAGGAAAAAAAGTCATTATATTAATGGTAGTTATCCTGTATCCTACGATTTCTCTCCCTCATATTCTATCTCACACGTCTTATCGGCTTGTTTTCACTGAAATTTAATCAAAAACGTGCAGGATTGTCTCACTATTAACTGCAAACTTTGTTTTTTTTTGTTTAAACAAACGGCAGTAACATGCATGAAAGGAGATTTCTACAACAGCTAAATATTTATCATTGTAAAACTGTACTTTTTCAAGTGTGAATGACCTGAATTTATGTGAATACGTCCGAATGTGTGTGTGTGAATGAGCGAGTGTGTGTGTGCCTGATGCATGGAAGGCCTGCTGTGTTGTGAACTCGACCTCTGAAACACTGAGCTGCCGGTGAACAGTTGGTGTGTGACTCTTTTTACTGGAACTATTTATTTCTCATAACCATCGAAAGTAAATTTAATCTGTTTCATAAACCGTGTGTACAGCAGTTTTTTCTCTGGGATCACGTGTGTATTCCTACGCCTAATAATGAAACCTGAACAAGTGAAAATATGTTGTATTTGCTCCAATAAATCCAATATTTAGCAGAATTAGCTTGAATTATAAAACACTAAGTTAGAGATATTGTTATTTACATAAGTGCTTTACAGATTTGGTCTAAATTTTAATAAAATAAGTAAAAATATAAAACAAACCAGCCCAATAACGACTGTAACATCAACTCCTGCAAAACTATTTATTATATATTATTTCTTCCCCAATTTGTGTCTTTACATGAAAGAAAATGCATTGAAACTTAACATTTAAAGAAAGAAAAGCAAAATCTAGAAAATGTTCATCTTTTATTTTCTATTAATTCCAATATACTTAAAGGGAAAGTGTATATAAATGTAGTATTCTAAAATCTTGTGTTTTCATGTAGTTCTGCAGCAAAAACTGCAAAAAGACAAAAACATATTGGACTAAATATATAAAAAAAACAAGATATTTTCACCTGGTGATATTTATTTTCTATGCAGGTTGTATGATATTATATAAAATAACATTTAAAGTTGACAAACTCACCAACAGATCATTATAATAGCGTTCAATGCTCATTTTATTCCAAAATATCAGTAACATTTCTCTCAACAAAACAGCAAAAACACATGAAAATCATTGAGAATACACTTCCATTAATTTCTCTAAAAAAAAATAACATTGTACAAAAAAAAGGAAGGAAAAAAAAAAGCTTTTGTGCAATTTTGACCTGGAATGTCTATTAAAACCTGGTTTAAAGCTTAATAAGTTGACTTACATTATAGAAAGGCACAGCTGGTACAAAGCTACAGTGCATTTTTTTTATTTTTTTAAAGCATGAAACTTATACAGGTGAAAATAACAAATATTCACAGCGTCAAGTACACTTGTCGAAGCGCTATAGGAGACTTCCAGAGCGGTTTTTGGTGCTCCGGCTAGCAGAGACTCTGCCAGGGGTCAGCGAGGGTCAGGATTCCTCTCATGAGGCCACAGAACCACTCAAACAAGCCAGATTTGGACAAATCTATATCAGGTTAATGTGGAAATTATCATGTGAAACTTGCTGTGTCTGATCTCGTGGTTGTTTTGCAGGTTTTGATGCACATTTTGTTGCAAGACTGCATCTGTTTAGCTGAACAGATGCAAAATAGAAAAGCAAAAACTAGTAAATATTCAGCCTTTGCAAAATCTCTCTAATTACTATTCACTTAAAGGTACAGTGTCTAAGATTTCATGGCATTAGCTGCATCAAGCAGAACAAAACTGGCAGAAATTGAACGCAATATTTATAAATTTGCTTTAATTAGTGTATAATTAAATCAAAATAAGAATTATTGTGTTTTTATGACCCTTAGATTAAGCTGTTTTATCTACAGGCAATGAAATTAATTTTATTGCATCAACCAGTTGAACAAAATTAATTGATTTTAACTCTAGATCTATTTTTTAAAGTTGATTGTACTTAATTTTTTTAAGTAATTGCAGAATAATTATTTTTGAGTTGAATTTACTTTAAGTTTTACTTAAATTACATTAGGATGGAATTACTCCAACTTCTTATTTTTGGTTTACTAAAATAATTCATGTAGATTCAGTTAATGTAACATATTTAAGTTAAATCCAATCTACTTAAAATTTTGGCTATTTTTCTGTATCTTAAACTTGACACTACTTACTTTTTTAAGGAAGTACAGTACATTTAATTAATTAAAAATATATAAATGATTAAATATATATTAAATAAACCAAATAAAAGCATGATCTGCAGCCTCACCACTAGATGGCACCAGAAACTACACACTGTACCTTTAAATAAGCTGCAGCTGAGTCTATTATATATATTAAATATATATTAAACTTGTTTCCTGAGGTCTGACACAGATTTCACCAGATCTCTTGTTTTTTTCTGAGAGGTTAGTGGGTGTTGAGATTAGTCAGAGCATGAGGGGGAAATAGAACTTAACATTCATTAAACTGCACCCAGTCTGTTTTACTGAGGTTTGCAATGAGATGAAATATGAGAAAAGACGAGGCCTCGACCCCCGAAAGAGTTTCATCGACCGTTTCTTTAACCAGATAAGTTTAGACGATCTATCAGAGTTTAAGTGTGCCGTGATGCTCTAAATGTTTCCCGCAGAGGTTTTTACACCCGGACTAGAAGAGAACAAATCACCAGAACACAACATAAAGTCAATAATATCAGCTGAACTGTAGTAAACACAGAAAAAGAAATACTCTTCTCGGAGAGCAAAGCTTCAGAGTGAAGCTGCTGTTCCTTCATATTATAAATGTAAAGGAACAGGTTTCAGATCAGGGACTCGGGAGGAAGTCCCCGTCCCTCATGTGGTCCATTAAGAGAGTTTAAGGCTGATCGGTTCAGTCCTGATCCGTCCCGGCTCGGTCTGATCCGGTCCAGGGATGAGGACTAGTGGGAGCTGGAGGAAAGCAGCAGAGGAGAAGGAGAATCCACGTTGGGAAAAGGCATCGGGATGTGTCCGTTCAGCAAGGTGGGAAACTGCAGGGAGACGTTAGAGATGAGTTAGTGAGGAGTAAATCTGAGATTCTTCCTGTAAGATACGTGGAAGAAGAAGAAGAAGAACGATGTTTTACTTAAATACATTAGACAATGAACAAAAAACATAAGAGACCACTGCATTTTATTCTGAAATCAGCATCTCTACATGTATTCCTGCCATTTCTGTTGAATTCCAACACATGAACACCTCATTCTGCTGAAAGAGGAACCAGGAACAATGGTAAAGACTGTTGAGAGCATGCTAACGCATTAAAAATAAGGGTTATTGCAGCAAATAATGATTTCTGAAGTGTAAACCTTAGTATTATTACTTTTTGAAGTCATTTTCTGCAAATAAATGTTCTAAATGATCATATTTTTATTCAAAATTTGGGGGAAATGTTGTCAGACTCAAACTAAAATGTTCATTTTACCCAAAATCTGAAAAAAATCTGATAATTCTGCAGTGGGCTCTTATTTTATTCTAGAGCTGTAGCAGTATTAGTATTGATAAAACACTTGTAATCAGATCAATAATGAAAATAATGGGTCACAGAAATAAACTCTATACATTACTAATGTGTTAAATGACTATTCTTGTTGCAAACGTCTGGTTTTTGATGTAATATCTAGAGAAGCTCTATGACTCTGACTATTTCTAACCTTGTCAAAGTCTTGACTATATCTGTATTTGTTTTACAGCTTATTGTGGTAAATAAAAGTGTTTTAACAGTAGTGTAATGCTAATACTTTTAGAATAAGATGAGGAAAGAGGTCACATCACGTCATGTCTTTATTTCTTACAGCTGTCCAGTCTGGCTGCTGCTGCTGCATCCTGAGGGGGTACGAGTCTTCTTATTCCTGGTATAGAGAGAGGACTACGGTAATTTACCCACACTATGGGGACCAACCCTCCTTCTGGGGACTTAAAGGTGGTCATTACAAGCCAAACAGTTATTTTGGGGTTTCTGTGTGTGTGTTTGTTTGTGTCCCAGCGTAGTAATGGCGGTAGGGGCCTCCTGACCAACTAGCCCTCCCTCTTCCCCCCGTTTCGCCAACAGGAAGTTGCCCCCTCTTCTGGTCCAAACCAGAGCGGAAACATCTGTAGCTTATTTTGAAACCGTTGGCACACGGTGAACTCACACATACACAAACATCACACATACACAAACATCACACACACACACACACACAAGTAAAGAAAACGTGGAGGTAAATCTGTGGTGTGAAATGACTATAAAGACCCTGTAGTTACGAGGGAGGGAGTTGATGTGACTGCAGATAATTTACAGGCAGACGTTGATTTATCATCCTTCACGACCAAAACCGGCCACTGTTTTTTCTCGTTGATATGGGACACACGGCTCGGTCAGAACGGAAACCATTAGAGCTTTTTTAGAACTCACTTTACGCAATATTCCACTTTTCCAGCCTTCCAGAGAAAAAGCGAGGACTCGGTTTTATTCACGTGTGTGAATTTATAGCATGTTTACGAGTTTTCTCGCATTCCTTTATTTAAAAGAACCAGGTCAGGTCACAAATATAAAGTAGATATACATTTTTTCCATTAACCTTCCTCGCTTCCTTTTAAAATTGTAAATGCATTAAATGCAACCACTAAAACTTTTTATTTTATTTTTTATGTCAGGTACCTCTAGTTCAACAAAATAAAACCAAAAAATGTGTTTTAAATTTTAAAATGCTCTGGTTGAAATTATGACATTTATTTTCTTAGATTTGTTTTTTATTTTTTTTTAATAATTTTTTAAAATTAATTAATTAATTAATTAATTAAAAATAAATAAATAAATAATATTTTTTATATAAATATGGGTCTGTAAAACCATAGATGTTATTTTATATATATTATTAAAATGAAAAAAATACATTTATTCAACAGATATGTTCCAATGACCCTCAGGAATAGTCAGATTACAACCTTTTATTTATATATATGATTCTCGACGTTCATTTTACTATTTTTTAAAATTGAAATCGATGAAAACTGACAAAAAAAGGCCTTAGCAAATATATTAAAACCAATATTTCTATGGTTAAGGAAACGTAACAAGGCAACCAAGAGATGAGAAACTAATTGGTGGGTAGATAATGGCTTTAAGTGGATTTTACAGCTGATTTAAAACATGGAGTAATACCCAAATACTTGCTTACTGGAACAAAAAACGTCACATCAGCACTAGAACAGGGTTACAGAAGGGTTAACCCGCATGATTCATATGAAGTACTCGTTAGATCATCATAGAGCATCTGAAACTTCCCCACACACATTTCTGATGATGTTGAAATTCAGTACATTTTTTTATTCTTCACACAAAACTTCTCCACTTTTTGTCCAAAAGTCCACATGGACATTTGACATGTGAGCATCACTGTCTCAGAACTGAAGGTTGTCTTTTATTCAGAACTTGTGAAAACTTATGCAAATATGAAATAATTCCTATTGCATACAACCTAATGGAGTCCCATTGACTTACATAGCATGGAACTACAATACCGTTCAAAAGTTCAATTAGAAATGTCCTTATTTTTGAAAGAAAAGCACTGTTTTTATGAATAAGCTAATCAGAAATACACCCTTTACATTGCTAATGTGGTAAATGACTATTCTAGCTGCAAATGTCTGTTTTTTGGTGCATCAATATCTACATAGTGTATAGAGGCCCATTTCCATTCCATTTTGTTTGCTCATTCCATCAGAAGGTTAATGGATGATTAGAAAACCCTTGATGCTAACATGTTAGCACAGCTGGAAACAGTTTGAAACTACCCTGAGATTATGTTTACAACTTTTTCTCATGTATATATTTTTAAATATATCTATTATTTAGGCCATTTTTAATAATAATAATATACCAATGTCCAAACAATGGTTAAACACTAATGTTTTTGGCAGCAACCTAGCTTGTTTCAGCACGTACCCTGGCGCTAACCATTTTAGCGACACTTATGCTAAGTATGTTACCTGGAAGAGGGGGGCGTGGCTCTGCAGTTGGGCCGGGCTGAGGGGTCCCACCGGACTCAGGCTGGACCAGAAGTGGATGTTGGAAAGCAGAGGACTGGGAGTGAGCAACAGACCAGACGGAGTCTGCACAGACGAAACACCAAATGAAATGTCAGAGGATAAATACACCGAGATGAAACGCTCTTGTTTATTTTGGCAATAAGTCCAGGGAGCCATTCATAGTCTGCGGTGAGGCTGTCATGTGATTCCGTCCCGGCCAGATGGTTTGCTGTTTCAGTCGAGGGGCCCGAAGCCAAATCTGCCAAATCTGCCCTCTATTGAACTTCATCTACCAGCCAGACTGACTCTCATTAGGACAGGAAGCTCCACTCATACAGAATTCATGACATCTATTGTCTCCATATTAAAGTTAGAGTTTTTATCTCTATTCTGTCATGAGAACATACATCTCTGTTCCAGCAAGGCTTAACTTTTTCTAAATATGGAAATCTTTCAAACTTTTCCATGGGGTATCCTGATGGATTCTGTAGGACTTGGTGTGGGTCTTGTTGATCTAAGAGTATTTGTTCCACCATCTCTCTACCACTCATTTCCTGCAATCTACTGCTGGCTCTCTAATAAAAGGAATATAATTTAAACTTGGTGATGGAAAAACTGGATTTTTCTCTATGGACCAGGAAGTCATGTTCTCTTAAGCTCCTACTTCCTCAAGACCCGTTTATGGTGTTTTACTTTGAGTTTTCTTTGGCATTAGCGAGCATTAGCAAAACAGCAACCACTGAAAGCTGGTTTCAGGTGGACCTGAGGGAAAAAATGGGGGGAAAGCTCTAAAAGTTCTGCATTTTAGAAAGTTCTTGACATGAATAAGTGCTGGTAGATACTCAAAACAGAGGTGCCCGATGCAAACACTTTATCATACAAAATGACGAGTGTCGGTTTTGAAAAAGAAAAACGCAAATATTTTCCATCGGCAGACACAGCGGCGTGTGATTGCTCAGTCTGGATAAGAGCGTGAATACCTCAGTGTAGTCAGACTGTCCTGGTTTGGTCAGTGTGTTGTTGCCAGTGAATCAGGAGCTTCAGGAACATATGGCTTCACTTACGAACCTCCTCCCTCCCTCGCCTCCTGCCCTCTTTCCGCTCACCTCTTTCCATCTCCTCCCTGTCTACAAGTTTAAGTTTCTCTGCCTTTTTTCTCCTACTCTGACTCTTCTTCTCCTCTTTTCCTCATGTTAAAAACCTAGCATGGTTACAGCGGGACTAGCATGTAAAATTCCATCAATACAAGGGTTATGTGTCAGGTTGTACCTGTGCAGTGAGGAAGGCAGGAGTCAAGGACCCTGAAGGCAGCGCCGGACTGTTGAGGGCAATGGAGACCAGGTCACTTCCTGTCAGGAGAAGGGAAGGCGCGGAGATCTCTAGACCTTCCGGTCTCCTGGTTTTCGAAGGCGCTCCATTGGCTAAACCTCTCCTCTCCGGAGTGGTCGTACTCTGTGACCTTTCCCTCTCCCTCTGACCGGACGACAGGTTCAGAGGTTGGGCGCTCGCCTCTGAGTCATCAGTTTCTACGCCGGAGCCCCGCCCCCTCCACAGAGGGTGGGCGGGGCTTTGCGGCGGGGAGGAGGAGGAGCAGGAGGACCGCGGCGGAGACGGCCTGGAGGGGTGCGAGGTCTCCGCGGAGGACAGGGGCGGGGAGGAGCGGCCGCGGTTGGTCACGAACCGGATGACGGAGGAGCTGTCGTCATGGCGATCGGACCTGGGCTCCGTCTTGATGGGCCGGTGGGGGTCTACAGAGGGGTGCAGGGAGCTAACAGTGAAGGAGGAGTACAAGCCAGAGTGGAGGTACTGGTTCCTGCCGCCCCCACCCTCGTCCTCAGCTTCGGCCTCCGACGTAGCGCCGCCGCTTTCCTCGCTGCTCCTCCCCGACTCCACCGCCGCCGGGTCCATCTTCAGGATCTCCGGGAACGACACAAACTTGTAGACGAACTTCTGGCCGATGACTTTCTTGATGATGTTCTGGAAAGGAAACAAGAAGTTTAGGATTAGGAGTGTACCCCAAACTATTTGAATTTCATTTAGACTTTTAGGATTAGAAGGGTTTTTTTGGCATTAGCAAGCATTAGCATAACAGCAACCACTGAAAGCTGGTTTCAGGTGGAAAAAAATACTTTTTTAAAAATATTCTGCAAAGGAAACAAGAAGTGATCCTTCTATTTCACATCAAACTACTTCAATTCCCTCTAGACTTTTGGGATTAGAAGTTTTTTTTGGCATAAGCAAGCATTAGCATAACCGCAACCACTGAAAGCTGGTTCCAGGTGGACCTGGGGGAAAAAATTGGGGAAAACTCTAAGATAAACTTGTAGACGAACTTCTGTCCAATTACTTTCCTGATGATGTTCTGCAAAGGAAACAAGAAGTGATTCTTCCACTTCACAGCAAATTACTTCAATTTCTTTTAGACTTTTAGGATTTTATTTCAAGTTACTTCAAAACTGTCATTTTTTTATTGTAAGGCATTACACTACCATTGCATTACTTTTAAGTTATTCTCACCAAATATTCATATTAATATGGTACTTCAGTAATGCTAAATTACTGCTATTTCGAGAAGTGAACAATTCTTTAGGTCTAGCACAGAAAGTGCATTTGACTATCGTGATGTTTCACAAATATAAATTAATCATCTGTGAATCTGGAGAATGTACTATCCTGCATTTTCTGCATTTCTTTTGCATTGCGCACCTTGTCGTAGTAATAGCGCAGCGCCCGGCTCAGCTTGTCATAGTTCATGTTGGTCTTGTTCTTGCGTAAACCCCATAGCTTGGCCACCTCCTCTGACTTGAGCAGCTTGAACTCGCCGTCGTTGGACGTCCAGCAGATGAGGTGTTTGTGGCTGTGGTCGAGCAGCAGCTGCAGCAGGAACTGCCAGAGAGTGATGGAGCTCTCCATGACGGGAAGATGCCGGAAACCCAGGAAACCCAGGCGATCTGCAGAGGTCAGAGACAATGAAGACGTGATAAAATCAAAAAACAGTCATTAGAACATCTGTAATGTTGAAATACACGACTGTTTAAAAGTTTTTTTAAAGAAAGAAAAAAGAAGTAATGACTATTCTAGCTGCAAATGTCTGGTTTTTGGTGCATCAATATCTACATAGGTGTATAGAGGCCCATTTCCAGCAACTATCTTTTGACCTTTCTTTGACAAAAGAAATTATTTCAAATACAAATACATTATTTCTAACCATGTAAATGACTTAACTATATTTTCTATTAATCCTACAGTTTATGGTGGTAAATAATAGTGTCTAAATCTAAATTGTCTTGGTGACCCCAAACTTTTAATGGTCGAAAAATGGCGAACAACTAGTGGCTTCTACTCTTTGCCAAATTTGGCTTTTGGCATCGCTCAGTAGGAGGAAACCGTTCCCTCCAGAGGAAATTGAGTTATTGGTGAGAACAAATGGGTTGAAGAAAAAAGAAATTTGTTTATCATTTTTAAGGAGGGGGATCACAAATGCGGTCGATTTGAAGTCTATATGGTTCTCATTTGGAGAAAAACGCTAGCTTTAAAGCCGCCCGTTGTTATGGCTAACATGTTAGCAAACAAGTGCCTATTTACACACCCAGCAGATGTGGAGCGACATTTGTTTAGAGTCATGTTTCTTGTCTGTCTGGTGCTGGGCAAGTATCACACAAGTGGGTTTTTTTAGGAGATTTTGCTAAAAGCAGCTGTTGGAAGCAGAGTGAAGGAGGCTGGTGAGGC
This sequence comes from Lepturacanthus savala, assembly GCA_030544235.1. Taxonomy (NCBI): domain Eukaryota; kingdom Metazoa; phylum Chordata; class Actinopteri; order Scombriformes; family Trichiuridae; genus Lepturacanthus; species Lepturacanthus savala. The sequence continues at coordinate 20,159,148 of CM060474.1, forward strand.
TGAAGCAAAGTAAAGTTCTAAAATAATGAGCGGAACTGCAGAGTTTGGTGATTATTCTCTGTTGGTTTGACATATTTATAAATAATTATTTGATCCATTGTAAAAAAAATATTGATTTGGAACATTATTAGCCACTTAAGCTAACCAGTTTCATGCTATAAATGATTATAAATATGAAATACATCTACAACCACAAAGGTTGTTGGAAAATCTAAAAATGCATTAAAAATACTTTATTTAATCTTAAAACAAGACAAAAAAAATGGAATAAGCAGTCGATAGCGTAATAAGTTATTATGTTATTGTTTCATCACTTTTATTATGTTATTATTCTGGCCTATTGCATTTTGAATGAGGCAAATTAATTAAGTTATTGGCTGCTACAATACCTTTTACTACAGATAAAAATGCTTTATTTAAAACTGAAAACATTACCAAATGACTCAAATCAAGGAAAAAAATGTGAAATAAGATAAATGATGTGTAATACAAGATTCAATTAAATAATAAGAGTTCAAAGGTCAATTATTTGTCCATAAAATCCTGTAAATCCCACTGAGGATCATTCCAGAACAAGAAGAATATATTCTGTAAGATGTTTATTATAAAGGTTTATTATAAATATAAATATCTAAATAGTCTCTACTACTGATATTATATTAAACTATTGTCTTATTGTATTGATGATGTGGATATTGATAATATATATTGATGCTGGAACAGTAACATTGGGTTTTACTACAGATACGT